>CM031239.1:869408767-870008767 GCA_018340775.1 Taxus wallichiana var. yunnanensis | reverse complement strand
ATTTGATGGATCTTGCTCCATGTTTGGGAATGGTTTTGGTGTTATTTTTCTTTCTCCATGCCAAGAAATATTTGTTTTCTTCTTCAAGCTTTATTTTGAATGCACTAACAACATTGCTAAGTAAGAGGCATTGTTACTAGGTTCAAGAATTGCTTGGAAATATGTTGTCAAGGAAATTATTGTCAAGGGAGATTCAAAGTTAGTTTTCAAACAAGTCAGAAAAATGTATGCCACAAAGAATCAGCGAATGAAACAATACAAGCATGTAGTTTGGGACTTCATTGAGATGTTTGACTCATTTAACATACTACATCATGATAGGAAGTTCAATTATTTTGCGAGACAATATTAATATGTTAGGGTCTTGGTTTGACAATTATATAATGTCCCCATATTGTGAATATGAGGTTGAGGTATTAACAAGACCTTTTGTCACTGACAACATTAAACATTGGCGGTTTTCTGATGAGGATGCTCAGATCAAAAGATTTTTGTAGAATAAAAGAGATTTTTTTGATCAGTGCATTGATTTGGAGCCAATGGTATGTATAACGAGGAAAGGAAACCTTGTTTGGCAAGGATATCATCCAGCTAAAGACCAATACCATCCCTAGATGGCTAGTTTCTCTTGATTGCAATTTTGATAATGTTGATCGCATTATTAAAATATACATGGAAGCCTCAAGGGATATTGAGGAGCATCATCTTTGTAAAAGGAGAAGCCAAGGAAAATTTGGTTAGGTAGAAATATCAACAAGGAAGAGAAGTAGTCATACATCTAGTTGTTTAAAAAGTATCATGATTGCATGGCTTGGACCTATTCTGAACTAAAATCATATAGAAAGGACTTGTTTGAACATGAGATTCCCTTAGAATCTAATGCAAATCAATTTAGGTAGAACAAGAGGCCCATCAATCCACTCTTATCCCTCAAAATGCAAGAAGAAGCTGAAGAAGCTAATAGGTAGAGGGATTTTCCAACCCACAATGTATTCCTCTTGTGTTGTAATCCTAGTGCCGGTGAGAAAGAAGAATGGCGACATCGGGATGTGTGTGGATTTAAGGAATTTAAATAGAACATCAATGAAGGATAATTATCCTTTTCCAAATATGGAGAACATGTTGCGATTAGTGGTGGTTCTCGAGTTTCTTTCAATTTAAATGGTTTCTCTGGTTATAACCAAGTCATGGTAAAAGAATAAAAAGGATCAAGACAACCTTCACTAATCCTTGGGAACATATCTATATGTCGGGATGCACTTTGGTCCGATGAACGCTAGAGCCACCTTTCAAAGAGAAATGGATGTTTCTTTTGCTGGTTATATCAAAGAGTTTATGGAATTCTATCAAGTTGATGTAACTATATTTTATAGAAAGAGAAGTGATCACCTATTGCACTTGGAGAAGATGTTGATAAGATTTAGAGAATATGACATCTCACTTAATCCAAAGAAATGTCATTTTGGAGTGCGAAGGCAAAGTTTCTTGGTCACATAATGTCACATGAAGGAGTGATGATTGATCCGAGAAGAGTAGAAGCCAATAGCAAGGTCCCAATCCCAAGAACCAAGAAGTGAATTTAGTCCTTCTTTGGGAAGATAAACTTCATCTAAAGATTCATATAAAAATTTGTTGAGTTGACCATTCCAATAACTTGCATGTTGAAGAAAGACTGGGTCATCGAATGGGTGGAGGCTATCATCTAAGAATTCAATGGGATTAAAGAGGCACTAAAGCATGCACCTGTTCTAGTAGCTCCGGACTATAAGAAGCCTTTCCAACTATTCTCTTTTACTTCAGAGAACACTATTTCTTTTGTCTTGTTGCGGAGAAGGATGATGAAGGGGCTGAGAGGCCAATTGCTTTATTCATAAGGCCTTATAGGGGGTTGAACAAAATTACACCATTATGGAAAAGAAGGCATTTTCCTTGGTGAAAGAAACAAAAGTTTTGAAGCCTTATATTGTAAGTTCAAAGTTTGTTGCTTATGTTCCCCATACCATGGTAAAGGACATGTTATCATAAATGGAGGTCTCAAGAAAAATATGTAGATGCATGACCAAGTTTCTAGAATATGATATGGCCATCCTAACCACGAAGTCGGTGAGAGGTTTGGGCTTGGCTAAGCTTATGGTGAGAGATACTTGTAGAATTTTGAGGTAAATGAGGTTGAAGAAGAAAGACAAATTTTTTTGAAAAGTTGATGAATTCTGAGTGGTATAAGGATGTGATATTCTATCTCGGACATTTAAACTACCATGAGCATTTAAGTAAGAACCAAAAAGATCTGTTAAGTTGGCTTCCTAGAAATATATCATTGCTGATTTTGGGTTGACATGGAAGAACTGGTGGGAGTCCTTTTAAGATGCATCACTGAAGATGAAGCTCCCAAGATAATTTTTATCTCCATCGAGGAGCTTGTGTGAGGCACTTTGCTACAAGATTCACAAGACACAAGATCCCGAGGGCTGGTTATTAGTAGCCAACTATTTTCAAGGATACAACCATTTTGATTAGAAGATGTGAGAGTTGTCGGCATTTCTCTGGAAGGTTGAAAGATGTAGAATCCCTTTCTTTGTAGCATGTATCAATTAAAGCCCCATTCAAGCAATGGGGAATGGATTTCATTAGTGAGATTTCAGACCCTTCAAGTGGATTCTTTTAGCCATGACTACTTTACCAAATGGGTGGAAGCAATCCCCACCAACAAGTCAACACACCAAGTTACCATGGAATTTGTGCTAAACATCATCATCTGTAGGTTTGGGGTACCAATTAATATTATTGTTGATAACGCCATGAGCTTTAGAGATAAACATTTGGTGGAAATGTGTAAATAATATGGAATCAACTTGACATATGCCTCTAATTACAATCCCCAAGGAAATGGAAAATATGAGTCGATAGAATAAAGACATGCTAAAGATTATTAGAAGAACCTTGGAGTGAACAAGAAAAAATGGGGTGAATAGTTGAAGTTTTCTATTTAGGCAAATAGGATCACTAGAAAGAGTCCATTTAAGTTGATATATAAGACTCGAGCCTTGCTACCCTTTCATATGTAACTATCTTCTTATCAGTTCATTCAACAGCTAAAGGATTAGGAAGTGAGTCCTTATGATGCTTGTATAAACTAGATTGTTTAGATTGATGAAGATAGGAGGGCATCCCACCAGAGGCATATAAAGTTTAGAGAAAAGCTGAAGAAACTGTTTGACAAAAAGGTTACTCCAAGAGATTTCAATATTGGAGATCTTGTGCTACTATGGGATAGAAAGCATGAAGATAAGGAAAAAATGGAAAATTCGACTCATTATGGATGGTCCCTGACTCCATCGACATGAGAATTGGTGAACACACCTTCTTCTTGAAGGATTTGGATGGTGAATTGATTGAACTATCTATTAATGGTAGGAATTTGAAGCATTTCTTGGATTGATTCCCTAGAATCAAGGTAAACATCTTTTGTAAAGTGTATAGTCAGTTGTTTGTTTCCTATTTTTGTGTTTTTGCTCATTCTGGTCCTTGGTGACTTATTTTTCCGAGTTTCTCTATTTGTTTTTGGAGATGCCTTTGTTTTTCTACCCTGCGAAAGATGAATCCACTTTGCCCAATGGATATTTTAGCACTTGTTCTTCTTTTGTTCTTGTGGCACTCACGGGAGTTCCCATACCCGAGCTGAAGCCAATGATGGTGCTCAAAACAGTCTTGTCATGATTGTGCCTTTGAAAATTAATTAATTTATGACCTCTATCATATTCTCCTTCCCGTGTTGTGATTGGTCAGTCCTTTTTTTATTTTTAGTCACCTCCTAGGTCAAAGATCATGTATGGGTCCATCTTTGTCTCCTTTTACTTTGTTCCTCTCGAAGGGTCTGTATTTTGAGTCTCCCATGCTCTATTCCTTCAAAAATCATGTTTTCCCATTCTCTCTATTTCCCACAGTTAGGATTTGTTGTCCTTGACATTTCTATCCTAGATACTTGAAGAAGAATGAATTGATGTGTCCTTGAAGAACGTATTTGAGCCTTGTAACATTTCTAAACTTTCTGTCCTTGAAGAAAATTTCATTCCTAGGCTCAAAAGGTCATTTTTCTATATTTTACGGTTTGACGGGTGTTTCTCCTGGTCAAATTTGCATCCTTGCATCTACAAGGGACGTGGCACCTTTTGGTTGGATGCGGCTTAGCTGGGTACTTAGAAAAAATTCATGGAAAGCCTTAACTCAAAATTTGTCCATGTGGAGGCACAACGCTCATTTGAAGATCTACTTTTGGTTTGGCCTTTGAGTGGCATTGAGAGGACACATCGAGGCTTCCGCTGATTTTCCTAGACTTAGAATTTTTTTTTTTTTGTAGTTTGTATAGTTTGGTAGAACAAAACATGTGGCGAGCTCTCACTCATTTAGGGTTGCCACTTTGGGCACCATCTTGAAGATGTGCCATGAAGAGATGTGGAGGCCTCCATTCACTTTGCATTTTTCTTAGAATTTTTAATAGCCAAAGGAGACTACCTCGAGAGAATGACACGTGGTGCTTTTGTTGAGCTTCAAGTATTAAGGCAAACCTTTACTCGGAATAGGACACGTGGTGAGCTCACACTCATTCAAGGTATCAAATTTTTGGGACCATCTCAAGGAGTGCCATGATGACACGTGGTAGTTTGAAAAGTCAAAGAGGGAAGGAGGTGGAACATCGAAGGAAACTTGGATTTTTGTCCCTTAAGGATTAAAATCTCAAAATGACTGTAATCCCGACAAGGGAAATATTCAATGCTTTACCCCGATCGATGGTGGAGGTGTGGAGTAAAATGGAATTTTTTTCCATTTTTCCAAAAAATGTAAAAATTAAAAGGAATCCCCCGAGTTTGTTCTTAAGTTCGAATCTTCCAAGTGGATTCCCAAATTCAAAGTAAAGATCAACGGTAGTTGAGAGTCTGAAATTTGATTTTCCCCATATTTTTCTAAAACACGTCTAAAGTGTGAGTCTCCATGATTTCTTGGTCTTTTCTACACGCCAAATAGAGATGGGAATTAACTTTTATATCAAAATTTGGTGGGAAGATTTGGAAAGATGTCTTTCACCATTAAAATTTTCTAACTTTCATGCTCGATCAAATTTTCCATTTTTCTTCTCCCAATCATGCAAGGAGCCAGATTTGACAGATTAGGGGCGGAAGTGGTTGGAAAATTGAAGAAAGAGTGATCTACCAGAGGAAAGATTTGAAAGCAGGAGATATTCAATGAAATCTGAACCCTCGAGCACCTGGTGAATTTTTGTAGATTTGATTATGAGAATCGTGAAAGAATCATAGCTAGCACTGGTGGATTTAAGGTTTTTGTCTTTTGGGGATAAAGGGGCTCTATTGTAAAGGTTATAAATGGCACAATTTTTTTGTGTAAATGGTTGGAAGTTTGAGGTCAGAGTGTTAGAGGTCAAAGAAAATTCCTAAGAGGAAAATTTGACTAAGCCTATCTTTTGAGAATCCATCTGAGAAACTAGGTTATCTCTTTTTGTATTAAGTTTTATTATGTCAAGGTGGTTGCAAGTGTACAACCATTGACAAGCTCTGAGATTGTTCTATGAAACTTTCCCCTACTAATAGATTTAATCAAATTCAAGTTTTTCTATGTTGTCTTGAGAAAAATGTGTTGGTTTTATTTCTGAATGTATGCAAGTAGTTTCTCCTGTTTTTGTTGCAATCTTGTATTAAAATATGACCCAATCACACAAGCCTCAATCCTTGTGACATTTTAGTGGCATCTGCAATTCCATTTCTCATAAGAGATTTCATTTGGGATTAGAATAAATGATTTAAAATTACTTTTCTTTCATCTATTGACAGAGATTGTCTATAAGAATCTGGGTGTACCTTAGGCATGATTTGGATTATATCTTTATGATTTGTTGGATTTTCTAACTTAATCCATCATGATAGAATCTCAAATATTATGTGAAACAATGTTGATTTGGGCCTCCATTGAAATACATATTCTGGTTGAAACATTCTAGCTATTCTGTGGCATTATGTTGGCGTACCCTTCCATTGTCTAAGATTCCTCAAGGATCTGGTGAATCAAGTTCACCCTACCCCACCTCCCACCAAAAATTCATTCAAAAACAACTAATCCTACCTATACCACCCCTGTTTGTCCTGTGTGCACACAAATGCATAATCTCTGTTACCAAAACATGTAGAAGCAATCAGGGTCTCAAATGTCTTCAGTAACCTTTTCCTTGTGAAAATATCTCCTTGATCTGGAAGTGACAACTCGTGAGAGTCAGATCTGGTGTGTTGATCATATTTTCCCAAGGTATTCTCTATAAAATCCATGCAAAATAAGGATTTATCATTGTTCTTCAATAAATAGAGGTTACAAAATAGGTTCTCTTACCTTGGTTGAAAGGTACAACCTAAAATAGTTAGGATCAAATCACATCCTTTTAAGGTGCTATCCATCTCTCCAAAAATCCAAGTAACAAAGGGATAGTTAGATTCCTCCCCAGCTACAAAATGACATATATTTATGATTAAAAGTCGCCTCTAAGCTCCATGTTGAATATGTGTTGCTACACTTGAAAAGGAGAAAAATTTAGATACCAACAGATGGTTTGAATACCATGAACGAGATGGATGCAATAGATGTGATGATGCAATAGTGTATGGACGTGGTATATATTCCGTATGATAACAAACTACGATGAATGTACCATGGCTTGAACATGAGATTTAGCAAATGACTCAACTTTGGAAGAAATCCTCTAGGAAGATATAGGAGAGATGGATTGCATACATGAGTGAGAGCCAAAAGAGATGATGCCCTTATTCTCTAATTTTTTTAATCTATCACAAATGAAAAGATAATTCTTTTCCCTATGTCCATTTATGTAATGATAATTACAAAATGGTTGGTCATGATGATGGTGTAATCAGTTTTATGGATGATACTAATTGGACAGTACGTGAATTAATTGCACAGTAAGTAAAACAAAGAAAACATCATGTGGTTGAGCATGATGAGAAAAATGTAATGGATCTCGTAATCTACATGGAATGGTGGGAGAAGTAGCTTGTCGTGGACTGAGAGAAGAAGTATGTTTTTGTGGTTAAGTGGGTTTAGATTGTTTTCTTTGATTCTAATGAAAAGGTAGAGATTGTGTAAGATGATCAACTAGAAGAAGCGGAGGAATAGAAGATGAGGTAATAGCCATAGAGATGTGTGGAGGATACATGATGTTTGTTAAGAGAAAATATTATTCTAGGTTGATTACTTTATAGCATAGAAGAATGAATCACTCACATGTATGATATCTTTGTAATATTTTCTAGAGTGGAGGACTTAGGCCATGATAGAAAATGTCTTGATTCTATACATCTATAGGTTTGAATACTAGCTGATGCATACAAGAATTGAATTTAAAAATATAATCCTTGATAGGTTTAAATGAGCCTTGATGTAGAGTAGTTAACCGCTCATAATTAACTTTAGGGTTGTTGCTGATTATAAATCGGATGCACGAAAGCATCCTCAATGTCATAGAAAATGCTAATGAACCCAAATGGGAGATGAGTGTACCTTTGTAACACCTCATCAATAAGACTGTAGTGAAATGCCTTAAGAAATAATTGATCATTAGAATAAGAGGCCATAACCATACGATAATGTACAAGATGAGCATGAGGGTCACTAGTACCATAAAAACATGTGAAAGTAGACATGATAAAGTTATAAAGGAATACATAATTATGAATCTTCTTAAAGAAAGGATTACCATATAATGAATTTTTGTCAATAGAAGCATAATAAGCCCTACTTTCTAAATTGAGGGATTTAACTTGAGATTAATCGACCTACGACATGCTTGAGAGAGATTATATTTTGTGAAGGAATTTTGCATGATGGAAACAAGGTATTAAGGGGTTGTAATTTTCCATTGCAGTGATCATAGGAATATCAAGAGGTGATGTGGGAGATTCGATGCTAAATGCATAGTACAAGTAAGTGTCAAGAAAGCTATAATAGGATATATAGATGGAATATCTATAGCAATGTTAGGACTAACAACAAAAATATACTTACTAGGAGACAAATATTAAGAAGCAAATGGACTAGAAGATGTAGGTGATGTAACAAGAAGAGATGAACTAGTAGGAGAAGAATATTATATTAATGGTTTTAACTAATGCAAAGTGGTAGATGTAATCTCGGGAGAAGGAAATGATGGAGTAGTTGAGTAACATTTAGTAGTATAAAAAGAATGAGAACCGTTACTATCAGGTCTCGAGATAGAAATTCATAAGCGACAATTTCTCTAAGGATGGTACCAATAGGATCATCAACGTAACATGAAGGAGTATGTAAGATAGTATGAGATATATCATGAGAAGCAATTTCATAAATTATAGAATCATGAGAATGAACTATATCGATGGCTAGAGTAAAAGAAGAATCGGTATGTAGAAGTGATTGATTTTTAATGCCAAATACGTAATCAATAAGAGAATCATCTAAAGTTTCATGAAATACCATAAGGAGGATGACAAGTAGCTTTATAGGATGATGTAAAATGAGTAAATGTTATTAGGTACTCAAACATATTAATGCTTATAGGAAAATTTTCAAAACGAGTAGGCACATATTGTTGGCCATCTAGAAGTTGTTGTTGGATGTGATCGAGGTGTAGTAACATGATTACTATATAGATCCTTCACTCAAAGCAATAAGCATCCTCATCATAGAAAGGGTTAATGTTAAAATGAGACATTATGGGTGTAGAGGATGAACTATCCTTGGCCATTAGGGTTTGATTGGATCCTAGGGAAATATATTTGAAAGTACGAGTTCACCAAAATGATTAACTAAAATAAGGGAATTATACTATTATTTTAAGTTAATCTAAAGTAGTAACAATAATGAAATAACTAATATGAATTGTAATGTAAATGCTAAATTATTTTACTTGATATTAAAATGAAATGAAATAATTAAAAAAGGAGGGATAAGGTACTAACTTTGAAAAAGGAATAACCTTGGTTTGTGTTGGATTTGACTAGGTTGATATGCGAATGAAGCGAGTGTAATGGAACGACACAGGAAATTACAATAGGTTAATATCCTACTATAATGAGACACTGGCATAGGACTAGGGCACTGCGAGCATCATGGTCTGCAATATGGGCACTCTAGTCTAAAGAAAATATGAGAATCTAAATTCGATAGTGTCACTAGGTCTTTGCAATATCTTTATCATTGTCACATGTTTTTGCAACACCTTGACTTATGTCTTTGTGAATCATGTGATGAAGATCTGCTGTAAAACCCCATAGAAAGCATCAAATCACTAAAAATTAAAGATTCATATGAAGGGGTTTAAATGACCTTAGCTGAAAAAATGGTGGACTTACAACTAAGTGCTTCACTACATTCCAAACTCAATGCAATTCTATGTGCTTATCTATGCAATTGTGTTCCTAGAGTTTCCTTGTGTCAATGACATAGAACTAGGGATAATAACTAGATGAAATATTTAAATGGTGCATGCAATAGAATGAATACAACCATTTCCCACTATGCTTATGTGATGTAGATGTAAATGATTCCCGATGTAGTCCTTTGCCTTAGTACATAGCTAGCTCTTGATTGCGATAGTTTGTCTATAAGGCAGTGATTATGTTATGTTTATATAGGGATCTCTTGTTCATATTTTGACACTAATGAACCAACATGTTGACTAGTACCTAGGGAAATGAGAGGGAGAATGTAAAAGAATGACCTCAAATAATTAAATTATCCCTAAGTGTTATAGGGACCAACGTTCCTAAAATTAATGACCGAGGCACCAATGCGTGCCCCATTACTACCCTAGGTTCCCTAGTCAAATACTAGAGATGACAAATGACTAAATAATGACACCCGATATTCCCTGAGAGATGACCAAAACTATGTAAGATAAATGATTGTGATGATAGGCTAAGTGACGACAGGACTAGGGGATTTGTCATTAGTGAATATTTTTCTTATGCAAGATCCATATATAAAATAATATAATTGGCAGTATAAATGTAATAGTAAGTGCGTGCTTTTTTACTATAGGCATACCTTGGAGGTTTTAAACCATGTTTCTCTTGTTCCATATTCTAATTTTTCCTAAAGGTAAGAATCCATTTGCATTTCCAATTGTTGTGTATATTAAAACATTTGGGGGTTTTAAAAATACGACCCAAAATTTCCATTTATTGGCCATAATGTTTTATAAACCTCTAACAATATGAATTATACTTTGTTTCAATCATTATTGTGCATCGATTTTATTCAATTATTTCTCAACCATTGAGAGATAGTGTTTTTATATTTTCATTTTTTCAAAATCCTTACATTTTCTCTAGATCATTTTATCTCCAAATCACAACACCCTACGGTTTGCACATGTGCGTGTGCTCAGTCTCACTGTGTGATTGGATAACATGGGTAATATCTCCATGTTGTGGGACTTGCTACTTGAGATAGACCTCTTGATAAAGTTGGTTCTTGCTCCTAATCTACCTGCCTCAATCTACTCTAATGCAAAAAAACTATCTTGTCATAATCAAGCTTTCCAAGGGAAAAGAGAGAGAGAGATTACATGAAAAAAAAGCCAACACTAAAGTGGTGATACACCAGAAAAGGAGAGTGTGAGAATACTCTTCCAACATGTGAAAATAAGAAGCAAAGTGCATGCTAGAAGGGGTGATAACATTTCTTCACAATATAATAAATGCATTAATAGAAATATTCCATACGGGCAAAATAAAAATGAATCCCTTTAAGAGTATATGATAGATGCAATATATTTGTAATGATATTGAAGGGCAAAGAGGAATTAAAACAAACACATATGGGGAAGATACATCCACAAACTCATATTTATTGCTTCATGATATGCACGATTAGGTATATTAGAAAATTTGGGCATGGATCATAAGGTAAGGAGTCCACTATAAGGGCTTGTAGCACATTGGCTTTACAAAACAAGTTTGATAGATTTTTTTACTTAAAACTATCTCCCTTTACAATGAGCCCAACACTATAATTTATAGCTTTTTGAGAGGAGCAAGAGAGAGAGGAGAAAAGGAATTCCCGAAATCTATCCTCCAACCACTTGAAAGATGTCATAAATGCGTTGAAATGATGGTATGTTTCTTGCAAAAGTCCCCGCTACTATCCCATAACTTGCGGTAGTGAGAAATGTTAGCCTCTACTTCATTGAATGCATCCCAACTAACAAATAAAAACCAATGTTCGAACTACGCATGTTTTCTAAAAAATCAACATAGATTCCTTTTGAAATTCTAGATAACATGATTTTTTTGAATTGGGATCGAAATAAACATTACAATGGTACCAATTTTATGTGTTTTCATTGATAAATGCAAATGTTATGGCCTTCGAGTGCGAGCAACTATTTTGGGTCTACAGGACATTTATGTCATTTAACGGGAATGAACATTTGATTGGTGGAGATGAATATATTTCCTTTATTTTTAGAAAACTACCCTCATCAAAATTAACAAATCCATTTTTTTGGCATAGAGGATGTCTTTCTCATTCCATAAAGTCAAATTTATTGAAAATCGGACGTCCAAGTCAAAAGTTATGGCTGTTTGAAATTCGGGAGGGTCAGGCATTGAATTTTCCTTTGTATGTGGCCATTTCAGATTTTTGGTGAAATCGTGTCGTAACATCTTCTCGAACCGGTTGGGCCTCCTTTCTCCACTTTTTCTGATTCCCTCTTGGTGTGGCATTTTTGGCTTTTGATGTCATGTTTTTCCCTTTATGAACTAGGCTATTAGGGTTGTTGACTTACGCCTTACCCGATTTGCCTTTGTGATCAACCTTTTCAAAATTTTGAAGCTCAATTTTCTCATGTGAAGTTGTGTGGATTGGACCAAAAAAATCTGACTTAACTGATTTTCTCTTGGCGCAACAATTTTGGATTTTCAGTGTCTCGGATGCCCGACGTCTGCGATAAAAAAAATTCAATTTTTGCTAATTTCCCTTTGATTGCGGATTTTTTGACTTTTTTGTTCTCGGACATCCATCATGAACTGTCATGATTGGAAGATAAAAAACAAACTTAACTGATTCCTTTGCAAATAGGAAATTTTGAATTTATAGGTCTAGCTATCCCGATGTCCCATGGACTATCTAGGACAAAAATATCCAATTTTATTTGCACTCGAATTGGCTAAATGTTTTGATTTTCTCAAATTTTTATAACTTCTTGGATTTTTCCTTGGATGGGGAAGTTAGAGAGAAGCCAAAGGGACATGTAAAACTGGATTTTTTTATTTTATCATTTATGTTCCTCCTAGCCTAAAGAATTTTTCCAAGTTATCAAGATTACCTTGAGGGGTGAATTTACATAACGAGATCCTTCGCCATTTATGAAGAAATTTGCCTCCTTTTTATCTTGAAAGAGAACTCTACATTTTAACTGAATGAAGCAATGATGTTTTCCCAAATTTTTGTTGTTAAAATATTTCCTCAAGCTGGTAAAGATGAATGAAAATTTGTAATTTATGAAAATGTTTTGAATGATACTTATAGCTTCAATTTGATTGCATTTTCTTTTTTCAAAATTAGGAACAATGAGTGAAGACTGCTCAATTTGATCTATTTTTGAAAATTTGTATGAGAACTTATTAAAGAGTTAAAATGATGAATTGTAGATCTCTCTTTTGTAAGACATTTTTATTTTTTCTCCTTGTTAGTTGATGTACTGTACACTTAGAAAAAAAGTTAGAAATAATATTTAGATACTAGGAGACTCTTTTCTGTTTATGTTCATATTTATGTGGATTTTGGAAACTAAATATCATAGTTTTTATCATCCTTTATTAGGGTTGAAACTTTTTCAATGTTCAACAGCTATTGAAAATGATTTTTTTTTTTAACATCATGTATGTTTGCATATTGCTGGAACTTTATTCCTTTCATCTCCTGAAGCTCTTGATGTACTAAGAATGAAAATACATTTGATGGTCAAACATATTGAAGCTTAAGATAAACCTTGAAATCTAAGGCTTACTTCTTTCTCTCCTACAGGAGTTTTATATTTGAGGATGGAGCATTTGGATCAGAAAAGGATCATCAAGGGGTTAATATTTTAAGAAATGATGGGTCCCCTTCTCTTCGTTATGTTTTTATTTTAAAATATTTGTGCATTATTTATTTCTATATTTATTTCACACAAATTATGTAGGGAAATTGTATAGAAATTCCTCACCAATATAAATAATTGTTTTATGTAATGAGTTGTTTGTTGTTTGTTTTACATTACTATTAATTGTATAAGCTGAATGAACATATAAAAACCAATTGTTTAATACATTTTCATATATTTTTAAGTTAATTGGTAATATAGTGTTTTTACCTTTTCCGATCATCTAAAACTTAATAAATTATATTAAATGATGAAAATGATCATGTTAAATCTAAAAATTACTTCCATAGTTAGTAACCTTCGTTCTAAATTGAAACTAGCATTTCAAACCTAGTCCTTTTCTAGCTTCTGCATGTCCATTTATGATGTATGATTGCCATCCCAACTTCATCTAAAACCTGCAACAATTCTTAAATGTTGATGCATGATTCTGATGAAGATGCCAATATCTGATGACATCATATATGGGGACTATGCATTTTGAAATAAGAAATGACTTCTTAATATGCATGTACCTTTTTCTTCTTACCCATGTTAGGCCAATCAAAGTAATTATTCCAGCAAGAAATATTATTTTGAGTTAACATGGAGCATGGTAAGCCCTATCATGGTTGATGTGTGAGAAATGTGAATTTTTTTGGTGATTTATGTAGCATTAACTACCTTCTAGATGAAAATATTAGTACCTCATAGCACTCATTAGGCATAGGATTCATAGTAAAATTAAAAATTTCCTTCTTAATGAACCAAATACAAGACAAGATATATGAAGAACCATAGTGTGTGCGAAACACTTATTTAAAATAAGGTAGAGACCCACTACTAATATAAAATCTCTTATTATAAGAAGATTAGATAAATATTAGAATGATAAATAAAAAGGGTTTACTATTTCCCTTCAATTTACATAATATTTCTACACACTTAAAGACATGGTTCCCACTTAAATGTGACATCATTGATCTAGAGGGATCTATAGAGTTTGTGTCAATGAAGATTGTATGACTATTTAAACTAGATACAATTGTATCGAAAAGTTGAAAATAGGAGAGCATGTAGTGGAATCTAGTGCAATACATGGAAACAACCATTTCACATTGAAACACATGTAATTTAGTAAGTATTTTAGTTTTGTTAAATGAAAGAATATAATACATAACATATGTGTTTGATAATTTCTAGACTAATATCAAATTTATTTTTTCAAAATAAAAATTTCCTTTAGGGTGATTTATCATTCTTATCCTCTCCTTGAGTTTATCATTTTGACAAATCACGAGATATATTTACTTGAAATTTTTGAGATGTTTTTACTTACCATTTTTTCATTACCATTAATGAAAGGAAAATTAGTTATCCTCACAAGTACATATTAATAATATAGAAACATGTGTCGAGCACAATTTTCACTTCATAATTGCTTGATTTATCAATGGGGTAACAACCTAACTCAACCTCATTATGGCAGGATTTTTGGGATACCCGGGATGTGGGTGGATGTTGTGTGATTTTGTGCTCTTTGAAGAAGATGAAAAAGGCTTGGTTCCTGCAAGCAAGCCTAAAAATAAAATAATCTAAACAAAATAATGTTCGTAAAACAAATGGACAGGTTTTTGGCAAAAGCCAATCCCTAGAAGACCAAAGACTTCGTTTGATGGATATCAACCTTCTTAGAGACAATTAATATTTTGTTATTGAGAAGAAATTTGTTATACAACTTCAAAACGTGAAAGTATGAGTATTTGGTGTCACTTATTTAGGTGTACAAATACATACGAAGATAATGGAATTTCCTAGAGCTAAAGATCGATTCTTGTTTGGTATTCAAGTTCTCAAATAAATTAGACCGTATATAGTCAACTAGACCTTAATCCTAAGTAAAATACGACTTGGGTAAATAAATGAAATATTCGAGAAAAGAAATCGGACACTTCTTCATGAGTGTCATAGAGATGGGAAAGTGTGGTATCAATATCAAAGATACTAATGTGACTATGAGTGTCAAATTCAGATGCAATGTGGTAGTATTTAGATAAGTCTAAACCAACCTCATAGTTATGCTCATATTGTGCAAGGTCATTATGCATCCATCAATCCTTGTAATTCGTGTCTCAAAATGCTTCGGATGCATCATATATACATTGGGTTGATGTGAAAATATATTCAATATGGTTAAAGGGTGTAGACTGAAATACACAAAGCTCTAAATCATGAAGCAATTCATACTACTCTTTGTAAAGAGGATGATAGATAACATGAAAAATACCATTGTCAATAGAAGGTAATATATTATCTCCTAAAGCCATCTAAAATCAGCACGTTGGGAAAGAAGTTAGAAAAAAACAAAAAGTAGGAAATTTTAGGAAGATTGTGAGAATTAAGTAAGAGTAAATTATTACACAAGAATCACAAACAATTAGGAAAATTGCTAGAGATTATTGTAAATTTTCACGGTTCTGAGAAAATAGATACAAATTCAATTTCAAATATGATCTAAACTTATTTTTTAGAGCATATACAACATATTAAATGTAATACAAATAATATTACCTGATATTAATGATCAAAACAGACAAGAATGATGATGGTTACCTTACGTGAGTGAATAGATGACAATCAAATGGCTGAGGATGATATAATGATGAAAATGGACAATACGATGATCAAATTGATGATTCTAGAGCAACGTGATGGTGATGAATCCTTCAGAAGATAACCGACCTCTAGGATGTCTGAAAATGAGCAAAATTTACCTCTAAGACACAAAAATTCCCCACCTCAAAGTAAGGTAGAAAACACACTTATATAGATCATTAGGAATCGTGAAAATCACCGGTGATTGTGGGAAATCTTAGTTAGGTGTCTAAAATATGTGACATTCCTTTAATTTTGAAGTAGATTTTTAAGGATTTTGAAGTAGTTAGGACAAGATATGGGAGTGAATTCAAGCCAAACTAAATTTGTTAAGATGAGGGTGAGATCCTTTTTAGAGAGTTATTTTAGTTATGGTTAGTTATGCGGGAGATGTGATTAGGGATAATTTATGGGTGGTATAGTTATCCTTTTGAAAGGTTAATAAACTTGTTAATTAATTAAATGTAGTTAGTGAGGTGTCCAAGTTAGCATGGTGAGGTGTGAGGGTGAGGTGCAAGGTTGTTTATATAATTAATTTATTTAATTAATTAATTTAGAATTTAGGGATGTGGGGAGGGTGAGTATATTAAATTAATTAAAGTGGAAAATGGGTAATATATGATTGTAAATGACCCTAGGACAAGGAGTGAATAGTTTTGGTGTCTACATTTTCCCCTTTTTGTTTGGATATTTTTGAAAATCATTGGACAAAAATGATGAGAATTGTTATGTCGGTATGGGTGATTCTACTATAGCGTATTACAATAAGCATGGTGTGTTTTGTTTTAAAAAAATTCCCCAAATGGAGCGGGTTCAAAGTACGGTAATGGTGATTCAATTTACATAGTGGCCAAAGGGCTCAACACTTGTGGATGTATGACTACGACCACTGTAAAGTTGTTTTGCGGGAGAAGCGAGTGATGGAGGCTAAAGTGCTCATCTTCCATAGAGGAATGGTAAATCTTGATATTTGACTATGTGGGTTTTGTCATAATATTTTAAGGCTAAATTTTTAATATACGGCACATTGGTAGAAAAAAGTGAAAATTAATATGTGAATACATCGCACATTGGCCCAAAATAGGTAAATCATTCGTGATTACATCAATCATCGATGATTAATGCAAGCTTCGACAATTGCATCATGTGAAAAATGGGTTTAAATAAAGGAAAGTAATTTCTTTAATCATATTTGTATTTGTGTAGTGAAAATGACCATTTTAGAAAGTGTGAAAAACATGTTTTAGTGATAAAGGAGAGTGGAGATGGTGTCATTGAGTCGGAAGAAGAACTCTGGTGTTAGCCAAGGTGAGAATATAACCCATTTTGTTTTCATTTTTGTGATTTTTTTCAGTCAAGGTCATATTAGGGCACCCATATGCCCTAATTTCACTTACCAAGGATCGCCGATGATTCATCTAGTCGCCAACGATTTAAGTGACTCATAGGTGATTCACTGTTTAAAAAATAGGTTTTATTTTTCAATGGAATTTGAGTATTTTGATGCAAGTTTATATTTTTGATTTATTTTTTAATGAACATATATGCTAAATTTTAATTTTATGTTTTTAAGATGATTTTGTTATTTCAATTTTTCTATTTTTCAACTTCAATGTGAAGGTATTGACGTTTATTTTGTGTGTTTGTATTTTGCAGGTGGATGTCAAGTTGACCATCTGAGATCATAGTCCTTTGATATTAGCTGAGGTCTGGGAGTATTTATCTGATGATGAATAGGAGAACTTGGAGGCAGTGGAGTTTGATGGTATAATTTTGTATAGGCGGATCCATAGATGTCACAGTTATATTCTAGCATTGTTAGAGAGGTGGATCCCTTCCACCAACACCTTCTGGCTTACTACAAGGGAGATCACTATTACCATGAGGATGTTCATAGGATTATGAGACTTTCAGGTTAGAGGGTAGGTTATCTATTGTATCTCAAAGGAGGAGAGGGTAGACACGATGTAGACCTTGTATGGAGGGGATGCCTAGGAGATTAGATACCCATCGGGATATTTCTATTATCGGGAACTATATGATCTTTGGTAGAGATGGTTTTCCATGGATGACCATGATTATGTTTGGTATTTCATGTTTTACATTTCCATACTCATGGGGTGGTAGGTTCCCTGGATGATGATGGGTGTAGTTGCGAGATGATAGAGCACCGTATAGTTTTTGAGTGGGCTCCTACCTTACTAGATCATAATTTCAAATATATTTTTATTTCAATGCCCACAAGCGTTATGTGATTGATGTCATATTGTTATTACAATGTTGGGAACATAAGAATATTGTTATTTCTCATCTATTGGGGTTGCCTAGTGTTATTGATGTGAGGCACCTAGGTTTCATGAGGTGGATTCAGAGTCTTGGTCAAGCTAGGAAGGACAAGGGGCATACTTATTATAGGGACTTGATATCAGGACTTTAGGTGGGTGATGTGATCTAGAGGCCATATGTGGATTTTCATGATTGGCCTGAGTTCCCTTAGGATTTATTGTGTTTACAATAGGATATCTGGATTAAATGTCACACGATTGGGGAGGATGAGTTGTTACATTTTATTTTAGTGAGGAGACAATTTTGTCTTGAATAGAGTATACCTATAGATCCATTTTTAATAGATGAGAGTATGTCAACACCGAGACCCCACAAAGCTATTGTAGTGAGGTCCCTGTTTATTAATAAGAAGCTTTGTGCCATGGGTCTTGATGAGGATGGACAAATGGTTCGATTGATGATGCAGGGGTGATCCCATATTTTGTTGCATGGTGGGATTGCTCATTGAAGAGTTATGAGAGAGTGAGGGAAGTAGAGAGAGATACATAGGTAGTTATGAAAGTGCATGCTTGGGGAGAGGATGAACACATGAGGTAGAGGAGGAGAGAGGTGAGGGTGATGAAACTTTTCTACAATCATTGCAGTAGTGACATCCGAGAATGCCACATAGATATTGAGAGGGATACCACATGAAGGGAGTGATATGACCTAGAAAGAGTTTGGGTTAGACTTATTATAGAGTAGGATGGTCTAATAGTTGAGCGTGATGGCTTACCTATGCAGCTTATATAGGTATCTTTTGATAGAGACAAGTACAAAGGACAGGATATACATTGAGGAAGGCATTTGGGATCATGGGGCCTTCTATTTCCGTTCAGATTTATAAGCGATGGCTTGATATGGTAGACAAAGGGGAAAAACCAAAGAACCTCCTCTTGGTATGGTGTTAGTAGTGCATTATGATATTGTGTTACCGGAGAGAGACTATTACCTTAATATGGTCATCAATAACTACCTTGATGTAGTTTTGTATGTGGACTACTTGGATGAGAAAAGGATCACTCTAGCAGGGGTGAGACCTAGTGCGAGTGCACCGAGCATGGGGAAGCCACCTTAGAGGTCAAAGGGTGGTGGTAGTATGATACTAGGAGGTGTTTATTTTACTACATGATTGTATATGATGTCATAGGCTCATAGAAGCCCATTTTCTTTATATGATGTGATTATTATGAGACTTTGATATATATGTATATGATGATGATGGTTTTTAGGCTTATACTAGTGTTTTTAGGCTCATAGAAGCCCATGATGTTATTTTGATTATGTAGACATTTGTATACATGAATTTTTATATGTGATGATGATTATGATGATGATGATATTTCTTATGGTATTGTGTTTTTCCCGTATTTATGTTGATAAATGGATTTAGAATATTTTGATTAAATGTTTTTGAAAATATGACAATTTAAAATCAAGGAATGTAATTAAACAAAGTTAAAATTGAAAGACTCACCCACTATAAATCTGATATGCATACACAATGGGTTTAAGATAATACTTTGCACTAGTAGCCTTTCAAGATGTTAAATAAGACCGTCAATGGAAAGTTCATGAAAATCACGATGGATTTGGGTGAAAGGTATTTTTTCTATGATAATGGATGAAGGAGGCCTTGTGGGTGTATATCGTTATGGGAGGAAAAAAATTCTCCTCTTTAATGGGTTTATAGAGAATTGATGCCCCATCTTTTGTAATTTTTGAAGCAAAATGATCAATGTGGGAAGTTTTCTTATGATGAGAAATTTGATCAATGTGAGAAGTTTTCATATGATTAAAAATTGATCAATGCGGGAAAATTTCCTGGATGCTCTTCATTTTGTTGCACTTCAAGGTTGATCAAAGTGAGAAGCCTTATATGAGTAATCATTCTTCGAGGGTATGGTCTACGTTTTTCTTAATTTTTACTTTTTTGCTCCGAATGGCCCTCGTTCGTGGATAGGTCCATGATTTTGACAGGTAGCTGTCTTTCAAGAGAGCAGTCTACTTTTTGATAATTTATATTTTATAAATAGTTTTCCTTCAAGGGATCAGTCTATTTAAGCATCCAATGAGTTTTGTTAAGACGAGGACAAAAAACCCTGATAAACCATTTTTTAGGAGGGGATAGATGTATATCTAACCTACATCCACATGCCCCAGGTTATAATATTGATAAATAGGTGTAGTGATTTTGAGGAATTTATGCGAAGGAAGCTATTATTTAATGATAGAAGGATAGGATTTGATTAAAAATGGCATCATGATGATCAATCATTTAGCAGTAGAAAGGATGCAAGTGCAAAGAATTTAAGGGTTCCACCTCAGGTTCCCCATCGAGATAAGTGAGATGATATGCCCTTGACCCATACTTGTGTGTGATAACATAGGGACCAATCCAATTGGGGAAAATTCCCATGTTTACTCCATTCTAATGTAGTACCATTTTGATTTTATTGAATTAAAAGATCACTTGTTGACAATTTTTGCACTTGTGCAAAAATGGGAAACTTCGGAACTTCATTACGATGGATAGCATTGGTGAAGTATACTTAAACTAGGGAGTGTAACGCCCACTAATTCATGACACAAAGACAAACATAGAAAAGTACAGGATAATTTTTTTTGACTTGTTTGATGTACAGAATGATGCAACAGTGGTGAAAAAGGTTATAGCTAACTCTTCAATCAGCTTGAATCAACGATGACCTTATGGCCAGCATGGAAATAACTAAAACCAAACAGGGATAGTTCACTTTACTCTTTGACAAGGCACCATGAAACAACTCAACCAAAATATACTGACACAATTGGATACACTCCACGACTTAACATCCCTTAAGGTTATGCATTTACCAATTTTTTTTTTTTTCAAGACATGCCTTAACAATCTATAAGACTCATGTTTGGTTTGAGCATTCTTCTCACAAATGTGAAATTATTTCTCTGGTAATCTAGAATAACTATCTGAAGCACAAGATTTCTGAAAGAGGTTCAACTAAAGATTGAAAAAGCTAACAAAATTCGTTTAACCAAAAGGGACACCTTTCATATCTCACCAGGTTGCATAAACATGCTCGAGCTAAAAATCTTGATCTGGACCTCCATTTCACAAGTGATGAGTGTAAGCTCTAACTGAAGTTGAGTTCCATTACAACAGTTATCAAAACATCCTAAAAAACACCAAGAGAGAGAAATTCATCCTTACCTGCAGATAGATTATCTTCTTGCGGGGCACGTAGAAGAAATTTCCTCGAGGCATGGAAGAGAGGCACAGAAAGAAATTTTCTTCCAAGTGTAGAAGACAAGCATGGGAGAAAATCTATTTCTCTCAAGTGTGTAGGACGGGCACGAAAGAGACTCCTTTTCCTCCCCGGTGTGCAATACTGACGCGGAAGAGTCTTTTCTTATTCTATGAACTTGAAGTCCATAAATGTTTATAGGGAACTCTATTTTTGGAAAACGAAGACTTTTCGGAAAGGTATCGACATCATATTTGTGCAAAAACCTTGATAATTTTATTTTGATAAATTTTTAAGGGTAAATTTTGAGAAAACGCTCTGTAGGCTTATAAAATGAAAATTGGTGACATTCGACTTATAAAATTTTGTTCAATTTGACCTCCCTCCTTTCTCAACATGCCAAACAGACATAGAGGGTTGCTCTTAGAGGAATTTAGGATGGATTGCAAGGTATAATTTTGTTGATTGAAGATCAATTTGAAATTTCTCAATTTTGTCAGCGAAACGACTACAGTTTTGCCTTTGTTCAATTTGAAAGGATCCTTAACCATTTCTTAAGTGGTTTAGTTTGTTTGGGTGCACCTTAATCATATTAAGTTCAATTCAATGTTTCATTTTATTGTTCATTTTTGTAGGGTTTTTTTGTGCATTTTGAATAAAATATTTGCTAGTTTGAAAAATTCTCTAACAGAGTTCTACAACTTCAATTTCGATTTGATCCATTTACATTTACCAACATAAGTTTATGAATTCATTCTAATCCAATCACTACAATATTCTGTTTCCTTCAAATCATGCATTCCAAAGGAAAAGAGTAATATATTCTCTTCATACGTATTCCCTTTTCAATTTTCCAAACAGAGATTTCAAATACATTGCAAACCCAGATTTCCAATGAAGACAATATCATCTTAACAAAACTAAATAACTTCTATTGACTTGTATGATTATTTTACAACTTTCTTTTCCATTGATCAAATACAACTTACAAGATATAAATATTTCTTTTCTTTCATCCAAAAATAGAAAATAGAGTACATCTCTTTCACATTTCGAATTACAACTTTCATAACCAATACAAATATATTGTTGAAAACAATATAACAATATGCATACTGACAAATATGGTTGATTAACCATATAACAATATAACTATTTAAAATTAATTAAATAATTAACCTATGCATAATTAAATAATAGGATAATAAAATTTATCCTAACAAACTTGACTTACAAAAATGCATAAATAAGGGCTAAATTTAACTCTCCAACCATAGGAAAGGTTGGTACACATATTTTGAGAGGCATGGGAAAAGTTTAACTTGTCCCACAAGCCTCCAAAATCAGCCTCCAAGGAAAAATTCAAATTTAAAAGAAGATGAAGTGTTTCTTACTCCAAAATCAACTTACATATCTCTTCTGATTTCTTACAACAGTTTAATTCAAGTCCAAAAACTCTATTAATCTATTTCTTATGACATATTTTAATTAATTAACTTAACAACATGATTACTCGACAATATTACACACCATTTAATAAATAATGAAAGGGGTCAATGCACCACAAAATAAACATATGCAAACATTAACAAAGGAACCAAATAAAAGAAAAATACATAAAATCCCTTGGTCACATTTAAAGGTGATCCCCCATGGGAATCCCTAACACAAAAAAACACACACAAACAAATACAATTTCCATGGTGACCTTGTTGAATTCATCTAGAATTCCAAAGTGGTTGGTCCCCAATCCCCTAATGTGTGTTGTGATATTTTAACCTGCAAAACAAAAATACCTCCTTCGGCCTCATGGCCACATCAGAACATCCAAATGAATATAATATACTTCCAAAGTCATCAATATATATGTGAATCACAACAATCATCAAGCCAATCAACAATGTCACTTAAAATTTCATCAACAACTATATCATCATCAATTTTAATTCAATTTTCATTTTCTAGGTCTACTCAAAATATCCAAATATCACATGTCCAAACAATATTTATAATGTAACCATGTCAGATAGTATATCAACATCAATATATAAAATGTCTCTAATAATCATCATGCATCATATATGAATTAGAGTCAACAATAATCCATGCTCTAACATCTAATCATCATACTAAATCAAAACTATAATAATGTCCATGATACAGTCAACAGTGTCATGATCAGTATCAAAAGGTTTCAAAGGGATGTGGGCACTACATCTTTCAGAGAATATGGTTATTATTGAATTAAATAATGATTACATGAAATCTACAAATATGTGTGCTTTGTTCAAAAATGCAAAAGATCACATAGTCTGTAATTTCATGATTATATTCAACAAAAGAACACAAAGGCCCCAAAGGACAGTTGTGTTGTCTTGATAAAGACATTTAATTGCAGAATAGATGAAATGCTAAGTTTTTGAATAGCAAACATAAATGCGGATTATATAAATTAGGGTTCATTACTGGATGTTACAAGTAATATTTAATGTTCTTCCCTTCATGATTAAGACATTTAATTATATTACTGAGTTGTTTAGCTCATCATATAATCCATACAGAAAGATAAAATGAAGAAATAAATACACAACTCAATTTCAGAATTCAATGTTTTATTCATAAGGAATTTCAAATGTTCCCACACAAGACGTGGGATGTAACTAAAAAGTAAATTAAAACTATGAAAATAAGAGGTACGCATGCATGAAAGAGAAAATAAAGGAGTATGAGTGAACCCATCATTTCCTTGGGGGTCTTCTTTGGTTGTGACATCTCCTTTTCCAGCCTTGTTCCTTCTTCATCTTCGTTGTTGAAAGAAGCTGAACACGAAAAGAACAAAAAGGAAAGTCATCGATTCTGAAGCTTAGGGATCAATCCATATTCCTATACTATCCTAATTCATGCATATGAATCTCTTAACAATAGGAGATATAGTTTACTCGAAGATCCAATTGCATCCATGTTGGTCCCATTATTGAGTTTGCATAATGTGCCTTGTTTTTCCATGACCGAATATGCTCACAAACATTTCATTTTTTGATTTCATGGTCTGCAGTTCACATTTTCCAACTGAATACCTTCGTAACTACCCTCAATGTTGTTATTCTGCCCTAAATTGAAGTAAAATCCAAGTTCCCCCATTTGTGCCCTGATTTATTCATTTTCATGGGTTGTACCATTTTCTCCTTTGCCAAATCATGAAAGAGCTCAAAATTGATCAAATCCTGAATTTGTGCAAGTGTTTCCCCAATCCCAAGGTCGCAAATGATGTCAAAAGATGATTCAGTTGGTTTAAAATGAAGAATTCTACCTTCCCTGTCAAAAAATTTGATTTCAGAAGCATCCCCTATGTTTTTGCATTTTGACGGGCATACGAGCATGTTCTACTGTCAAATTTATCATTGCAAATGTTTATGCTAACGTGTACGTTTCTATTGGCCGAGGATGTGTGGAAAAATGTTATAACTTGTCAAATTTTCAATTTTTGGCGAAGGGAAAATTTTGCTCCGTGGCCCCACATTTTCCTAGTGTGCCTACGTGGCATGATTTGATTGGTCAGATGGAGCAGTGGGTGGTGGAGGTCACTTAAAAATTTTGCCTTCATTTTTGTAAATTTCTCAAAATCAAATGTTTTCCCGAAGGCCCGCAGAATGGCATGATGACACGTGTCCAGGAGGGCCAGGTGGATGGTCAAGGACTTGGAAAATTTTTGATGACTTTTGGCTTAGGGTGTCAGGGGAAAAATTTGGCCCACGCACCCGTGCCCAATGGGAAGGTGACACGTGGCATGGGAGGATCAAGCGGTGGCGGTGGAGTTGAAAATTTTTCAAAATTTTTCTCAAAACGTCATGGAAAATTTGGACCCGAGGGCCCACGCCCAATGGAAGGGTGACACGTGCCCAATGGGATGGTGACACGTGTCCACGAGAGTCGGTATGGATAGGCGAGATAGTTGGAATTTTTTGAAGTTTTGGCTTCAAAATGCCAAAGGAAACATTTCGACCTAAAGGCCCGCATCAAATAGCAAAATGACACATGTGCATGGCGATAAATTGGAGGGGCGGAAGTTTTAATTTTTTTGAAGTTTTTAACTTCAAAATGCCAAAATTAAATGTTCTGCCCAAAGGCCCGTGACCAGTAGGAAGGCGACATGTGTCCAGGAGGAGAAGTGGGAATGGGGGCTGAAGGAAACTTTTGGGACTTTTTACCCTTGGTGTAAAAGGTAAAAATGAAGAATAGGCCCGCGTCCAATGAAAACAGGACACGTGTCCTAAATTTGGTGGAGGTTTGGAGTGCGGAGAGGAATTTGAAAATTTTGCAAAATTTTGGCGAAAATCTCAAGGTGAAAAATAAACCCGCAGAAACTTTGGAGGGTCGGTCCCGGCAATAATTAGACGGAGACATGTGGCAAAAGAGGTAGCGGGTGTTTGGTCTAGAAGGGAATTTTGAGAAAATGTTCCTTTTTTTGAAAAGGTGGTAAAACGCATCAAATTATCTGGTGGTTTTGGTGGGGACCCATAGGAGGACATGAGGCGCGTCTGGGGGCTCGCGGGGAAAATTTTCAGAATTTTCCCAAAATCAAAAAGGGGTTTAAAATGCATTTTTAGGATTGGGGGCTGCCCCAATCATATTTGGACACGTGTCCCACCCCATCCAAATAAAAAGAGGAAGAATATTCAAGATATCATCTGACACGTGGAGGGTGGAATTTTAAAGTTGATTTTAATCAATGGCAGTTGTGCATTTTTGTTTTTTTGGGTGCCATTGGAGCTCCAAGAAGTGTGGAATCATCATTTTTGCACCAAAACACATGAAATTTTATATGAATCTACATCCCTTCAGCCTTTTGAACACAATGGAATCATTTATTTGAGCTGATTCGGTGCCCTATAGTGTTTTTCGTGAGATATTTTTCTCATCCCATGAAAAACACGTGAAAGGTAAAAATGAAAAGTTGCAGAGTTAAAAATGATGAGAGAAAAAGGTGAAAATGATTACAAATGCATGTTGGCATGGTGGAATGCCAAAAACATGACCCTGGGATGGATAAGGATCTAATTTCATGCAATATTTTAAAATATTTGTGCATCTTTGGCATTTGGCGAGCTGTTTCACAATTTTATATCATTTTTCATCAAATGGATAGGGTTTAGTAACAAATTTGATCCCTTTGGCATATCCTTTGCTTGGGATGCAAGGATCCAAGTTGGCCAAGTGTATATGATGTAGTTTGGAAGCATTTTTGTTCTCTATTGAGAATTTTGGAGAAGGAGAGAAGAATTTTCATAGGGAAAAACTGGAAGAAGTCCATTTCCTTTTTGAGAAACTACCTGAGAGCCATTTTGATTCCAGTTTGCATCAAATGTTCATCATGTTGAGTTGGTTTCAGCTGTAAATCCATCAAAAAGCTTTGATATTGTCTAAATAACATTCCCTTACTGATATATTTGATCAAATTCTTGGATTAACTGGTTTTATCTCTTGGCAAATCTTGCATGCACTTGTATTTCAGTATGTTTTCAATTTGTGTTTCATACTCATGTTGTAATCTTGTGTTTGGGATCTTTATTGGTCATACATGGTCTCATTTCTTGTAGATGGTTTGAAGGCATCTGCAATCTTCCATTCAGAAGAGCATTCATTTCAGTGGAGATAAACATATTTAAATTCATCTTACCTTCCTTGTAAATTGATGGTGTCTGTAAACCTTTAGGTGTACCTTAGGACATGATCTAACAAGGGGTTATAAATACTTTATTGATATTTTGCTTCAATCCTTTGTGGCAGGCTATCAAATTTTGTATGGAATAGTGAATATTTGGGCATCCATATGTCCACATATCACAGTTGAAAGAGAACTTCAAATTCATTGAAATATCTCTATTGTTTAGGTGTTGTAATTATTTTGCAAGGTTTCCCAAAGAAGGTGATGACTCATAACTAATCTTGTCCCAACATCTCTCATCAGAATTTCACTTTAAAATAACTCATCCTACCTACAATACCCCCCGAATCGCATTGTGTGTCCACAAAATAATTCAATCCTTTCACAAAAATGCACAAAGTTGATCAGGGTTTTATCATGTCTTTAGTAGCTCTAGCTTTATTTTGAGAACATTTCCATCATTTAGTAGTGACAGATCCTTTGAGTTTGGATAACGGATATTTGATCATGCTTTCACAAAGCCTCCTCCACATCATACACAAAATACAAGGATATATCCATCTCTTAACCATATAGGGGCTGCAATATAGGTTCTCTTACCTTGGTTGATAGGCACAATATAAAATAGTGAGGGTTATATCAAAACCCTTATGAAGGTTCTATTCACTCCCTCAATTCTTGAATGCAAAGAAGTAGATAGGTGTGATCCCCGGCTACAAATGACATATAAAACATCTATCTATCCTTGAGTTTCTTGTGTAGATTCATGATGTTGTTCAAGTTGTGAAGGAGATTAAATCTAGATACCAACACCCAAGTGGCGCCAATTGCAGGGACTTCTTGCAATTTCTTGGTGGTTTTGAAGTACTTGAAAGGTTTGAGCATTTGTGTGATCAAGTATTTGAGCTGTTACATTCTTGAGATATCATTTCATACTTCAGATCTGGATGTTTTGGGTAAGAAAGACTTCAAACTCAGCCTGCTCTCCTCACCTACCAGCAGTTTATATGATTTGGATGCACTTGTTTTTGGTTGAATTAAGAAGAAGAAAATCTGATTTGTAAATCCTGCAAGTTTTTAGTATAACATGCATTTGAAAAAATATTTTTAGTGCTTTCTTGCACAACTAAGGTGAAAATACTTGGTGGTGACTCCATGTTGTTGGGATCTTGAAATACTAGTTGTCTAACACATTTTTATCATTTGAAACTTGTTGTTTAAATCTTGAAGATGGAGGGAAGGAGATCCATCTTCATCAGGGAATCTTCTAAGAAGTTTCTCACCGAATCAAGAAGCTCAGAACTAGAAGGAAGAAGAGTGTGGAAAGTGGTTGGTGATTTGGTTGCAAGGAAAGGAATCCCCATAGTTGAATTTGAAGGAGAGTAGCCTGTCATTGAAGATTATAATTCCTCTTCAAGTAGATCTGATTCAGGAAATCTTCTTGCTGATTTTCATTCTCCATCAGGTGAGGGACCTTCTTGTGTATTTAAAAAAATTTCTCCTAAATATACTCCTATGGTTTCTAAGTTTGCTAAATTCTATCAAGAGAGAGATCCTTTGGGGGGTTTTCATTTTAAAGATCATTCATCTATTCCAATCAGACCCATTATTACTCCTCATCATCTTGTTTCACCTCCAAGATCACCCCCACCAAATAATATGGCTCAACCTAGACCTCCATTTGTTGTAAACACCTTTGGTCCTATAAATTTTGGAGGAATGGATGGTTATCCAAATGTTGTCCCACAAGATGTGAGAAATAGGTTACCAAAATTCCAAGGTAACAATGCCATAACTGGAGATCAACACCTCAAACTCTTTGTTAACATGATGGAAGACTTTGAAATAGAATTTTAGGATATGTATATCAAGTTTTTATCCATACACTTGAGGAAGATGCAAGAGATTGGTCTAAAGCTCTGCATGATAACTCTATTGATTTATGGACTGAGATGAGTAATGCATTCAAATTACAATATGGAGACAAAACATATCCAAGGTTCCTTCTATCCGAGTTTGATAACATCAAGAAGAACCTTAATGAGACCGTTCATGATTTCAATACAAGATTTAATAATACATTGAGAAGGATGTCTGTAATTTTGAGGCCTTGTGATGAATATTTCTTGATCAAATATGCAGATGCATTTGATAAAAAGGCAGCCTATTAGTTGAGAGACAAGAATCCTACAAACTTGAGGCAAGCTTTCACCATGGCACTTCAAATTGAAAATAATATTAAAGCTATTGGTAAACCACTTAAGAGGGAAAGTGTGAAGCTGATAAACCCCGAGAAGCCTCAAGCTACAAAGGGTGCTGATTTGGAAGATGTTGTCAAGACTTTGGCAGGGGCTGTTAAAGAAATTTCCTACAAATTAGCCCGGGCTGAGAAAGGAATTTGGAAAACTTCACAAGGACAGATAAATAACTCAAAACCATGATAGATTTGGCAATCATCCTAGGGGTGATCAAAGAAAATATGATAGAGGTAAAGGGCTTATTGGATTTGCAAATAGATAACCCCAAACATGTGAAAAAAGAGTGGTGCCTGACCCTCTGACTACAAGAGTTGTTGTTGTTCAAGAAGTCACTAATATGGATTGGTGTGATAGATGTTTTCTTCCTCATCCTCCATGTGAAATGGACTAGCAAGATGTAAATGATGATAATGAGAATGAAGTGGATGATGACATTTGTATGATGGGCAAATATTCAGGGCTCACAACAAGCAACAACATCAACGAGATGTGATAAGTGCAAGGATTGATGTAACCTTTTGGGATTACATAAAGAGGGTACCATTTATTTCTCTTCCTCAAACTCATGATGTAGATGTAGTTCAGGCCTTTGAAATTCCTAATAATGACTTTGAATATCTAAGGGCTTTAATGACCAAGAAGTATGACGGTGGTATTCCTTTGGAGGAAGGTAGATAAATGTTAATGAATGTTGTGGTTGGTCAAGAAAAAGAGTACAATACTAGAAGTAAATTTGTTAGAGGAGCTGGTCCTCAAGCCAAGCCAAAGACACCCTTGCTCACAAGAATTCCCAAAGATAATCCTAGAAGAGAAACAATTGCTAAGAACCTTGTTGTCCCATGCAAAAATATCAGTCCTCTTCATGCCCAGGCTACCAAGAATGCTTCTCCGTCTGATGAACCTGCTTGTTTCCCGTCTAATGTTGTTTTACCGAAGAATGTTCCATATGATATAGCCTAGGTTTTAATCCAAATTAAAGTGAGTGTTCCCATCATTGAGTTGCTTAGAATACCTGAGCATAAGAAAAGAGATTTTGAATACTTGGGATTGAAAGAAGAAAAGATTATACCAAGCAGAAATGTAAATGTTGTTGAGAATCCTCTTCAAAGCATTGCTGGCCCTGAAACACCACCACCAATGGAAGATCTTGGAGAGGCACCTGAAGTGTATTTGGGGACATCCTTGGTTGATTCCCAATTGAATTTTGATCCATTCTTCACAAATTTTCTCATAAAAGGTAGGTTGCTTCACAATTACATGTTTGATTCCGGTGCATCATGTAATGTTATGCCTCTAGAAGTTATGAATGAATTGGATATCAAGGTGACAGCAGCATATGGGAAGTGTACAGCCATGGATTCAAGGGAAGTTTTAGTTGTTGGATGTGTGAAGGATTTAGTGGTGGAAGTTGCAGCCTATCCGGATAAGAATTTAAAACTTGATGTTGTAATTATTGACTACCCTGCCAAATGGGGTATGCTTTTGTCAAGGAAGTGGGCTGCAAGTGTTGGTGGTAGTGTTCAAATGGACATGTCCTATGCCACCATTCCCATTGAGGGCATCCTTGCCAAACTCTATGGTGAAAAGAAGATGTTACACTTGATTGAAGATCCCAACAATGCTTCTTATGAAGTGTTGTTTGCTGATGTAGATGTTGACAATTTCATTGGTTTTGCTGATGGAAAAGAGAATAAGATTGAAAAATTAGAGTGCCTTGGTATGGTTGGTTCTCCATGGACATTACTATTTTATGGAGCTTGCTCCAAGGTTGGAAATGGTGCTGGTATAGTGTTGGTTTCCCCTAGTTTGGAAGAGTTTCCTTTTTCCTTCAAGCTCAATTTTGAATGTACTAACAACATTGCTAAGTATGAGGAATTACTATTGGGATTAAGGATTGCATGGAAGTATGGAGTAAAGGATATTGTTACTAAATGAGATTCAGAGCTAGTTGTCAAGCAAGTAAGAAAGCTATATGCCACAAAAAATCAGCATATGAAACAATATAAGCATGATGTTTGGGAATTGATTGAAATGTTTGATTCCTTTAACATTGTTTACCATGATAGAAGTCTTAATGTTGCTGCTGATCAGTTGGCTGTTTTGGGTTCTAGATTTGACAATTGCACCATTTCACCTTTTTGTGAATATAACATTGAAGTGCTAACAAGGCCAGCTATCCCAGATAATGTGAAACATTGGCAGATTTTTGATGATGATGCACAAGTCTTGAGATTCTTATAATGCCAAGGTGAGTTTTCTGGTCAACATATTGATTGGGAACCAATGGTATGCATGAATGAAGGTAAAGAAACTTTGTTTGACAAGGATATTATACAATTGAAGACAAATACCATTCCCAAAGGTCTTGTTGCACTTGAATCCAATTTTAGCAATGCTGATTGCATCATTAATAGAAGGATGTCTACTTCAAGAGATGTGGAAGAGCATAACTTGGGAACTAAAGAAAAACCAAGGAAGATCTGGTTGGGTAGTCATCTCAGCAAAGAAGAGAAACAATCCTATGCCCAACTTTTAAAGAAATATCAAGACTGCCTTGCTTGGTCTTATTCAGAGTTGAAGGCATATAGAGAAGATTTATTTCAGCATGAGATCCCTCTTGAGGATAAAACCAAACCATTTAGACAAAAGAAAAGGCCTATTAACCCATTGCTTTCCATGAAAATGTAAGAAGAATTGAATAAATTGAGAGATGGTGGCATCATTCAGCCTACTAGATACTCTTCTTGGGTTGCCAACCTTGTGCCAGTTAGAAAGAAGAACGGAGATATCAGACTTTGTGTGGATTTTAGGAATCTAAACAAAGCATCTATGAAAGACAACTATACTTTGCCAAACATGGAGAATATATTGTAGCTTGTAACAGGTTCAGAAATTCTTTCTACTTTGGATGGATTCTCTGGATACAATCAAGTAGTTGTCAAAGAATCAGAAAGACTTAAGAAAACCTTCACTACTCCTTGGGGGACTTATGTTTTTGTGAGGATGCCTTTTGAATTGATGAATGCTGGTGCTACTTTTCAGAGGGAAATGGATGTTGCCTTTTCTGGTTATATCAATGAGTTTATTGCAGTTTATCAAGATGATGTGACTGTTTTTTCAAGGCAACGAGTAGACCATTTGCAACACCTAGAGAAGATGTTGATCAGATGTAGAGAATATGGCATTTCACTTAATCCAAAGAAGTGTCATTTTGGTGTGAAAAAGGCCAAGTTGTTGGGACATATTGTATCTAAAGAAGGTGTTATGATAGACCCTGAGAGAGTGGAAGCAATCAGCAAGGTGCCTATTCCAAGAACCAAGAAAGGTATCCAATCTTTCTTTGGCCAAATAAATTTCATTAGAAGGTTTGTTTCTAATTTTTCTGAGCTAACTCTCCCAATCACAAGCATGCTAAGAAAGGATCAAGTTATTAAGTGGGAAAAGGCTGCCATCCAAGCTTTTGAAGGAATAAAGGATGCACTCAAACATGCACCTGTTTTGGCAGCTCCAAACTATAAGATGCCTTTCCAAATCTTCTCTTTTGCATCTGAATTTACTATTTCTTTCAAGATGAAAATGGAGCTGAGAGGCCTATTTCTTTCTTTAGCAAGGATTTACAAGAAGCTAAATTGAGGTACATAATTATGGAGAAACAAGCATTTGCATTAGTAAAAGCAACAAAGATTTTCAGGCCCTACATTTTGAGTTCAAAGGTTACTACTTATGTTCCCCACACCATGGTTAAAGACATCTTATCTGACATGGAGATATCAAGCAAGAGATGTAGATGGGTTAACAAATTACAAGAGTATGACATGGATATTCAAACAACAAAGTTGGTAAGAGGTTTGGGTCTTGCTAAGCTCATGGTGAGAGTAATTTACAAACCGTAGAAGTGAATCAGCTAGGGAAGAAAAGGAAAATCTCCTTGACAAATTGATGAATTATGATTGTTACAAGGGTGTGGTCTATTACCTCAAGAACTTAGGCTGTCCTAGTCACTTCAATAAAAATTAGAAAAGATCCCTCAAGATGGCTTCTCGAAATATATCATAACAGACCTTGGGCTAACTTGGAAGAACCCCCGAAGGTGTCCTCTTGAAATGCATAACTGAAGATGAAGCTCACAAGTTGATTGCTGATTTCCATAGGGAAGTTTGTGGAGGACATTTTGCTTGGGAGAGTGACAAAGACATAATATTTTAAGAGCTGGTTATTAGTGGCCAACTCTTTTCAAAGATGCAAACCGGCTAATTAGAAGGTGTGATAGTTACCAACGTTTTTCAGAAGATTAAAAGCTTTAGGCTCCCTTCCTTTACAGCTGTATCGTTGAAGATCCTTTGAAACAATGGGGAATATATTTTATTGGTGAGATTTTAGATCCTTCTAGTGCTAGTTACAAATGGATCCTTGTAGCAACTGATTATTTTACAAAATGGGTTGAGGCAATTCCATCTATAAAGGCAACACACAAAGTGGTAATGGATTTTTTGCTGAATCATATCATATGCAGATTTGGGGTTTTAGTTAAGATTGTGTCTGATAATGCTATGTGTTTTAGAGCTAAGCCTTTGATGGCAATGTGTAATGAATATGGGATAAATCTGACCTATTCTTCAAACTACAACCCACAAGGGAATGGGCAAGCTAAATCAAGTAATAAAAACTTGCTCAAGATCATTAGAAGAACCTTGGAAATCAACAAGAAAAAGTGGGGAGAGCAATTGAAATTTGTAGTTTGGGCTGATAGAATAACTCCAAAAAGAGCAACCGGTAAAAGTCCATTTGAATCGGTGTATGGAATTCAAGCATTGCTGCCATTACACCTGTAATTATCCACTTTTAGTTTGCCCAGCAATTGGAAGATTAAGAGCATGGTCCGTATGAATCAAGAATCAATTAGTTCATTGAGTTGGATGAAGAAAGGAGAGATTCCCATTAAAGGCATATTAGGTTTAGGGAGAAATTGAAGAAGTTGTTTGATAAGAAGGTCACCCCTAGAGCTTTTAGTGTTGGAGATCTAGTTTTAATATAGGATAGTAGGCATGAAGACAAGGGCAAGCATGGAAAGTTTGATGCTCTATGGATGGGCCCTTATGCCATTGATATCAAGATTGGAGAAAATACATTTTTTCTCAAGGATTTGGATGGGGATTTGCTGGAGCTTCCTGTTAATGGCAAACATTTAAAACATTTCTTGGATTAAATCCCCATGTGAGGTATGCAAAAGTTGTACATTTTGTATAGCCCTTGTTGTTGTTTTGTCTTTTCCTTGTTCTTGTTGTTGTTGGCTTGTGGTTTGCCCTTTTTTCCTTGGCAACCATTGTTGGTGTGGTTTTCTTGGTCTGATTTTTGGTGGAAATTCTAGTTTTTAGGGCTGCTCTGCATGTTTTGACTCCTTTCCCAATGGATTTTTGGCACTTGGTCTACGTCTTGTTCTTGTGGCACTCACTGGGAGTGCCCATCCCTAGGAAAGAGCCAATGTTGGTCCCATTATTGAGTTTGCATAATGTGCCTTGTTTTTCCATGACCAAATATGCTCACAAATGTTTCATTTTTTTATTTCATGGTCTGCAGTTCACATTTTCCACTAAATACCTTCGTAACTTCCCTCAATGTTGTTCTTCTACCCTAAATTGAAGTAAAATCCAAGTTCCCCCCCATTTGTGCCCTGATTTATTCATTTTCATGGGTTGTAGTGCATAGCAATATTTTAATATTGTGAACATTATTATTATTGTGCAAATAATGAGTTGGTGACAACTCGTAGAGATCTCTTAGAGAGATTCTAGGTTTGTTGAGTGAGAATAGGTATTGGGAGAGATTTGTGGGATGCTGAGTGATCATGAGAGAGATATGAGGGATAAAAGTTGACTCCTTAGTTTAAGGATGTCATTTACCTATATATGTATGTAATCCCTCCAGTATAATCTATCCCGGATGTTTGTAATTCAATTATATTATCATTCTATTCGGTGTTTTTTCAATCTGCAAAGCTCTACCAAAATTAATATCTGGTATCAGAGCAGGTCAACCATTAGCCATGATGTGAGTCGTGTGCTAGTTCTTCAATGGTGACAATGGATTGGATTATTCCTGCATGAGTATATTCATTGCGACTGAGATAGGATTTTATTTGTTATTACAAATTTATGGTTTGATTCTTTGTGTATCAGAGGATGTCAATATTACTGCGCATTATCATTGACTTCAACGGATCCATTTCTTACATATGCTTGCGTCCAAGTCTGTAGATGTAAAGTCATTCGCCTTATATCATTCTTGGATCTGCTGTGCTCACGTCAGATCTATAATATACGTCTATTCTGCGTGCTTTCAAATTTCAGGAATAGTGATCTCCAATCACCATCACCGTGATTCACGAATTTTACAGCAGAAGAGTTCTGTGAGTCCAACTCGTTATTCCACGTCCATCCATACGCATATGCCATGATGGAGATATTTTTGTAGCTCGACCAAAGAAGATTATCATTCTAAGTTTCTGCATCTAGATTGAAGAATTGGTTCGGTTTGATTTTTTGGATGATTGGGAAGACATGATTTCGTAGTGATTCACATCTCTGAAACGTCTGCAGATTTCGTAGTGATTCACATATTGTTTTGTTACGAATACGGCTCTCCATATACAATCGGCGCTGCATTATCTCTTCGAATGAGGTCATTTTAGTTTCCAACTGTGATTTGCAAGCATTATTTCTTCGTTACCAAAATAATTTCAAAGATTGAGGAACAGACTCTGATTTCCAAAGGCTCGGTGCATGCAAAGCCGTATCATACCCACATCAAATAGATCTCGAAGTTTGATGCGTCCCAGGTGGAACAGTTGCGGAGAATCGAATTTGAGTTTCCTATACTTTCGTGGGCGATAGACTTGGATCTCATATCTGACAAGTATAAGGTTGGGATTTGCATGTTTATTTGACCGGTCCTTTTAATTTCCTTTATTCTTTGTTATCCACATGGTAGCAAATTGTTTAAATATAGTCCATGTGAGTGATAGTTCATCATAAATTATTAGTGGTCATGTTTGTGATCTTACGTTAATATAGTATCTTGGGTGTATGTCATCGGTCAGTCTCATCATTTATGTTGAAGGAATTATGTCACTATGAAACTAGGATTATATGTTACTTTATATGACAAAAGAAGAATTGTTCTGAGTTGTACAATACATTGTTATTATCAAATTGCATTGCATCTAGTGTAAAAAGTGTCGTTATATTTGTAAGTGTTAAAAAGTCCGAAAAAATTGAGTCTATAGTCTTTATAAGGTCGATGCGAGTTTAGTCGATATACAATAGGTTTGATATTCTAATGGAGGCTTTGGAGGAAATGCGTATCGTCCTCGACTATACTTTCTGCTGAGTAAGCAGGGATATTCTAATGGAGGCCGGAGAAACGGAGGCGGGAGGTTGATCGGCGACCTCTCGTCAAACCATCGACGAGGCCGCGGTATTGATATGGTGGCCAAGTATTTCAGTTGTGTGTTTGATTCCATTATTGTGTGTTTTGTAATAAGAACAGATGTTACATTCCTGTTCAGAATTGTATTTCCTTTTATAACCTCCTGATGTAAATATGTGATAGTAGAAAGATAAAAGCACAAGAAAAAGCAGCATCATGTTTTTCTTGAAGAGGATGAACAGAGGTTCATGAGCAGGGGCTCACCCTAGGGGACACAGTGAGTCCGTTATTGTCGAACAGGGGTTCGTATTTGGTGAACAGAGGTTCAGCATACCAAGATCATGAGCATGCAGAGGCAGGCAAGCTGTAGAAGACGTGTGAATGTTTTTCTCTACATTGTTCACATTAGGGGAGTGTATGTGTGGAAATAATAATGTTAACAATAGGGGAGTGAATGTTAGCAATATTTTAATATTGTGAACATTATTATTATTGTGCAAATAATGAGTTGGTGACAACTCGTAGAGATCTCTTAGAGAGATTCTAGGTTTGTTGAGTGAGAATAGGTATTGGGAGAGATTTGTGGGATGCTGAGTGATCATGAGAGAGATATGAGGGATAGAAGTTGACTCCTTAGTTTAAGGATGTCATTTACCTATATATGTATGTAATCCCTCCAAGTATAATCTATCCCCTGATGTTTGTAATTCAATTATATTATCATTCTATTCGGTGTTTTTTCAATGCATCAAAGCTCTACCAAAATTAGTAGTAGCATTTTCTCCTTTGCAAAATCATGAAAGAGCTCAAAATTGATCAAATCCTGAATTCGTGCAAGTGTTTCCCCAATCCCAAGGTCGCAAATGATGTCAAAAGATGATTCAGTTGGTTTAAAATGAAGAATTTTTCCTTCTTTTTCAAAAAATTCGATTTCAGAAGCATCCCCTACGTTTTTGCATTTTGACAGGCATACGGGCATGTTCTACTTGTCAAATTTATCATTGCAACATTTATGCTAACGTGGTAGGTTTCTATTGGCCGAGGATGTGTGGAAAAAATGTTATAACTTGTCAAATTTTCAATTTTTGGCGAAGGAAAAATTTTCTCTGCGGCCCCGCATTTGCCTAGTGTGCCTACGTGGCATGATTTGATTGGTCAGATGGAGCAGTGGGTGGCGGAGGTCACTTAAAAATTTTGCCTTCATTTTTGCAAATTTCTCAAAATCAAATGTTTTCCCGAAGGCCCAGCAGTGAATGGCATGATGACATGTGTCTAGGAGGGCTAGGTGGATGGTTAAGGACTTGGAAAATTTTTGTTGACTTTTGGCTCAGGGTGTCAGGGGAAAACTTTGGCCCGTGCACCCGTGCCAAATGGGAAGGTGACACGTGGTACGGGAGGATCAAGTGGGCAATGGTGGATTTGAAATTTTTTCAATTTTTTTCTCAAAACGTCATGGAAAATTTGGACCGAGGCCCCGCGCCCAATGGAAGGGTGACATGTGTCCATGGATGTCAATTGAAAAGGTGGGGACTTGGAAGAGTTTGCAAAATTTTGGATTCAGAATGTTAGAGAAATGATTCGTACTAAAAGCCTGTGCCCAATGGGATGGTGACATGCATCCATGAGATTCAGTAAGGACATGTAGATAGCTAGAAATTTTTTGAAGTTTATGGCTTCAAAATGCCGAAGGAAACATTTCGACCTAGAGGCCCGCATCAAATACCAAACTGACACGTGTGCATGGCGATAAATTGGAGTGGCCGAATTTTTAAATTTTCTGAAGTTTTTAACTTCAAAATGCAAAAATAAAATGTTCTACCCGAAGGCCCATGACCAGTAGGGAGGTGACACATGTCCGGGATGAGAAGTGGGAATGGCGGCCAAAGGAAACTTTTGGAACTTTTTACCCTTTTGTAAAAGGTAAAAAATTAAGAATAGGCCGCGTCCAATGAAAAATTTGGGACATGTGTCCTAAATTTAGCAGAGGCTTGGAGCACAGAGAGGAAGTTGAAAATTTTGCAAAATTTTGGGAAAAATCTCAAGGTGAAAAATAAACCCGCGGAAACTTTGGAGGGTCTGCCCCGACAGTGAATGAGACGGAGACACGTGGCAAAAGAGGCAGCGGGTGTTCGTGCCCACGGGGAATTTTAAGAAAATGTTCCTTTTTGTGAAAAGGTGGTAAAATTCATCAAATTATCTGGTGGTTTTGGTGGGGACCCATAGGAGGACACGTGGTGCGTCTGGGGGCTCGTGGGGAAAATTTTCAGAATTTTCCCGAAATCAAAAAGGGGTTTAAAATGCATTTTTAGGATTGGGGGCCTACCCTAATCGTATTTGGACACGTGTCCCACCCCATCCAAAGACAAAGAGGAAGAATATTCAAGATATCATCTGACACGTGGAGGGTGGAATTTTAAAGTTGATTTTAATCAACAATAGCTTTGCATTTTAATTTTTTGGGTGCCATTGGAGCTCCAAGAAGTGTGGAATCATCATTTTTACACCAAAACACATGAAATTTTATATGAATCTGCATCCCTTCAGCCTTCTAAACAAAATGGCATCATTTATTTGAGCTGATTCAGTGACCTATAGTGTTTTTCGTGAGATATTTTTCTCATCCCATGAAAAACACGTGAAAGGTAAAAATGAAAAGTTGCAGAGTTAAAAATGATGAGAGAAAAAGGTGAAAAATGATTGCAAATGCATGCTGGCATGGTGGAATGCCAAAAATGTGACCCTGGGATGGATAAGGATCTAAGTTCATGTAATATTTTAAAATATTTGTGCATCTCTAGCATTTGGCGAGTTGTTTCACAATTTTATATCATTTTTCAACAAATGGATAGGGTTTTGTAACAAATTTGATCCCTTTGGAATATTATTTGCTTGGGATGCAAGGATCCAAGCTGGAAGAGGGTATATGATGTATTTTGGAAGCATTTTTGTCATCTGTTGAGAATTTTGGAGAAGGAGAGAAGAATTTTCACAAGGAAAACTGGAAGAAGTCCATTTCCTTTTTGAGAAACTTCCTGAGAGCCATTTTGATTCTAGTTTGCATCAAATGTTCATCATGTTGAGTTGGTTTCAGCTGTAAATCCATCAACAAGCTTTGATATTGTCTAAATAACATTTCCTTGCTGATATATTTGATCAAATTCTTAGATTAACTTGTTTTATCTCTTGGCAAAGCTTGCATGCACTTGTATTTCATTATGTTTTCAGTTTGTGTTTAATGCTCATGTTACAATCTTGTGTTTGGGATCTTTATTGGTCATACATGGTATCATTTATTATAGAGGGTTTGAAGGCATCTGCAATCTTCCATTCGAAGAGCATTCATTTGAGTGGAGATAATTTAAATTCATCTTACCTTCCTTGTAAATTGAGGGTGTTTGTAAACGTTCTTGCAAACCTTAGGACATGATATAACAAGGGTTTCTGAATACTTTATTGATATTTTGATTCAAGAATTTTTTGCATCCTATCAAAGTTTGTATGAAATAGTGTAGATTTGGGCATCCATATGTGCACACATCCTGGTTGAAAGAGCACTTCAAATTAATTAAAATATCTCTGCTATTTAGGTGTTTTAATTCTTTTAAAAGGTTTCCCAAAGAAGGTGATGACTCCTAACTACTCTTGTCCCAACATATCTCATCATAATTTCACTTTAAACTAACTCATCCTACCTACAATACCCCTACATCTGCATTGTGTGTCCACAAAAGAATTCAATCCTTTCACAAAAATGCACAAAGTTGATTAGGGTTTTATCATGTCTTTAGCAGCTCTAGCTTTGTTTTGAGAACATTTCCATCATTTAGTAGTGACAGCTCCTTTGAGTTTGGATAATGGATATTTGATCATGTTTTCACAAAGCCTCCTCCACATCATACACAAAATACAAGGATATCTCCATCTCCTTACCATATAGGGGCTGCAATATAGGTTCTCTTACCTTGGTTGATAGGCACAATCTAAAATAGTGAGGGTTAGATCAAAACCCTTATGAAGGTGCTATCCACTCCCTCAATTCTTGAATGCAAACAAGTAGATAGGTGTGATCCTTGCTACAAATGACATATAAAACATCTATCTATCCTTGAGTGTCTTGTGCAGATTCATGATGTTGTTCAAGTTGTGAAGGAGATTAAATATGGATCCAACATTACTTGAAGATCAAACCGCATCCATGTTTTACTCACTCAAAAACAAGGAAAAATAAGAAAAGAAAACCATGGACATAAGGGAGGCCAAAAATCCTAAATATTTTCTAATTAGTTTCTTAAGTGTGTAGGTACATGTTATAGCCAAGAAGAAATAAACAAAGTCTTTCACTATAAACAAATATTGCAGATTTCAATGACTTTTATCCTATGACATAAAGTAGATAAGTCATAAGCACATGCTTTGGAATGAAGGAAGAATGTGACTCAAGGTTCAGTAACTGTCCTACAAATAGAAGAAGCTACAGTACAGAAGAGAGACTAGAAAATAGAAGTACATGTTTTGGATTGTAACTAAATAAGAAGAATCATATTTCAAGAAGATGAAGTTATCTCAAAAGAAAGGATTACAGATGAAAAAAATGAGATAGAGGATTTTGGGGAAATTTTGACAGTTCTTCACCATGTAAAATGGACATTTACATCTTTCCATCACATTGTTTTTAACTAATACATGCTATGATCAAGATAACAATTATTATGTTTCATTTTCAAACTTCAAATCAGATTCAATAGAAAAGTATTACATTCTACATTACGAATTAGAAAATACATTTACTACAGTTGAAAAAGAAAAGAAATTAAGGAATTCTAAAAAAAAATTACAGGGCTTTCCTATGAAAAATCAACATTTCAAAATTTCCAGCATGCCAGAAATACTACTATCAAATAAATAAAGCATCTAAGTAAAATAAACAAGATTACAATATTTCAACAAAGCAATAGAATCAACTACAGAATCAAAGAATGCAACTGCAGGTTACAAGGAGTTCAAATCACAAGGATGTCAATCTGAGAATTATACAATATTTCAGAACTCACTGCTTAAGTCTCAACAAACAACTACAATCACCGATTCAAAATCAAAGAAGTCAAAAATAATGTAGAAGCCAGATTTGGGGAAGAAAAAAAGTCACAGATCTACAATTTTCAGAAAAAATTTTGCACAAAACTTTTAAGCAAGTTTTCGGTCGCAAAAGCATCAATAGAATCAAATACAGGTGTACCAAGATAAGGTTAAAGGATATATCTCAAGGAATTCATAGCTCCTGGGCCAAGTTCCTAGAACTCAAACAGAAGCTAACAGATAGCTGTAAAAGCACACTCATGGTGGCCACGTTTCCCAGATTTCCAACAAAGAGGATCTCAAATGAGCAATATCTAAAAATATGCCATAGAGAAGGAGAGACCATAAGTATTTGAGTTCTCTAGAAATCTACAGAGAAGTATAAGAAAATCAAGTGAAAGAGAAAAGTAGGATAGAGATTATTTAATTCTTTCAAAGTAACAAGATGATAGACCTAAAAATCAAGGCATAACGAGCTCAAAATTTAAGAGTGAGATTTTTGTACCAATTTCTTACTCTAAGTTAGATGATAATGATAGCACAGAAATGAAGAAATAACCAGTTGAAATGTGTTTCATATTTATAGACAGATCCGAGATTGGAAAGGGTTTTACTTTTATGATGAGCACCTTTCAAATCAAAGTTAAATCAGAGGAATAAGCACTTTCAAGAAATCCAAATAGATATACATGCCCTCAGCGAGCTAAAACGTGAAATCAACCTTAATCTTTCTAAACAACCTAGGGTGCCGAATAATCCTTCACAAATATGAGTTCAGAGTTCAAGTAAGCCATGTGTGGCATAAAAATGATCTACATAAAATATTTTCAAGCCTGAACCTAAATAATAGTATATGGTCGTGAAAGCAAGAATACCCAGGGCTTCACATTTTTAAACTCAAAAGGGAAAATAAACATAAAGAAACTTACCAGTTGGGGTTGAGGTGAGAAACACCTTAAAATCCTCAAAATGATGACACCCAGAAGTTTATTTTAGCTCAGAGGCCAAGGTTGTGCCAGAAATCACAAGAAAACAAGGATTTCGAAGTATCAGTACTGATAAAGCCAAAAATGTTAGAGGAATAGTTACAGTTTTATGAGACAAGTAAATCACCTTGATGACACCAATGACCAAGAATCAGAGAACTGCAGTGAAGCCATAAACTACATACACACGGATTCGCAATCTACTGAGTTCTCAAAGCTCAAAATAACTAATAATGGTGACCACCTCGAGGAGAATCAAGAAGGAAAAATAGCAATGGTGACCAGATCTCGCAAGGAAAGCCAAGTACGCAGATCTCCAAGTTGAAGATAATGTGGAAAATACCCACAACTACTTCCTTAGAAAAACTCAAATAGAGCAGATCCATAAAATATACAAGTGCAACCAAGCTCAGAAACCATTTATGTAGAAGGGTTGAGCTCAAGGAGAAAACAATAATGATGTCAACAAAATTTTTTCCAAGGCTTCACCCGCAAACTAGAGGTGAAAATGAAAAAAGAATGGGTTTCAGTTTGATTTAACACACCCACCTTGGCCGTGGCTTAGCCTAACTCAACCACAGTCGAAATATCAATGGTCATGAATCAAAAGAACAATAGATCGATGTCTCCAGATTAATCTCCAAAATTGAAGAAAACCATCATGGTTAGCCACATTCAATGCAGGGTTAAAAACCCTAACCACGAGTTAAAGATCAACGATCAGAAATCCAACAGTATAGAAATCGACAGTCTGCATCAAATACCTAACTCAACCTGAGTTATACAAGCCACCGAAAAACATGCCAAGGGTTGAGTCATCGTCGCGAGGGGGCCGACCATATTATTTGAAAATTATTTGCAATTTTGACTTACTCACTATAGTCCAAACTTCAAATAATGCGAAGCCGACCATACATGCCAAGTATGATCACCGAAAAGGTGAAATTTAAACCAAGTGTTATTCAAATTCCAAAATCGACAAGTGATTGCATGGTCGTGTTTAATCAAAAGGTGGAAAACCTTATCATAGCATGTGTTACAAAGGTGGTTGAGTATGACATGGTGGCCTTTTACAAAGTGACCCCCATATACATCTAAAACACAACAATGTGCTAAGTCTACAAAGGTGGCCAAACCAAATGGAGATCACTGATCAAGTGCAAGGGTGGCCCCATAGACTACAGAGGAAAAGTTGAGCATTACAAGTATTACAAGTATTACAGACTACTGAGGAAAAGGTGGTCCCCATCAAATGGATGTGTGGATGGATTTTTTTGCAAACATTGCAAGTATTGTAATTGTTTTGCTCACAAACAGGGAGTTAATTTTTGCATGCCTTCACAAGAGGACGAAATGAAAAGAAGATGAATTCACATGCACAAGGAAAGAGACTTGCCCAACAAGCAAGCTTATTATTAGCAAATTATTCACCATTCTTTTCTTAAAAATAGAACAATCAACTTCAGTTTGACTGAGATGTAATCAAAGGCTATTAATGCCTATTTGTAATTGCATGTTCTATTTTTATTCCTTTATTTATTAATAGATGAAGGATAAAAATAGGATGCATGGGTGAGTACAAGCCTTAGTCTATTTTTAGGAAGGGGGAAATCAAATTTTCTATATATTGTGTGCTTTGGAAAAGCACAAGAAGGACTTTTAGATACGGAGTGTTGAAGCAATTTTTGTGAGTTTTTCCCTCTGAATGTGAAGTATTTTCTGCCTTTCCAATTATTTATAGTCTTGTGTATGTTTCCATTAATCTTGTGAATGCAAATTCCCTAGTTAATTATCTTACCCTGTTGCAAATTCAGTAATTTCTGCATGATATTAATGTCCATGTTTATCTTACCAGTAGTGTTGTGATAATTTCCCTCAATAACTCGAAGTGTTTTACCCTTAACAATTTGAAAAAACTATTGATTCATGCATCAAGAATCCTTTCACATAATAATTGTGCGGATACTCACCAAAGCCCTCATACAAATTTGGTGTATCACGTTATTTTTAATCATTTTACAATAATCTTCTACACTTAACCACCGAGAAATCAATTTAGGATACACCAGTAAGGAATCAGCCTTGATACCGGAGATTCACGTCAAAATAGGTATACCCAAAGACTTGAGGTGTTTCCATTGTATCTATGAAAGAGAGAGAAAATATTTGCAACCTTAGAACACCTACATCCATCTCTCTATAGGGTGCACTTTCAAGAGATAACAATTTTTGGCACACCCCATGGGACCACGAATCATATTTACATGCAAGTTTCACATATTTACAACAAATATACATCAGATTTTACGCGTCAGATAAAAGTTACTTTTAGACAACAAGCTACAACAATATATTTTAAGTATTTACAAGATATATTTGGCAACTCCACCAGGGATGATTTAAGATGATTATTACAGCATGTTCCATGCCTAAAGTGACTACAAGATCATTGGTAAGATGAATTCCTCCTGAATTTATTTCTTTACCTTTGAATTCTGCAAGAAGGAGAAGATTTGGTAATACTTTACCTTATAATAGGCTTGGTTTTGATAAACCTCCTCCTTATATTCCTTCACCATGTGTCAATTTTTTTAAAATCCTAGTTTTTCAAATGGCTATTCAACCACCAAGGAATTTTGTGACCTTTACTAATTGCATCCCATTAGTAATCCCATTTTACCATAACATCCCTAATGCTGCCATGAAAAGTTTACCATCATTCACTAGTGAAAATCAGGTGACACCTACAGATCACATTAAATATGTCACAACCTTATGTGTATTTCATAATATTACTCATGAGGATGTAGCTTTGATACTTTTAGTTGCATCTCTTAAAGGACAAGCCTTGCAATGGTATAGAAATCTAGAGATTAGATGCATAAGAACTTGGGATGACTTAGGTGATAAATTTTTGAAACAATTTCAAGATAATTCAGATCATTTATCTCTTATAGAATAGTTGTCTACCATTAAAAGAGCTCCCAAAAATTTATGTCTAGTTTCAACATCCATTTTTCTAGAACTTGGGAAAGAATTCCAACAAGCATTAAGCCTTAAGTTGATCACACTTTTCTTTATTATCTTAGGGCATTAAATAGTGATATTTCAACTATGATTCATTTTATGGGAGGAGAGATGCTCCCAACATCATATGATATCACCATCCAAGCTGAAAATAGTCTTATTCAAGATGGAAAATTAGCACTAAGGCTTATAATGTCTTTTTTGATAGATTTAGCACCTATTCCTCAAATTTATAACAATTAAAGAACTTGTTGTTTTCACCCCATCAGATGATGTATTTAAAGCTTTGCAAACTATGGGGAACAAGCTGAATTCAATTGAGAATAGGTTTGCATTACCTAGCATACCTCATAAGACTTATTATCAAAAAAATTAGATAAATCAAAAATATGGGCAGCCTTACCAACAAAATCAAAATTATAGGTAACCTTATTAGCAAAGGCAATTTGACCCAAAAAATCCTAGTTCATCTAACACTTTAGTCCCATTGAATATGTCTACAGAAGAGTGGTGCCAACCTTGTAATCAACCTCATCCATATTTAAATTGCCCAAATGCTTTTATGAACATAACTCTTATTGCACAACCTCTATCTAAGACATTGTTCATGACTCAAATGGAGGTTGGACAACAATATACTCAGGTTGAGAAAGGACCTAAATAGAATTTACTCAGTTTTAATGAGGATGATTTCATTGCAGTCACTACTAGGGCACAAGAAAAAGCTACTGAAAGTAAAGAATAATAAAATAGGCATGTTCTACCCACTGTCATTGATAAGACAACATGTACAACTCTACAACCAGCTAACGATCAAATTTTTCCTCAAAAAATAACAAGTGTTTCAGCTGATAAAGAATAGAAAAGTATCGATAACCTGACCCAAGAAGATTGATTATACCTCGGATATCAAAGGCAATCAAGCGAGAATCGGTTTTCGCTAAAGCCTATGCTTCTTATAACATTGTTGATGCAATGAAAAAGCATAATGTTAACATCTCGATGTGGGATGCTCTAAGTATTACATGACATTAATATTTACTTTTCATGAACTAGCTAACTCCGTCGATTTATTCGAAAACAATAGAAAAGGAGGATCAAAAAGAAGACATGGTCCTTGAAACATTGGAATAAGACCGCATCAAAGAAGTTAAATGGATGGTTAAGAAAGTCTTAAATTCTCATGACATCAAGAAACCACCATTGTTCTATCTATCATTGATTATTGGAGAACATCTTGCTCATAAACCGTATGGTGGACAATGGTGCAAGTAGCATAGTTATGCCAAAAGGAATTGCAGAAAAAATGGGTCCGTAGTATGAGCCTATAAAAAGAGTGTCTCACAAACTTGTTGGAACTCGCAACCAATATAATTGGTGTAATCAATAATTTAGAGGTAACATTACATATTGGACCAAATGTTTCTATTTTGCAAGATTTCATTGTTGTGGATTTACATCCTTACTTTGCATTATGTTTATCTAGAGATTTCATAGAAAAGATAAGAGGTTATCTATCTTCAAATTGGTCTTTCTTATTTTTCACTACTCATTATGGCACCAAGGTTACTATAAATTTAGAACCATTGGCTAGATTTCACATTGAGCCTCACTCTTCTAATGTAGTAGCTAATTATTCAGCTTTAGACCAGTTTGATTTTGATAATATAGCCCATGTTTCAGCATTAGATTGTGTTTCTAACATGTTTATGGATGAAAATACAATTGAAGAACATGGTCATGATCCTTTCAAAGAGGTGGAAGAACATCTGTTTGGTGTGTATTGTTTTCCTAAAGAAAATACACCACTTCCCTTACTATCCAAAATAGAAAATTCAGCAAAAGGGATTTGGAAGCTTCATTTTGATGGAGCTAAGAACAAGAAAGGATAGGGAGCAATTTTTATGCTCACTTCCCTAACGAATGAAATATACTTCTCATCTTTGAGTCTCCAATTTTCATGCACTTGCAGCATAGCTTACTATGAAGCATTGATTCATGGATTACTTTGGGCCGGATAGAGAGGTATTAACGTGCTACTGATTTTTGGTGATTCTCGAGTTGGTTATAAATCAAGTAAGAAACTTCAATGTTTGTAAGAACCCATTAATGAAGTCATATATTTTTAGACTTAAAGGAATATTTTGAATCTATTAATATTCAGTTTATTCGTAGAACAAAAAATAAGCATGAAGATAGACATGTAGCAATTGGTGCAAGTTTTGACGTGCTAAAACATATTGAAAATAGCAAACTTCAGCCTCGTATAAAGCTGATTATCAAGCATTCCATACCCGATAATGATTTGAATTATAAATTTTTGAAAGTGGTGATAAAATCTAAAGGTTTTGCAGAAGAATCTAAGATTTCTACAAAGAATCAAGATAAATTACAACACTTATATGGTGACCAGATTGTTCAATTAAAGACAAATAAGCTTCCTTGAGGTCTTGTCACATTAGAAGACATCTTCAACACTGATGATTAGTTAAGAAAAGACAAAACTAAGATATCAACACATGCTGATAACTATGAGGAGATCTCAGTTGATGAAGGGAAATTTTTTTCTTGGAAAGGTATGTTCCTTAGCTGAAAAACATTCATTTATTGATCTTTGCAAAGAATTTAAAGATGTTTTCACTTGGAGATACCAAGACTTGAAAGGATTTGATCCCATTTTAGCACAACATACTATCAAATTACAACCAAATTCTAAACCAGTTAGGCAAAAACAGAGGCCTGTGAATCCTAAAATAGAGCCTCTAATGAGGAAAGAATTATCTAAGTTGATTGAATCAGGTATTATCTTTCCAATTAAGCATTCAAGTTGGCTAGAAAATTTTGTTCCCGCTAGGAAGAAGAGTGGAGAGATCAGATTATGTGTGGATTTTAGAGATCTTAATAAATCCTCGTTAAAAGACCACTACCCACTTCCAAATATGGATCAAATTTTTAGAACAGCTTTAAGTTCGATAGACTATCTCTTCTAGATGTTTATAGTGGATACAATAAGATTTTAGTCCGAGAATATGATATGTACAAAAAAACTTTTACCACTAAGTGGGGTACATATTATTACAAAATAATTCCTTTTGGTCTTTCAAATGTTAGTGCAACGTTTCAATGTGCAATGGACATGGCTTTTCGCAACTTGTTAAAATAAATGCATCCTTGTTTATTTAGATGATGTTACTTGTATTTTCAAAAGATTCTGATGAACATCTAATGCATCTAAGGTAGACTTTTCAGTTATGTAGGTAGTTTGGAATATCTTTGAATCCCAAAAAGTCTATCTTTTCAGTACATCAAGGTAAACTACTTGGTCATATTGTTTCTAAGAAAGGATTAGCAATTGATCCTTTCATAATCAAAGCCATATCCCAGCTATCATTTCCTCATCATAAGAAGGCATTGCAGAGTTTTCTTGGAAAAATCAACTTTGTCAAAAGATTTGTTCCAGATTTTATAGCATTGGTTAAACCATTAACAACTATGTTAAAGAAAGGGAAAAATTTCTCTTGGACCAGTGAAGGGAGAGAAGGGTTTGAAGCAATCAAAACAGCCATCTCTCGGATCTTACTCTTGCAAATCCAAATTTTGATAAAGATTTTACAATGTATGTAGTTGTAGGAGCTAAAACAATCTCAGCTATATTAACTCAGGTTAATTATGACAATATTGAGTGGCTTATTGCTTTCTTTGGACAGAGCTTGCATAATTACAAAACAAGGTACACATTTCTTGAAAAAGAAAGTACTTTCGGTATAGTCGAGGGCTAAATAATTTCAAGTACATTCTTCCAAACAATAAAATTCATGTTTTGGTTTCTCATCCAAGTGTGAATCTTTATTGTTAAATAAATAATTGAATGACAAAAGAGCAGGCTGGATAACGAAAGTTATGGAATATGATGTGGATATCCGTGTGCTAAGATAGTTCAAGGAAAAGGTTTATGTGAGCACCTAATTACTGATATGGAAAAATGGCAAACTGTAGAACCTGAAGATTTAGAACATCATGTTGAAATTACGTATCAACAATCAAACATTATGGTTCAACTAGAAAATCAACAACCTGAACTTGCTCAAGAAGTCCAAGAATCAAGATGGATGACTGATTTAGTTAACTATCTACAACATGGAATCTATCTGGAAGGTATGGACAAGAATAAACAAAGATATTTTAGATTACAAGTTGTACCCTATGTTTTCATTGATGGTGTATTGTTCAAAAGGGATATAAATGGAATCTTTTTGCGATGTGTTGACTATGAAATTTTTAGCAATTATTATCAAAATTCCACGAAGGACCTATAGGAGGTCATTTCTCAGCATTGTACCATAGTCTTAAAAATTATAAAATATTGTTACTATTGGCCTAGTATATTCAAGGACTATTTTTAATGGATCAGAAAGTGTAAGAAATGTGCCTTCCTTATTGGAAAATAACATTTAGATTCGCTTCCTTTACAACCTATTTCAGTTGATCAACCTTTAATGTAGTGGGGCCTTGATTTTACCTGGAATGATAAACCCACCTTCACACAGGGGAACATGTGGATTTTGTCTACTGCATATTACTTTACACCTTGGACTAAAGCAATAGCCTTGAAAAATGCTAATGAAACTTTTATACGATCCTTTTATGAAGGTATTGTTTCTAGATTTGGTGTTCTAATGACTATCATATCGATAATGCTTTAGCATTTCTCGATGCAAAGGTAACAAATTGGGAGGTTAATCATGGAATTCATCTAAGTTCTTCATCTAGCTATTACCCACAAAGTAATGGGTTAGCTGAAAGTAATAATAAGAATATTTTAAGGATCATCAAAGAACACTCAAAGATAACCAGAGAGAGAGCTTGGCATCTAATGTTGAATTCGAAATTTGGGCTGATAGAGTGACTCCTAAAAGATCACTTGTAATTCACCATACAAGCTTGTTTAGGGAAGATAAGCAAGAATGCCTATTTCAGTTGAGTTACCTGCATTAGATTTTCTACATCAAATGGAGCTACTTGAGAACAAACCATTACAGTTTCATTATGCATAATTAATGGAGTTACAAGAGCTAAGAGATCAAGCTCATTTAAACATGGAGAAGAATCAGAAACAGATGAAGAAGACTTTTGATAAGAAATCTAAATTTAGAATCTTCAATGAAGGAGACATTTTGTTAAAGTGGGATGTTGATCGTGCAAAACTAGGAAGATACACGAAGTTTGATACAATATAGAGTGGTCATTACATGATTTCAGCTTACAAAGAACATAATGCTTTTCATCTCTTCAGGATTAATGGAGAGGAACTTCCCATTCATGTGAATCATATGTTTTTCAAACACTATTATTGACAAACCTACGGTGTCTTTTTAGAGTAGGATTTCCCTTCAATAAGTGCAGTCCCTGCACATTACAATGTTTTGAATTCAATAAGTGCATTTCGACATGTGATCTGGTTCACCAAATCCTTTCCCAATTTTAGTTCATTTTGGAAGGGTTGGACGTTCAGAAGGTAGAATTTGGTTATATGTTTTAGTCTCCATGCATAATGGACAAGAGAAAGTCAATGGTCTACAAGCTAGCAAGTAGCTTTACCCGCAAGATCACTGAGAATGTTGACAATTTTACACTTGTGCAAAAATGGGCAACTTAGAACTTTGTTACAATGGATAACATTGGTGAATTATACGTAAGCTAGGGGATTTTATTTAACAGAATATGGTTAAGTATTGTTGAATTAATTAATGATTATATGAAATCGTAGCTATGGGTGCTATTAAAAAAATGTAATACATCACATTGTCTGCAATTTCATGATTTTCTTCAGCAAAAGAACACAACACCCCAAAGGACAGCTGTGTTGTTTTGATGAAGACATCAAATTATAGAATAGATGAAATGCTAAGTTTTGGAACAAAGAAAATAAATGCATATTATAGAAATCGAGTTCATTACTTTATGTTACACATATTCTTTAATGTTCTTTCCTTCATGATTAAGACATTAAATTATATTATTGAGTTGTTTAGTTAATCATATAATCCATAAAGAAATCTGAAATGCATAAAATAATACACAACTCAATTTTAGAATTCAATGTTTTATTCATAAGGAATTTAGAATGTTCCCACACAATCCATGGGATGTAACTAGAAAGTAAAGTATAACTACTGAAATAAGAGGTACGCATGCATGAAAGAGAAAATAAAGGAGTATGAGTGAACCCATCATTGCCTTAGGGGTCTCTTCTTTGGTTGTGACATCTCCTTTTCCAGCCTTGTTCCTTCTTCATCTTCGTTGCTGAAAGAACTGTACCTGAAAAGAAGAAAAGAGGAAAATCATCAGTTACAAGCTCAGGGATCAATCCATATTCCTATACTGTCCTAATTCATGCATATGAATCTCTTAACAACATGAGATATAGTTTACTTGAAGATCAAACTGCATCCATGTTTTACTCACTCAGAAAGAAGGAAAAAGAAGAAAAGAAAAACCATGGACATAAGAGAGGCCAAAAAGCCTAAATATTTTCTAACTGGTTTCTTAAGTGTGTAGGTACATGTTGCAGCCAAGAAGAAATAAACAAATTCTTTCACTATAAACAAAGATTGCATATTTCAATGACTTCTATCCTATGGCATAAAGTAGATAAGTCATAAGCACATGCTAGAATGAAGGAAGAATGTGACTCAAGGTTCAGTAATTGTCCTACAAATAGAAGAAGCTACAATATAGAAGAGAGACTGAAAATAGAAGTACATATTTCAGATTGCAACTAAATAAGAAGAATCAAATTTTCAAGAAGCTAAAGTTAACTAGAAAGAAAGGATTACAGCTGAAGAAGAATGAGAAAAATGATTCTGGAAAAATTTTGACAGGGATTTTCCATGTAAAATGGATATTTTCATATTTTTGTCATTTTTTTAACTAATACATGCTTTAAAAGATTTATGTAAATCAAGTAAGTGATACAGGAAAGCAAAAAAGCATGCCATGATTAAGATAACAATTATTATGTTTCATTTTCCAACTACAAATCAACTTCAACAGAAAAGTATTACATTCTCGCATGCTCAATCAAAAATACAACTACTACAGCTGGAAAAGAAAAGAAATCGAGGAATTCTCGGAAAAATTTGGACAGGGATTCACCATGAAAAATCAACATTTCAAATTTTCCAGCATGCCAGAAATACTATTATCAAATAAATAAAGCATCTAAGTAAGAGAAACAAGATTTTAGTATTTCAAGAAAGAAACAAAATAATCAACTGCAGAATCAAAGAATGCAACTGTAGGTTACAAGGAGTTCAAATTACAAGGATGTCAATATGAGAATTATATAGTATTTCAGAACTCACTTCTTAAGTCTCAACAAACAACTACAGTCACCGATTAAAAATCAAAGAAGTCAAAAATAATGCAGAAGCCAAATTTGGGGAAGAACAAAAGTCACAGATCTACAATTTTCACAATGAATTTTCCATATAACTTTTAAGCAAGTTTTCGGTCGCAAAAAGCATCAACAGAATCAAATATAGGTGTACCAAGAGAAGGTTGAAGGAAATTATCTCAGGGCATTCATAGCTCCCGGCAAAGTTCCTAGAACTCAAACAGAAGCTAACAGATAGCTCTAAAAGCACACTCATGGTGGCCACATTTCCCAGATTTCCAATAGAAGGCTCTCAAATGAGAAATATCTAAAAATATGCCACACAGAAGGAGATACCATAAGTATTCACGTTCTATAGAAAGCTCCAGAGAAGTACAAGCAACTTAATTGAAAGAGCAAAGCAAGATAGAAATTCTTTTATTCTTTTAGAGTAACAAGATGACAGATCTAAAAATCAATGCATAACGAGCTCAAAATTTCAGAGTGATATTTCAGTACCAATTTCTTACTCCAAGTCAGATGATAATGACAGCACGGAAATGAAGAAATACCTAGTTGAAATGTGTTTCAGATTTATAGACAGACCCGAGATTGGAAAGGGTTTTACTTTTATGACGAGCACCTTTCAAATCAAAGTTAAATCAAAGGAAGAATCACTTTCAAGAAATCCAAAAGATATGCATGCCCTCGGTGAGCTAAAATGTGTAAATCGACCTTAATCTTTCTAAACAACCTAGGGTGCTGAATAATCCTTCAAAAATACGAGTTTAGAGTTCAAGCAGGCCATGTGTGGCATAACAATGATCTACATAAAATATTTTCAAGCCTGAACCTAAATAATAGTATATCACTCTGTGAAAGAAAGAATACCCAGGGCTTCACATTTTTAAAATCAAAAGGGAAAATAAATGTAAAGAAACTTACCAGTTGGGGTCAAGGTGAGAAACACCTAAAAATCCTCAAAATGACGACACCTAGAAGTTTATTTTAGCTCAGAGGCCAAGGTTGTGCTAGAAATCACAAGAAAACAAGGATTTCGAAGTATCAATACTGATAAAGCCAAAATTTTAGAGGAACAGTTACAGTTTTATGAGACAAGTAAATCACCTTGATGACACCAATGGCTGAGAATCAGAGAACCACAGTGAAGCCATAAACTACATACACACGGATTCACAATCTACTAAGTTCTCAGAGCTCAAAATAACTAATAATGGTGACCGCCTCGAGGAGAATCAAGAAAGAAAAATAAAAATCGTGACTAGATCTCGGAAAGGAAAGCTAAGTGCATAGATTTGTAAGTTGAAGATAAAGGCGAGCATAGGAGAGCAAGACAAGATACATAGGAGAGCATAAAAGATACAAGTGTAACCAAGCTCAGAAACCATTTATGCAGAAGGGTTGAGCTCAAGGGAAAAAAAAATGATGTCAACAAAATTTTTGCGAGCTTTTCCCGTGAACAAGAGGTGAAAATGAAAAAATAATGGGTCTCAATTTAATCTAACACAACCACCTTAGCCGTGGCTTAGCCTAACTCAACCACTATCGAAAGATCAATGGCCATAAATAAAAATAAAAACAGATCAACATCTTTAGATTATTCTCCAAAATTGAAGCAAATCATCATGGTTAGCCACATTCAATGCAGTTTTAAATACCCTAACCATGAGTTAAAGATCAACGATCAAAAATCTAATAGTATAGAAATCGACGGTCTACATAAAATACCTAACTCAACCTGAGTTATACAAGCCACCGATAATACATGCCCATGGTTGAGTCATCTTCTACCCTTAACCCCGAAAAATAAATTTAGGATACGCTAGTAAGGAACCCGCCTTGATATTGAGACTCGCCTCAAAATAGGTATACCTATAGACTGAGGTGTTTCCATCAGTATCTACGAAAAGAGAGATAAAATTTTCAAGCTTAGAAAACCTAAAGCCATCTCTCTCCAAAGGTGCACTTTTGAGAGATAACAATCACCAATTTTAATATCATGATATTTGACATACTTATTATATACTTTGCTAGTAGGTTTTGATAAAATTGATGATGTTCAAGGGTTCTTTGACGATTCTAATCTAACAGATTCTAGCTATGCTAAGCTATCTTGGTGAAATTTGTGATTTGGGATAAAAATATTTGAGAGATACGTGAAGTGATGGAATTTGATTTTCAAAAGACACAATGGCTTGAGATCCATAGACGATTGAGTAGGATGTAGTACCGTCGGTGTGCGAGATGTTTATTTGATAATCACAAAGAGAAAACAGATCTGAGATGTCGGTTCCTACCTGCATTGTCTACTATTTTCATGAGAAATTTGGTAAGTTTTTTTGTTAGAGGCCTCAACCTGTCCATTTTATTTGGGATAGTTTTTGATGAATATCTAAGTTTGATGTTAAAGGTTTCTTATATTTGTTTAACTTCCTTGTTTTTAAAGGATTTCCCATTATATATGATGAGCTTGTGGAGGATGCCAAAATGACATATAATATGCTGATATATGAAGTTTATGATCGATTGGGATTTTTCGAGGTCAAAGGAATAACTTCAACCCACTTAGTGAAGTATTCAATTGCTTTGATTCTTGAATGATGTTGTTCGAGATGATTTTTATTGATTGAACCACCGAATTCAAACCCCCATTGAAAGAAATACCACAACTCCTAGCAGCTTGTAATGTTTGACTAGGGACATGAATAAGATCTGAATGGAGTTGAAATTTGACACACTATTTTACGTATGCACAACAATATTTAATGATAATAGGCCAATAATACCATAGTCGTATGCCACATTTAAATATGAAATTATCACTAAAGTTTCCTTCATAGATGCCATCGTGGACCTCCTCAATTACTTTGGTTGATTCGTTCTTTTTACGACATCGTAATAATATACCATCAAAAATGTGTTTGTAAAGGATACCTCCTATGATAACAAAGTAGGTGGCATGTTGAAGAAATGATTTCTTAGCAGACTATGATAGATCTGATGGGATTTTACATTCGGAGAGATATTCATATATTTGTGTGTACCATAGGTCCAATGGATTGTTGTTAATGGTATTGATGGAAGGAAACTAATTTTGATGTGAAAGATGGTCTAAGTGTTGAATTACTTTGGTTATTTTAGTGTCACTTTTCGATTTTTATATTTCGAAAGGGACAAGGGACCCGAGGGATGCCATTGTGTTTGAAAATATATTAGAAGATCACAGGATGTCTTAGATGGTGTAATGATCAAATGCACAAAGGATAAAGTTTATGAGGACTTTATATTGTTGAAGGATATCATTTTACATTGATATTCTCCTTGACTTGACTGATGAAAAATTTGTAAATATTCATAGATTTATAGGATGTGGAAACATAACGGGATGGCATATCTAAACCCATGATTATGGATTCATATTCTGCAATGTTATTAGTGTACTTGAAGTTAAGTTTAAATGATAGTGGAAGGAGAATTTTGCATAAAGTGTCAAATAATGCCAACTCCTTCTCCAACTTGTACTTGACACATAACACAATTAAATAAGAGGGTAATTTTAAAAGGGATGAAATCAAATACACCATTATCGGACTTGTCGATTCTCATTGATGGATTCATCAAGAAAAATTTCATGAGGTTTTTGATTATCTCGAACAAATGTGTTAGGGAGATATGCTTTATGAGATATGATTTGGAGATCAAATTCAGTCATGAGCATAATCCATCAAGTTATGCAATCATTATGATAAGGTTCAGCGTGTATGGATTTGAGTGGATTAAAACTAGTGATGACGTATGTCTTATGATTAAGGAGTTAATGTTAATGTTTAGAGGTGGTAAAATATAACACAACATATATTTTCTACTTCAGTGTAGTGTGTTTCATATTCATGGAGTGTACAACTAATGTAATATAAAGCATTTTCATGACCTTTATTATCATGGTGATAAATCATTTCTCCTAGAGCATACTCAGAAGTGGATATGTAAAGAAAAAATGGCTCCCCTTCGCATGGTGGAGTAAGCACGAGTGGTTAGAATAGGTATTGCTTGATTTCATCGAAGGATTTATGGAAATAAAAATCCCAATAAAATTCTATATCTTTAATAAGAAGATGGTGAAATTATTGGCAATGGTTAGAGAACATTGATATGAAACATCGAATGGACTACAATTTTCCCTAAAGGCTACGTAGTTTCTTAAGATTGAATGAAGGAGGAATTTCAAGAATTTCTATAACTTTCACTAGATCAACCTCGATACCTCAGATGGATATGATGAATCCCAAAATATTTCTAGTGAGGACATTTTAAAAAAATTCTCATGATTAAGAAGAATAAACAATCGGATGAGAGGAGAAAATATTGATTCAAGGTCATCCAGGTGGTATTTTCATGATTTTTATTTTCCTAAGAGATCATCAACATAGTCTTCGACAATTAAGTGGTCCCTAAGTTCTTAAGACTGAAAGGCATGAGAAGGTAAAAAGGTTTCCCCAAGGGGTGATAAATGTAGTGTTATGTTGATCCTCGGTAGCGATGAGAATTTGGTTATAACTGGAAAATCCATCCATGAAGGAATGAATTTCATGGGTATTGGTTAGGTTTACAAGATGGTCTATGTTTAGAAGAGGTAAGTCACTCTTTGGATAAGCAAGGTTGTGATCCTGGAAGTCTGTGTAGATGCGTATTTTCCTAAGGATTTTTTTATGGGGACAATGTTGGAAACCCATTGTGGATAATCAATGGGCATGATAAAATTAGAAGATAAAAGGTGTTGTAACTCTTCATTAATAAGGAGAGATTTATGAGGATGCATCTTGCTATTTTTTTGTTTAACTAGCTTGGCATTGGTGTATGTGACTATGTTATGTACAACAATGTTAGGGTCAATCCCGGGCATAGAAATGTAGGACCATGCAAAAGATTGATGATATTTTTTAGGAAAGATATGAAATCGTTCAATTCCCATCGAATCAAAGACCGATCGACCATTAAAACATGGGGATCCTATGGGGTTCCTAGGTTAACATCAATGGTTGATTCATTGAGAATATTTTTTGTATTGGAGGGTATGGATTTCTGGAGAAAATAATCCTCAACTCCCATATGAGAAAGAATAGCCTTGTCATCCTTACATTGAAGTATATCTATACTTGGGAAAATCTTCATCAAACATCTCTAGCCAAAAAAGTGGTAGTGATTTGGCGGATTGACCATATTGATAAGTGAGTACTCCTAAAGATATGACATTAATAAAAAAATCTAGGTGGGATGGATAAAATACCATTTGTGTCCATGGGATATTTAAGGTTCATTGATGGTGATAGTTTTTGTTCGAAATAGTTAGAAATGTATCAAGTTTAGATGTTTTGGCTTCACACATGTTAGTGATGAGTCTTTTATATCCTATTCTACTCCTTTCATGAGCTTTAAGGGTACATAGAATGGGTTGACCGTGAGTTACTTTTTCCTATCATACGAGGCCAAAACCTCACCATGCACACCTCGAATATACATATGGGTGAAATTTAGATTATTAAGAGATTCAAATTTTGATGCGAATGGAATAACATGGTGTGTATTTACAACATGGGATGGAGGATTATCAACTCCCCCATAAATGAGACTTTTTTGAGATAATCGGGATCATAGGAAATCTCATCTCCTATTTTTGGGTCATACATGGGTTGTTTGTCGAGGTGACCGTATTTCTTGGGTGAAGGGATTGAATTGAGCATAAGGAGATGATATTCCCCAAGTGTAAGCTGATTTAAAAACTAACCAAGAGAATAATCATTTGGTAATTGGGAAGAAGAGATAAACATACTTGGTAGATGCTTGGTTAGATTATTTGGGGGTATATTTTGGTATAAGGACTTCGCTGGATGATCAATCATATAGAAATCAGCAAATGGATTTGGATCAACGGGAACAATATAGGTTCTTCCTTCATGTTCATACATGAGACATCGGTGGAAGGTGGAAGGAACACAATGCATGGTACATATCTAGGGGTTTCCTAAAAACATATTGTATTGGAATTCTCCTTTGATAATGTAGAGGAGTTTTGGTAAGGTTTTGACACATACTTTGAGCTGGAGTATTATGGTCTCTAGTGTGTGTGGGATGGTGTCATTAAACGATCTTAAATGAACTATAATTTGTGTAAAAATGGTGTTAGGAAACTTTAGTTATTTAAAATCGATGCATGATATGATATTGATGGTGGTTCAACAATGAATCACGACTCTTTTAATGGATATATCATTAATCTAACAAGTGATTAAGAGTGGAAAGCTTTGGTCTTCGGGTTAGAGAGAAGGAATTTCAGATGGTAAAAATGAAATGGAGGCAGATGCTCTAATATCCCCTACAAATTTTGTAAATGGGATTAGGTCATTATTTGGTATAGTGATAAATTTAAGGGCTTTTATCATGGTTTGTTTATGACTAGGCAATGTTTGTACAAGTTCATAAAGTGACATCTCGACAAGATATTGATGCAATTGTTTGACAAACACTTTTGAATTGTAGGGGAAGGTGGTGTTATTGATTTTATAAAATTTATTATTTTTATAATGATGTTTGATTTAATTCTTTAGAAGCTAAGGAAATGGACACCTTAGGCTTATTAGGCGAGTTGATAGCTCATGAGGTAGATGTATGGCCACGGAAGCCCTATCTTTCTTATACTTAGATGATCCTTTTTATATTCCCGCAGAGTGTGTGGTGATGTGGAAAACATCGACTTAGTGATTTAACATTTTAGGGATGAACTCTTTTGGTGTTTTTGATGTTGATTTTGATGTCATACTTGATCGAGAAGGAAGAAAGAATGAACTACTAATATTACAAACTTTGTAGAACGAAATCCTCTGTAATAATCTATGGAGTGGCCTTGTGTTCTATGGTAATCACAAAAGAAATAAAATTTATATAATGTAGGTTTTCATCCATGATGGTCCAATGGATTGGGGTGTGTTAATGTTATGAGATAATTTTGTAATAAGTCATCCAAGATGGTGGTGTAACACCCTTAAGGCCTAAATGTGGATGGTACTAACGTTGAGCTTTCATCCTTCATAGGAGGAGATGAGACTGGTTGTTTAGCAATAGGTTGTTTATTTTTTGTTGTAGAGGCTTTCTAGTTATTACAACGAGAAGATAGGGATGAGAATCCTATGTGGGTAACGAATGTGGAGAATAGCAAGACAATATAGGAGACAAAGGACAAGAGTCTGTTGTGGATACCCTTTGCGGAATGATAGATGTAGAGTATGGACTCACCCTAGGAGCTTGGTAGATAGGTTTTTCCCCTATATTAATAAGGTGATTAACAGTATGAGAGAGTGAGGACTATGCGGGGGTAATTTTGATTTGGAGGGACATAATAAGGACACTCGAATTCTTGATTAGTGTCTTTTTCTGGTAGGTCTCATAGACCTTAGTCTTGGCATGATAAGAGGGCCTCCAAAACTGGGGACGCACCTCATAGGAGGAGGTGGAAGAAAAGGTGGAGGACCCTCGAAATGATATGTTTAATTAAAATCAAGAATTCTAAATACCTTAATAACACCATGTTTATTAGGCCCCTTTAAGGTTTTAGACGAACTAGGAGTATTTGTTGAAGTTGATGCTAGTGGAGGAATAGGATTTTTGATGATGCAATTAATTTAGTTTAAATGATTTTCATGTTTAAAATTGTTTGTTATTATGGATTGGGGATGAATACAACTTATGGTTGGCTTAGTTAGAGGTGGTTATGATAAAAATGATTCAATAGGTATCATAGCTATATTTGCAAAGCCAAATGTAGGTGTAGGTATAGTTGTACAAGAGGATGTGGGTATAGGTTAAGTGGTGGTGTGTGATGAGATCATAGGGATGGTTTTAGTAACAAGTGGTGGTTCAACAGCTTTGAATTTGTTAGACTCTAGTGTTGATTCTACTAGTGTTTATTTGCAAAGTGAAAAGTATGTAGAAAGGGTTCAAGCGATGGTTACAATAAAAGGAAGCTTTGTATATGTAATTTTAGCCTCGTGGTTACTATTGTTGATTTTATGGATTTTGTTTCATTAGGTGTGATGGTAGACTGAAGAATATAATTAATTTTTAGTATTTCATTAATGATATGTAAAACATTCGTTCGTGGTTGGTCGAAGGTGAAGGATTGTTTGGAAAAGGTTTCTTAAATATTTTGAGGTTTTGATTTGGAGGTGTGTTTGGATTGTCCGATTAAGGACACCTTTTTGATTGGATCTTGGAGCACGTTGTAGAATGTACAACATATTTCGATGTCATGACCATTGACCCTATGGTACTTACAATAGTCATCATCCCGGTACCAAATGGGCTTAGATAATGATATGTCGATTGGTCGAATGGGAGGGAGATATATCATGCGGAAGAAAACAGCTTTTTCAAAAACTATGATATAAGTCTTAGCTATAGTTGTGTAGTTATGTTGTTTAAGGGGACTCTCAATGTCATGTTTTTCCTTGGGAGAAGATCTAACTACGATGATGTTAGCATGTTTTTTTGACTTATTGTTGTTGGATGGTGATTTAGGCGAGAAATCAAATTTTGGTTTCATGAGAAAAAGTTTTACCCATTCATCTTCTAGAGCTCACAATTATACTTTACGAGCCATGGAAAAAGTTTCATCAAAAGTTTGAAATGACCTGGATTTGTAATATGGATGAGATATGATTAGTGCATGCATGAAAGAAGACCTAATTTAACTCTATTTGCAAAGAAAGTAAATGACAGCTTGATTAGTGATGACCCTCTAATCAGAGACAAAATTGGTGATGGACTCATCTTCAAATTTTCTAATGGCATACAAGTCATTGATGGTGACTCTATGGGCTATGTTGAAAGAAAATTAGTCTACAAAAACTTGTGCAAGTCGTGCGAAGGAAAATAGGGAGTGTTGTGGAATATTGTTGTAATAGTCTAAGCGAGGGACCGGTAAGGGGCATGGGGAAGGTCATCAACATCAAATATTAATCATGAGTAATTAAATAGCATGCATAATGGAAGGCATGGATGTTTTTTTAGGGATCTTCTTTATTGTAAAGTGTGATAAGTTTAGGAATTTCCTAGTGAGGTGGATATGGTTTGAGTTGTATTGATGGATGAATGGGATCATTGTAAATTTGATCATAAGAGAGTGTATTCTTAGTTGAGGAAGAAACAACTTCAAGACTTGATATGTAACTAAAAATGGCCTAGAGGGAATCCGATTGTGTTTTTGATTTTGGATGAGTCGATGGAAATAGCATGAGTATTCTTGGTTTTGCTTTGAGGTATTTTCTCTTGGTAGAGAGTGTTTTATTGATATGAAATATTGAGCTGATATGAGTTGTTCTATTGAGGGATGTGGTATTATGGAATGTTTTGTTGAGGTGTGTTTTATTGAGGGACTCCATATTGAGGAATGATTTTTTGTGATACATTATGTTGATAAGTAACGTGTAGTTGAGGGATTTTATGATGATAAGGAATTTTTTTGTGGGATGATTTGAAAAGATAGGAAACTTTTTGGGAATCTATAGGATGTGAAGCTTGAATATACTTGGTATACTAATGGCATTATCGTATACGTGAGTGGCTATGAATATGTGGTTGTTTTGTAGGAGTACATAGTAGACGTGATAGATGATGGTTCCTATTGTGGAATGATTTTGTGTGGGATACTATATTGTGGAATGTTTATTTGAAGTGTTGATTGTGGCATGGAAATTAATGGTTTTGAAAGTTGTGGTATGTATTGAGAAATAGGATGTGTACTAGTAATGACACTGGTATTGACCATTGACATATTGATGTTATGGATAGGAGCACTAACTTGTTGGGAAGGCATAATATAAGAACGGGAGACGAAACCCAATGGAGGTGTTTTCTCCATGAGGAGGTTGGAGGAGTGGACCAAGAAGCAGAGGTACTACTTAGAGGAAATTTGGATCTATAGAAGGACTCGATGAAGATGTGGGCTGCCGAGTAAATGTATGTTGTTTTTAATTTTATGTGAACATCACAAATGGGAGTGGAGGAGACGTTGATGTCTTTGAGTTGATGGTGAAAGATTGTTCATTCGAGGTTTCAAAGAGTTTAATAGAGTTGGTGGAAATCAGGGGTTGACTATTTTTGTTGTTTCGGAGTTTATTTGAAGTGTATGGATATAATTGTTGGACAATAGGGTCTTGGTTTTGATCAATGAGTTGTGAAATGGTAGATGAAGGGTTGTGAGTGTATGGAATAGATTGGGGTGTGAATGGTTGAATTTGGACATTTCATGCTGATAAATAATCATTGAGAGAAATGGTATTTGAGTGTAGAATTTCTTAAAATTAGGGTCTCCTTTATCGTAGAAAGGAGGATTGGATGCTCTAGGAGAGAATGGATTATCTGATTCTAGTGTATGATGAATCTGGCCATGGCAGTGTTGTGGAGAATATCAATATTGTTGTTCTATTTTGATGTTATAGTTGACTCCTGATTCATTCCATGTTTTCTAGGTGTTAGAAAAGGGATTGGATGTGTCCATTTGACAATAAGGGATTTGTTGTTATTGTATTTGTGTTGAAATTGTTGTGGTGTAAAATGGGGCATGTTGTTAGAATGTAAGGGATGGATTAGACATGTCTTCAAAAGGTCTAGTTGCGAAGTTGTTGTCTAGTAAATACCATGATAATAAAACACACGAACACCTAGGAAATAAAAGTTGACTATATGGGTTCATTTACAAAAATAAGCACAACCTAGCAAAATGTTGTTTTTTATTAATCTTGATTAGCTATAGAAAAATTGAAATGTGTAAGATGGTTAATAAGGGTCCTATGAAATGGTTAGCTATAGGTAGGTTGAGGTATGTTAAGGGAGGAGTCCTCGATATACCCAAAGGTATGTGAGGACCAACTCTGTATCTTCTATCAATATAGGCATGGTATTGGGTCCTACCCCGTCACTTCACAATCCCACCGCAATAAGGAGTCAAAGCTAAGAAAATATATATGATAGACAGACAGAGATTATACTCGGTGAAAAGATTCAGTTGTCTTCCCTGTTGGATGATGAAATCCCAATAAGTTTCACCTAGGTGGGTGTTGTTTGAATGCATTTTGGATTTTTAAGTGATCTAGTTGTGTGTGAGGGAGTAGAAGTGAAATGTAACAAATTTACATCCTTAATTAGAAAAATATGATCAAGAAATATGGAAGAGTTTGTTTTAAAAACCCAAAATGAAATATTGACTTCAATGAGGACTAATGAACAAGAATGCAAAATAGAAAGTAAAAATATGGTTTTTAAAACTTACCATGAGAGAGGTCCTATTATATTTCTTTTATTTCAAATTTTAGAAATTTTCCAAACTGCATGTTTAGAAATTCTAGAAAGTAAAACTCCCAAGAAAAGAACTCTTCAATTAGATTAGTAGAAAAAAAATAAAAAATAGGAAATAACAATCAAATAGAAGGCGATAAGAAAACAACGTTGACAATCGGTTAATCACGGTGATTGATCCAATCGCAGGTGGTTAGTAGTCGATGAAAACAATAATAGTTCTCGTGATAAAATGTAGTAAAATGGGAAAAGGGTCCTACTTGGTGTGCCAAAATGTAGAGCACATTTTTTACCTCGGGTTTTCTTAATTTCTAAATGGGGTAACAACCAAAAACAACCTCTCGTATGGTGGATTTTTTTATGATACCGATGGATGTGGAATGATGTTGTGTGATTTTTACTCCGTGAAGAAGATGAATAAGGCTAGGTTCCTACAAGAAAGCCAACAAATCAAAGCATCTAAAAAATGATGTTAGTAAAAAAATGGGCAGTTTATCTAGTAAAATCCAATCCCCATAACCAAAAATAATTTATTTGATGTATATAAACTTGCTTAGAGACAAATAAGCTTTTTGTTGATAATAAAGTTACAATACATCTTGATAAAGTGAAATTATGACTATCTGGTGTCACTTATTTAGATGTACATATACATAATAATAAAATGGAAGTTCTTAGAGTAGGAGATTGAATTCTTGATCTCGTATTCAAGTTCTTAGATAAATTAGACTCTATAGAGTAAATTAGACTAGCATCTTCATAAAATCAGACTTGGGTATTATTCAACATTTTTGCACTCATGCAAAAATGGACAACTCAAAAATTCGTTATGATGGATGGAATTGGTGAAGTGAACCTCATTGGTGAAGTGAACATGAGATAGGGAGGCTCTTTCAGTTTAATATTTATTCCATTTGATTTTTTGGTATCTAAATTTGTTCTCCTTTTTAAGCTGAGAAACATCACATCTTTGACACGGAGCTTAGAGATAGATAGATCATGTTGTACGTCCTTTTTATACAGGGATGAGATTTAACTGGCCCTTTGTCACTCAGATTTGTGGAGAGATGGATAGCACCTTCAAGAGGATTTGACCTATCCTCACTACTTTAGGTTGTGCCTCTTGAACCAGGGTGAGAGGACCCATAGTGTAACCTTTGTTTGATGAAGGAGATGGAGATATCCTTCTTTTGCACAAATTTTATGAAGAAAACCTTGGGAAAGTATGATCAATACTCCATAATTTAACTCTCAAGAGTTGTCACTTATAAAAGATGGAGATACTTTCAAAACAAGGCTAAGGTTACTAAAGACATTATGGGATCCTGATTGTTTTGCATATTTTAGTAAATAGATTTTTTTCCTTTGTTGATATACAGGAAAACAGGGGTAGTTCAGGATGGATTCATGGTTTTTAAATAATTTTTGTGGGAGATTGAGTAGGATAAAGTTTATTATACCAAATATTTGAGAGACTTCACAACAATTGGAAAGCTAAATGAAAAAATATTTGGAATAGCTAAGATATTCCTTCAACTAGAAGGTGTGCTTCAATGGAGGCCCAGATCCACACGGTTTCACACAATCTTTGAGAATCTAGCACAAAGGCTTGAGCTAAAAGACTCAATTAAACATCAAAGACCCTTAGTTCCATATGCCTAAGATAGCCTCAAAGGCTTACATAAAATCTTTATCAACAAATGACAAAGTGAAGTGATTATAAATTATTTATCTCATCACAGATGAAATATATTCTAGAAATGAAATTTCAAATGCCACTAAATTGTCACAGGATGAGATCATGTGTTATTCGAGAGGAATTTACCACAAGATTGCAATAGGAATAAGAAAAACTACTTTTAGACATTCTAAAAAAGTAGACACAAATTGCTCCAAGATTGACACATATTTAGATAAAATCGATTAAATTCATTAAAAATGAAAGTTTCTTTGAGCAGTCTCGAGCTTGTTAATGTCTCTACACTCGCAACCAACTTAATGTGATTGAAATTTAAAACACATGATATTAATAGGTTTCTCGATTAGTCTCTCATGAAGTTGGGCTCTCTCAAATTTTTCTCTTAAGAATTCAACCACCAACCATTTACAAGATTATTCTCATTCCATTTATACATTTCACTCACTCACTCACTCATCCCAAAATTTCCCTGAAAAAGAATAATATTGGAGGGACTTTTTCTTGTTATCAATTTGTCTCGTAAAGTGATGTTTAACAAATTTGCAACAAAAATTTTCCATTTTGACAAATCGTTAATTGATCATGTTTCCCACACCTCGACTAATGATTAGGATGCCATGCCACAAATTTTTGGCAGTCCTAATACTTTTTATTCTATCATGCGATAAATCCCCTTTTTAATCATTTTCAGGAGGCTCTATACAATTGGATCTGATAGGTAGTCCTTTTTGCTCTCAAGGTAACACTTTTTCATCTTTTATGGTCAGTAACCTCCATCATTTCATCCTTTTCCCTTTCTTTCCTCTGTAACTCTGCCCCGCATCCATCTTCTCTAGTAATTCATGTTTTTGCAAGTTCCTAAGAAATTCCAACTTAAAAATATTGACCTTAACAATCCTTCGACTAACAAATTAAGTTCTAAATCCATTAAATGGCACTTTCTTTGAAAACTACAAGGAATTTCATCAAAAATGATGAAAATGACACAATGCACAAAAACTGTTGGTTATGTCCCTTCTCTACTTTATATTATAGTTGTCCACATGTTTCCTTGCACAACTACAAAGGAGAAGTACAGGGGGTGAGTTTCCAAAAACACGGTCCTTCCACGTGCCCTCAATCCAAATAAAATGCCTTTTGGCCTTTGAAAAAGTCGAAGTAAAAATGAAGCCAACGAAATCCTCCATGTATCTCAATGGCACACTTTGAGATGGTCCCCAAAATTGGAGACCCTAAACAAGCATGGGCTCACCACATGTCTCAGTCTAGTAGAGTTGTTAAGAAAGTTGAAGGATCAGCAAGCCACCATGTGTCTAGGGTCCGAGATAGTTTTCCTTGGCCGTTGAAAATTCCAAGAAAAGGAAGAGTGAGTGGAAGCCTCCAAGTGTCCTCCTAGCACTTATTCAAAATAAAATTTAGGGGCTGGTCCCCAAACAGCACGGTCCCTCCACATGTCCTAGGCCTTAGAAAATTGATTTGAAAATTTTAAGTATAGAGCGATGCCGATGGAAGCCTCCACATGTCTCCCGATGGAACTATTAAGGTGGGACCATGAGGCTGATCCTCAAATGACTCCCAACCCTCCACATGTCCATGGCCCTCCAGATTTCTACCGTCTTCATGAAAAATTTGTCTAAGTTTGGGAAAGGGAGTGGAAACCTCCATGTGTCTCCCTGACGCAACTCCAAGGTCAAACAAAAAGGCACATTTTTCATATGAGTGTTGGCCCTCCACATGGAGAGGTTTTGAGTTGAAGCAAGCCTTAGAGTTTTCAAAGTGCCCCACCAAGCCACATTTAACTAGAAAGGGCCACATTTTGATAGATTCTGAGATGTAAATTTGACGGGGAAAAACACACCCGTCAAACAGTAATATGTAGGAAAATCACCATTTGATCCCGGAAATGAATCTTTCTTTCAAGATAGAAAATTTGGAAATGATATAAGGCCCAAATATGATCTTCTGAGCTGCATCTAATCACATTTTCACAGATACTTGGGACAGAAATGATAGGGAAAATAAAATGTGATTGTGGAAAATGGAAGGGGAAAAACCTGATTTTTGCCCAAGTTACAAATCTTTTCACATGGACAAAGGAACGAAAAAAATTGGATTTAAAATGATCCTCAATGAAAGGAAGGGACTGATCATGGAAACCAAATGAAGGAAAGAGGTTTCATGCATCAATACGAGGAAATAAAAACACAATAGATCCCACAAACCAAGAATTTCAAGGAAAATGGGGTTAGACCAAATTGAGCACCAACATAGGCTCCAACTCTGGGATGGGAACTCCTTGTGACTTCCACAGAACAAATAGAAGACCAAGTGGCAAAAAAGTGATTGGGAAATGGAGTCAAAGAATAATCTTACAGACGCAGAAAAGTAATAACTAACTCCCTCGAGGATGAACCGAGAAATAAAAAAAATGGCCACTAAGGACAAGGACAAACTAAAACAAAAAATCATGAAAGCAGAAAGAAACCAAAATACTATACAATGTACAATGGAGTATACCTTGATTATGAGAAATCAATAAAGGAAATGTTTCAAATGCCTTCCATTAACATGTAATTCAAGAAGTTCCCCATCCAAGTCTTTCAGAAGAAGGTATTTTCACCAATTCAAATTTCAACCGAATACGAGACCCATCCACAATGCATCAAATTTACCATGCTTGCCCTTATCTTCATGCCTACTATCCCATAATAACAAAAGATCCACAATGCTTTGAAAGCTATTGAGTCACTTTTATCATATAAAATTTTCAACTTTTCTCCGAACTTCACATGCCATTGATGGGATGCTATTCTTTCTTCATCTAAATCAATAATCTGATTGATTTGAGCATCATATGGACTAAATTATTGATCTTTAATTTGTTGAACAAACTAAAATGAAGACAATTGCAAATGAAGGGGCAACAAATCTTGAGGACCATATACCAACTCAAATAGGATTTTACTAGTACCTCTTTTGAAAGTAATTCTATCACCAAAACAACAAATTTCAGTTGCTCACCCCACTTCTTTTTTTTCAGATCTAATGTTCTTCTAATGATCTTCAGCAAGTTTTAATTGTTGGAATTAGCTTGTCCATTTCCGTGGGGATTGTAGTTAGAAACATATGTAAAATTGATTCCATACTCTTTGCACATTACAACCAAATGTTTGACTATGAAACTCATGGCATTATCAACAATAATCTTAGTTGGCACTCAAAATCTACATATGATTTGATTCAGCATGAAGTCCATGATAAATTGGTGTGTCACTTTCTTGGTGAGGATTGCTTCCACCCACTTAGTGAAATAATAAGTGGCTACAAGAATCCATTTATGACCAGCACTAGAAGGATCTAAAATTTCACCAATGAAATCCATTCCCCATTTCTTAAATGGGGCTTCAATTGACATAGGATACAAAGGAAGCGAGACTGAAGCTTTCATTCTTCTAGAAAAACACTGGCAACTTTCACATTTCCTAACCAATAGATTTTTATCTTTTAAGAGATTTGGCCACCAATAACTAGCCCCCAACATTTTATGTGATGTAACTCTTCCACCAAAATGTCCCCCACAAACTCGTCCATGAGATCTGCAATTACCTTTGGGGCTTCATCCTCAACAATACATCTTAAGAACACTCCCTTTGTGTTCTTCCAAGCTAATCCAAAATCAGTAATGACATATTTTTGAGAGGCTAACTTAAGAGATATTTTATGATTTTCACTCAAATTTTCATGCCATCATAGATGACTAAGATAAAATATTATATCTTTGTACCATTCTGATCTTACCAAATTTTAAAGGAAATTCACCCTTTCTCCTTGTACTTTCACCTCAAAAGTTTTAAAGTTGCTCTCAGCCATAATCTTAGCTAGGCCAAAACCTCTTATAAATTTCATGGTTTTGATATCAATGTCATATTCATGCAACTTGTTTATCCATCTGCATATTTTTCTATAGAAATCCATCTCGATAAGATATATTTCACCATGGTGTGGAGAACATAAGGAACAACTTTAGAGCTCAAGTTGTAGGGTCTGAAAACCTTTGTTTCTTTCACCAAGGAAAATGCTTAATTCTCCATGATGGTGTACTTGAACTCAGCTCCATGCAATGCTAGTAACAGGATGGTTAGCTTAGAAAAGATAGACACAAATCTTCCGATAAAGTTTATTTGTCCAAAGAAGGATTGAACTCCCTTCTTAGTTCTTGTAATTGGAACCTTGTTGATGGATTCCACTCTCTTAGGATCAATCATGACCCCTTCCTTTGATACAATGTGACCAATCAAATTTTCCTTTTGCACTACAAAATGGAACTTATTGGGATTCAATGATATGCCATACTCTCTACATCTTATAAACATTCTCTCAAGTGTTGCAAGTGATCATTTATTTTTCCTAAAAACACAGCTTACATCATCTTGATAAATAAAAATGAAATCATTAATATAACCAACAAATGCTACATCCATTGCTCTTTGGAAAGTTTCCCCAACATTCATTTATCCAAAAGGAATCCTGATATAGACATAAGTTCCGCAAGAGTGAGTGGTAAAGGTAGTTTTTATTCTTTATGACTCCTTCAAAACAACTTGATTATAGCTAGAGAAAACATCCAAAGTGGATATCTTTTGAAACCCAGCTACCAATTGTAGCATATTCTCCTGTTTAAAAGAGGGTAATTATCTTTCAATGATGCTTTATTCAAGTTCCTAAAATCTACACACAACCTTATACAAACATTTTTTTTTCTCATAGGCACTAAATTTGCAACCTAAGATGAGTACCTTGTTGGCTGAATGATCCCTCCATCCCTCTACTTCTTCAATTCATTTTACATCATCAAAGAAAGGAGTAAATTGATCGACTGCGTTTTTACCTGAAAGGCTTGCCATTGGCCTCAAGAGGAATTTGATGTTGGAACAAATATTCCTTAAATGACTTCAACTCAGAGTAAGACAAAGCTAGGCGATCTTGATATTTTTTCAATAATTGAACATAGGACTGCTTTACTTCCTTGCTTAGATTGCTTCCTAACCAGATTTTGCATGGTTTTTCCTTTGTTCCCAAGTCGTTTTCTTCCACATATCTTGATACTGACATAATTATGTTAATAATGCAATCAACATTATCAAAATTTGATTCAAGTGCCACCAATTTTTAGTAGCATACGCTTTTCTAATTTTCTTAACAATCGGTTTTAAATCTCCTTTGACAATGACATCCTTTACACGATATTTCCATGTAATTCTCAAACCCAATAACAATGCTTCGTATTTAGCAATTTTGTTAGTGAATTCAAATTTGAGTTTGAAAGAAAAATCAAACTCTTCCCGGCCCGGAGAAATAAGAACAATACCAGCACCATTTCCAAAATTGAAACAAGCTCCCTCGAATAACAAGGTCTAAGGAAAACCTACTTGTTCAAGAAATTTACATTGACCAATCTTGTGCTCTTTTCCATCAGCAAATCCAACATAGCTATCAAAATATACATCAGCATTCAACACCTCATAAGAAGCATTATTGGGATCTTCATTGAGGTGCAACATCTTCTTCTCTCTATATAACTTTACAAGGTTGCCTTCAATTGGAATGTTGGCAAAAGACATATCCATATGAACACTTAAACCAACACTTACATCCCACTTTATTGATAACAACATGCCCCATTTGGTAGGGAAATAACCAATAACAACATCAAGTTTCAACTTCTTACCCAGACAAGTTGCAAGTTATACCACTAAAACTTTTACACATCATAGAACCGACACCTCCCTAGAATTCATTACAAGACACTTTCCATAAGTTGTTGTCACTTTAATGTTCAATTCATTCATGACTTCTAGAGGCATAACATTCCATGATGCTCCAGAATCAATCATAAAATTGTGGAGAAGTTTGTCCTTAATACTCAAGTGTTGTAAAAATGGATCAACATTTAATTGAGACTCAACCAAAGATGTTCCCAAGTAAACTTGGTAGTTCACCTATATCCTCCAATGCTAGTGGTTTTCTAGGTCTCAGAATGGTTAGAGGAGGAGTGTTTACATTATTTATATTTTTACCTTGGGTACTCCTCTCTTTTTCCAATCCCAAATACTCAAAAACCCTCTTCTTGTGCTCAGGAATCCTAAGCAGTTCAACAATTGGGACAAAAAAATTGATCTGTCTCAAGACTTGGGCAATGTGATAAGGAATGTATTTGTGTAAAGGATCATTTAGAGAATGTTTAAAAACTCATCGAGATGGCACAATATTTTTAACATTTTGGGCATGGGTGGGAACACCAGTTCTTCTTGAGACAACAAGGCCTTTGTCGAGATGCATATTTCTTTGGAGTTTCTTTTGGAACATTAGTGAGAACTAGGGTTTTTGGTTTGGGTTGAGACCCTGCCCCTTTGACAACTTTGCTTCTTATGTTATACTCTTTTTCTTGGGAAAAAAATAAATTCATTAATAGTTGTCTATCCTCTTCCAATGGGATTCATCCCTTATACTTCTTAATCATTAGAGCTCTTAGGTACTCAAAATTATTATTAGGAAGTGTTGACAATTTTTGCACTTGTACAAAAATGGGAAACTCAAAACTTCATCATTACGATGAAATTCATGGGTGAAGTATACCTAAGATAAGGAAGTTCTGATGTTATTAGTTACTAATCAATTAATTAATGATTAAGTGAAATCGGCAAATATGTGTGCTTTTATTACGAGCGTAATGTAGATCACATAGTCTGCAATTTCATGACACCTTTAGCAAAAGAACACAAAGTCCCTGAAAGACAGTTGTGTTTTCTTGATGAAGACACAAAATTATAGAGTAGGTGAAGTGTTGAGTTTTGGGACATAAAACATTAGTGGAAATTATAGAAATCCGAGTTCATTATTGAATGTTACTTGATTCTCATTAATGTTCTCTCCTTCATGATTAAGGCATTAAATTAAATGAATGAGCTATTTAGTTCATCATAAAATCCATACACAAGGCTGAGATGCGAAAGAAATATACAAATCATTTGCAAAATTCAATGTTTTATTCATAAGTAATTTTAAAATGTTTCCCACACAAGTCGTGGGATGTAACTAGAAAGTAAAGTACAGACTACTAAAATAAAAGGTACACATGCATGAAAGAGAAAGTAAAGGAGTATGAGTGAACCCATCATTTCCTTGGGGTTCCTTTCTTCGATTGAAGCATCTCCATCTCCATCTTTTGTTCCTTCTTCATCTCCATTGTAGAAGCCATTGTACCTGAAAAGAAGAAAAGAATAACTATCAGCTATGAGCTCAGGGATCAAATCATATTCCTACACTGTCCTAGTTTGTGCATATGAATCTCTTCAAACATGAGATGTAATTTACTTGAATATCAGACTGCATACATGCTCTACTTACTCAGAAAGAAGAAAGAGAAGAGAAAAGAAGAACATGGACATAAGAGAGGCCAAAAGGCCTTAGTATTTTCTAACTATTTTCGTAAGTGTGTAGGTACAGGTTGTAGCCAAGGAAAAATACACAGGTCATAAGTGCAAGCAAGAAAAGGAAGAATTTAGCTCAAAGTTTTAGTAATTGTTTTGAAATGGAAGAAGTTACAGTGTAGAAGAGAAACTAGCAAATAGAAGAACACTTTTCAGTTACAACTAAAGGAGAAGAATCAAATTTTCAGAAGTTGAAGTTAACTAAAAAAGAAAGGTTACAGTTGAAAAGGAATGAATACAAGATTCTGGGAAAATTTTGACAGGGCTTCGCCATGTATAATGCACATTTACAAATTTTCATCATACTACTTTCAACTACTAAATGCTTTAAAAGAATTATTTGAATCAAGTAAGTGATACAGGAAAGTAGTAAAGCATGCTATGATCAAGATAAAACAACTATGATGTCTCATTTTTTATTTACCAATCCATCTTCAAACATGAAGTGTTGTGATTCTAGATTCGATTCGAAAATATAACTACTATGCTAGAAATGGAAGGAAGGAAAAATTATGGAAAAAAATTTCCAGGGCTTCACCATGAAAAATCAACATTTTAAATTTTTTAGAATTCCAGGAAGATTACTATCAAGGAAATAAAGCATCTAAGTAAAGAAACATGATACAAAAACATCAACTACTCTAGTTTTGAATATTCAATACAGGAAGAAGTTCAATATAACTTCTAGCAAAAAAAAATTCTATAAGTATCTCAGCAAGAACTTATTATACTAGTTTATTCAGAAAGGATAAAATTCAAAGTAGAAGAAATAAGTTGTGCATCAGATTATTATTCAGTGCTGAGATACAAACAAGAGTGCAGTATTCTAACAAGTGATAGGAACCATCTTCAGAATCAAAGTAAGAAGCACTTAAACAAGATTACAGTGAACTAAGGAAGCAAATTTTACAGCATAGGTATGACTTTCAGAAATGAAGTAAGTTTAAGTGTACAGAATGCTACAATAGGTTCCAGAAAAGGATCAGGGTTTATCCAAAGAAGAACTTTGATCAGAAAACTCATACATATCCAGGTCAAAGGGATATTCGGGAACACAGTTGAAAATGTGTTGTTATCACATAAGCTAAGAAATGACAATGTGCATACCTAGTATCCCCACGAGATCCGGGAATTATAAATATCAAGGTTCTCGCTACTTGAAGGATTTAAAGTGGCAAACACCTCATATCCAAGTGTTGAACAAATGAGAATAAAAAGTTAATATCGCACACAACTGACTCTCAAATCAATCTCAAAGGCATGAAGATACATGAAAAATAGAGATCTGCAAGTACCCATGTCATGGAAGCACAAATCCACGCAATGAATGAAGACCCATTAATAATATAAAGAAATCATAGAGGATATTATACGAAAGGAGCTTATTATCAGTTTCTCAAAAATCAAATGAAAAAATGACAAAGATTCAAATCTAAGAAAGCTCGGAAGAGGTTTCTAATAGAGAAATGAGTAAAAGAGGCTAATCATATACAATACAACTATACAATAAAGCTCAAAGTAGAAATCTAAATACCCATATTTTAGAATATGCAGATCTATAGTTCTAAAGTACCATATACAATTTGGAATAGCATTCAGAAAAGGAAGAACGTGAATTTGAGGAGTATGAATTCAAAACCACAAAGTTTACAACAAGCCAAGTGCTAAATTCATACATTTTCGAGGAAGATATGAGTACCCAATTGAAACTTACCGATTCTAAGTAAAAATTTTAGTAAATCCTTGAGGTAAAGTTACAAAATCAACAGACCCAGAAAGCTTTAGCTCAAAATAGTTTTCAACTCAAAATAACCAAGGCCGAGCCACGAAGGTCACAAGAAATGCATAAAAAAATGAGTATCAGATTCGGAGGTCAAAATGGCAAAGACTAAGTAATAGTGAAAACTTAGAGGTCAGAAAAACTTACCTTCCCTCATCAAATGGTGATGCACATAGCAAGATATGGTGGCCACTTAAAAGGAAAGCTCGCAGAGACAAAAAATATACTGGTGCTCAAGCCTTCGACCACAAGATCTCACAAAAACTCAAAGCTCAAAGTGATTAATCATGGCGGCCACTTCAAAATAAAACTCATATCTCATGGACTTCACCACAAAGACCAAACAGAATAAAGCCAAGCTTCAGGGTTCAACAATGACATCCAATATAGAAAAATGAGCTCAAATCTTGCTCAGAAAAAATGAAGTGAGCTTGGCAAATCACGAAAATGGAGGGAAAAACCCATGACCACCTCTCTCAAAGCTTCAAACAGAGTAAAAGCAACACGAAATATAGATGAAAGAGAATTTTAGAGAACCAATATGCAATGGGAGTAGAGCTTCAATGATTAGATCAAAGGTGATAAAAAAATTGTGGCTTCACTCGCATCACTAAAAACCAAATGAAGTGATCATTATGGGTCAAGGTCACCCTTTATCATGCAAACTTGAGAGACGAGTCAATAGGACTCAACCATGGTTGAATCATCGATGATCAGAAAGCATCAAGGATGAAGATCAAAGGCCGAGGATCATGCTCAGAGCTCGAAACAATTAACCATGGTTAGTTCCCACCAACCACATTCAATGCATAGTCAGAAACCCTAACCATGAGTCCAAAGATCAATGGCCTAAGATCTCAAAGTACACAGATCGAATTTAAAATCATCACCAAATTTCCAAAAAGACTCAACCTGAGTTAGGTTTCCACTAACAAAATGCATGGAGGGGTGAGTCACCATGGAGAAGGGGCCAACCCATGTCATCGAATCAAACAAAATCATTGCATTCAAAATTCAAAAGATCAACTATAGTCCAAACTTTAAATAATGCCAAAAGCCGACCAAATTATGCCACAATGATTTGGAAAAGGCTCTATCAAGTTTGGAAAATACAAGGAAGATTGAGAAGAATTTTTTCAAATACAAATGAAGGCCCTTCTCTAGATGGAGATTTCAATTCAACACAAAGAATACCTAATTCAGATTCACTTAAGGAAGTATTGCAATATTCAATCACAATCGATCGGTTTCACCAATGGAGATCTCTTTTCTTCATATTTGATCTCCAACAACCTTCCAAATTCTTCTTCCTTATGAATTAGAATTTCCCAACTATGGAAACAACTCACTATGAGGGTAAGTCACTTATTATCCAAAATTCACCCCTCAAGGTAATTTTGATAACATGCATCAAATTCTTTTTTCCCAAGCAATTATATTGACTCCAGGTGAAAATTCATATTTCTAGGGTCCCCTCATATTTTTCTAACTCCCCTGTCCAAGAAGAAGAGAGCAAGTTCTGAGAAAATGTAAAAAATTGCAAAAAACAAGCTCGGGCCAGAAAAAATCATAAAAAATGGCTAAGTCCTAGTCCTTGCAATAGTCGGGACAGTTGGGACATCTGGATGCGAACCGGCCGAACCGGGCGAAATGAGTCAAGGCAGCCCGAAACAGTTTGGGACGCGCGGGACAAAAGTACGCGAACCGCCAAACCGGGTGAAATGAGTCAAGGCAGCCCAGAACAGTTGGGCCGAAAGTACGTGAAGTACGCGAACCGGCCGGATCGGCCGAAATGAGAACTTAAAGTCTGGGACGCGTGGGACAAAAGTACGCGAACCGGCCGAACCGGGCGAATCGGGAAAATTTGTCCCGAACGGTCCGAAAGCAAATGGGACATCTGGGCCGCGAGTACGTGAACCGGCTGGTTCAGCCGAAACAGGGAACTTCAGCACTGGGCCAAATGGGACAAAGGGACGCGCGGGACGCGGATAGCCGAAGGAGCCGAAGGCCAATCAGATCACGCCACGTGTCACCGGCAGAAAAGGGACATGGAAGCCCATTTCGGGCGGTTCGGAAGAATTTGTCCCACGCAGCACTGGGACATTTGGGACAAAGGGACGCGTGGGACGCGAAAAGCCGAAATGGCCGAAGACAGAGGAGAAAAGTCAACGTTTGGTCCGAAACTTCAAACGGCCATAACTTTTGACTCCGAGCTCCGATTTTCACAAAATTGGACTTTCTGGAACGAGCACGACGTCCTCTACGCCATTAATTCTGGATTTCTTATTTTTAATGAGGGTAGATATATTTAAATAAGAGAAACATATTCGGCTCCAGTCAGTCAATGCTCATTCCCGTCAAATGACAGAAAACGCCTGCCAGACCCAAAATAGCTGCCCGCACTCAGAAGGGCATAACTTTTGCATTTCTCAACAACATCGCACAAAATTAATACCGTTGGAATCGTGGTTCCGAGCCCGATGCACAAAATCTAGAAATTCTAGATTTGATCATAAATTGATTGATTTTTTTAGAAAACGTGGCCGGGTTCATAACGTGTTTTATTTGGTAGCGGAGTGCATTTAAGAGGCATGGTCATCCTTCTTTCTCTGCTGCAAGACACATGGGACAAGTATGGGGAGCCTTTTTCAAGTAATTTATAATCATTTCACTCAATTTAATGCCTCTTACAGTGGTTGAAGGACAGATTTCGGGATTTCCATTTTCCCTTCTCTTTTCCTTCTCTTTTTCTATAAATTGGAGTGTTGGGCTCATTGTAAAGGGGAGAGTTTTGGGTAGCAGAAAGCTCGTAAAATTGCTTTGTGAAGCCGGTGTGTTGCAGGCCCTTGTAGTGGACTCCTTGCATGGTGATCCAGCCCTTATCTTGTAATAGATCGAATCTGCATATACCAGAAGCAATAAAATACAAGTTTGTGGATGTATCTTCCCTCTACTGTGTTTTCTTGCATTCTTCTTGCCATTTTATCTTTCCACAAGAATATTGTGTCTATTATTATGTTCTTGCAGGAATTCATTAACATTGTGTATGCTTGGAATAGTATTGTGAATGCATTTTGCTAGATTATGGTGAACTATCATCTCCTCTTCTAGTGTGCACTTTCCTCTCGTATTTCACACATTTGGAGACTACTCTCACACCCTCCTTTTCTGGTGTATCACCGCTTTAGTGTAGGCTTTCATTTTAGACATTCTCTCTCCTTGGTCCCTTGGAAATTTAGATTAGAACAGTTAGCTTATCCTGCATTAGAGTAGATTGTGGCAGGTAGTTTAGGAGAAAGAACCAGCTTTCTCTAGAGGTCTATCTCAAGTAGCAAGTCCCACAACTTGGAGATAGTACCCATGTTATCCAATCACACTGTGAGTTCAAATATATGCACAGGGGTGCGGTGATTCAAAGATAACAGTACTTGGTGAACAAATATATTCTTCCTTCAAACTTTTCAGAGATTAATTAAAAATACTACGAAGATATGTTAAGAAACTAGTATTTATTAAGAATTTAAACAACACGGAGTTCTTTAGTAAGGATTTTCACCTTACTTTGCACAAATGCACTATGGAAGACCTATCAAATTTCAGTTAATACCAAATTCATGCAAAGCTTACAAGATCTACTCTTCCTCTACCCAAATTTACCAATGATGATACACACTTTAGTGCAATAATTGTATAAGGTGGAAATATTGCACTCAAAACATACAACTTTGAATAATTCTTACAGATCTAAATAGAGAATGATGTTTGAGCAATGTATTTGCACATAGATAATGTAAGAAAAATTACCAGGGTCTTTATGTACTGCATTTGTAAACTACTTTAAAGAGTCCTAGAAAATAGTGCCACTAGTGTTGTTTCCACACAAAAAGATCCCGAAGCTCAAATAATCCTTGGAAATGGAACGATGAGTGTTGTTACCGCATAAATAGATCCCGGAGCTCAAATAATCCCTAGAAATGGTAACATGAGTTTTGTTTCTGCAAAAATAGATATCAAAGCTCAAATAATCCCGGAAATGATGCCACGATTATTACCACACAAATAGATCTTGGAGATCAAATAATCCTCGAAAATGCAAATCATGTCCCAAAGAACGATGCCACGAGTGTTAGCATCTAATTTTTTTCTCCTTTTCAAGCTGAGCAACATCACAGATTTGCAATGGAGCTTAGAGACATATAGATCATGATGTATGTCGTTCTCTTATTAAGGATGAGATCTAACTAGCCCTTTGTCACTCAAATTTGTGGATAGATGGATATAACCTTCAAGAGGATTTGACCTATCCTCACTACTTTAGGTTTTGTGTCTTCAACCATGGTGAGAGGACCTATAGTGTAACCTCTATTTCATGAAGGAGATGTAGATATCCTTCTTTTGCACAAATTTTATGAAGATAACCTTAAGAAAGTATGATCAATACTCCATAATTTAACTCTAAAGAGTTGTCACTTCTAAAAGATGGAGATACTTCTAAAACAAGGTGAGGCTAATAATGACATTATGGGATCCCGAATGTTCTGCATATTTTAGTAAATATATTTTTTACTTTGTTAATATTCGGGGAGACATGGGTAGTTTAGGATGGATTCATGGTTTTTGAATAATTTTGGTGGGAGATTGAGCAAGATAAAGTTGATTATACCAGATCTTTGAGATAATTCACAACAATTGGAAAGCTAAATGACAGAAAGATTTGAAATAGCTAAGATATTCCTTCAACCAGAAGGTGTGCTTCAATGGAGGCCCAGATCCGCATGGTTTCACACAATATTTGAGAATATAGGATGATGGCTTGAGCTAAAAGACTCAATTAAACATCAAAAACCCTCGGTTCCTCATACCTAGGATATACTCAAAGGCTTACAGACAATCTTTATCAACAAATGACAATGAAGTGAATTTAAATTATTTATCTCATCACAAGATGAAAGATCTTCTTGAAATGAAATTCCAAAGGCCAATAAACTGTCACAGGGAAGAGATCCTATGTGATTCGGAGGGACTTTAACACAAGATTGTAATAGGAATAAGAAAAACTACTTGCAAACATTTTGAAATAAATCAGATAGAAATTTCTCCAAGATTAACATAAATTAACTCAAAATTGATTAAACTCATCAGTAGGGGAAAGTTTCATTAAATAGTCTTAGAGCTTGTTAATGGCTATACAAATCCTGAACAAACTTGACGTGATTGAAATTTGAAACATAGGATATTAATAGGTTTCTCAGATTGGTTTCTCAAGAAGATGGGCTCTCTCAAATTTTTCTCTTAAGAATTCAACCCCGACCATTTGCAAGAGTATTCTCATTGCATTTATACATTTCACTCGCTCACTCATCCAAAAATTTGACCCCAAAAAGAAGAATATTTGAGGGACCTCTTCTTGTTACCAATTTATCTTGTAAAGTGACGTTTAACAAATTTACAACAAAAAGTTACCATTGGGTAAATAATTAATTGATCATGTTTCTTAGATACTCGACTACTAACTAGGATGACATACCACAAATTTTTGGCATTCCTAATCATTATGATTCTATCATGCGAGAAATCCCCATTTTAATAATTTTTGGAGGCTTTGTATAGATGGATCTGATAGGTAATCATTTTTGCTCTCGAGGAAATACCTTTTTCATCTTTTATGCTTTTAACCTCCATCATTTCATCCTCTTCCCTTTATTTCCTCTTCAACTCTACACCACATCCATGTTCGTGGTAGTTCACATTTTGCAAGTGCCCGAGCAATACCAACTTCAAAATATCGACCTTAACAATCCTTGGACTCACAAATTAATTTATAAATCAATTCAATGGCACTTTGTAGACACAAATGACAAGGAATTTCAGCAAAAAATGATGAAAAACACTATGTATTCGCATCTGCAGAGTCTTGGAGAAAAAATGGCATAAAAACAGATGCAATGCATAGTAACGGTTATTTTTCCCCTTCTCTACTTTATATTATAGCCATCCACATGTTTCCTTGGCATAAATACAAAGTAGAAGTACAGGGGTAGGTTTTCAAACAAGCACGGGCCTTCCAAGTGCCCTTGGCCCAAGAAAAACACCTTTTGGCCTTTGAAAAATTCTCAGTAAAAATAGAGCAAGCGAAAGCCTCCAGGTGTCTCAAATGGCACACTTTGAGATAGTCTCCAAAAGAGAAGACCCCAAACAAGCATGGGATCACCACGTGTACTAGTACTCGGGCAGAGTTGTTAAGAAAGTTGAAGGATCAATGGAAGGCACCATGTGTCTAGGGTCTGAGATAGTTTTCCTTGGTCATTGAAAAGTCCAAGTAAAGGAAGAGTGAGAAAAAACCTCCAAGTGTCCTCCTAGCACTTGTTAAAAATAAAATTTAGGGGCTGGTCCCCAAATAGGCATGATCCCTCCACATGTCCCAGGCCTTAGAAAGTTGATTTGAAAAGTTTAAGTATAGATCGGGGCAATGCGGAATCCTCCACGTGTCTCCTCGACGCAACCGTTAAGGTGGGACCACCGAGGTTTATCTTCAAATGAGTGTTACCCCTCCACGTTTCCATGGTCCACCAAAGTGTACCAGCTACATGAAATTTTTCTAAGTTTAGGAAAGGAAAATAAAACCTCTACGTGTCTCCTCGACGCAACTCCAAGGTCAAACCAAAAGGTGAATTTTTCGATGAGCACCGACCCTCCACATGGACAAGTTTTAATTTGAAGTGAGCCTTAGTGTTTTCAAGTGCCCCACCAAGCCACATCTAACTAGAAAGGGCCACGTTTCCACAGATGCTGAGATGTAAATTTGACGGGGAAAAACACACCCGTCAAATCGTAAAATGTGGGAAAATCACCATTTGAACCCAGAAATGAATCTTTCTTTCAAGATAGAGAATTTGGAAATGATACAAGGCCCAAAAATGATCTTTCAATCCACATCGAATCATGTCTCCATAGTTACTTGGGACAAAAATTACAGGAAAAACAAAACTTGACTATGGAAAACAAAAGGAAGGGAGAAAACATGAGTTTTCACCCAAGTTACAGAACTTTTCACATGTCCGGAGGAATAAAAACAAATTCTAGATTTAAATTGAACCTCAAGAAAAGGAAGGGACTTATCATGGTAACCAAATGAAGGACAGAGCTTTCATGCATCAATACACGGAGATTAAAAAGCACGATAGAGCCCGCAAACTGAAGAATTTCAAGGACAAATGGGGTGAGACCAAATTAAGCACCAATAGGATTAATGAATGACTAAATGTAATTTGTAGTGATGTGTGTTATTACAAAACATAAAATATCACATAGTCCGTAATGTCATGTTTGTCTCCAGGTAAAAGAACACAAAGGCCCTAAAGGACATACGTGTTATCTTGATGAATATAGAAAATATAGAGTAGACGGAGTGTTAAGTTTTGGAACATCAACCAAGGTTACTGATTGTAGAAAAAAAAAAGTTCATTAATAAGGTCACAAGTATTTTTAAAGTTCTTTCCTTCACGATTAAATAAATTAAATTATGTTATTGAGTTGTTTAATTCATATACAAAGCTGAAATGTAGAAGTTAGTACACAACTCGGTTTAAGAATTCAATGTTTTATTCATAAGGAAATTCAAATGTTTCCCACGCAAGTCGTGGGATGTAACTCAAGTTAACATCATAACTACTAAAATAGAAGGTGCATGTGCATGAAAATAAAAGAAAATGAATTAATTAATTTATACTTTATTGATGTGGGGAGGGTGAGTATATTAAATTAATTAAATGTGCGATAATTTTTTTAATGTTGCGAGAATGTCACAAATCGGTCATCTATTATTGTAAATGAACCTAGGATAGGGAGTGCATAATTTTGTGTCTACATCATGCTGATATGTTCAATTAAAAATGAATTGTTACTATTTATCCAAATTACGAAAGACAATAAGTAAAAGAAGAAAAATCTTGTCTAATAAGGAAGGTGATAAAACATATTAACTATTTTTATATTTCAAGAGATATGTCCATTCAAATGTTACATACACAAAGCATACTACAACATGCAAAATATGGAAAATGATACGAGATACATAAATCATATAACTTTTATGGATCCTAGGAACATATTTCATTATAAAATGGGACAATGTCCTTCCTTGCTAAAGGAATCATTTCAATATATCAATATAAGAGTTCAAAACACCTATTTATTTTTAAAAATTAAAAGGTTGCAATAATGGTTCATCTTATCACGATCGACAATTTAATTTCTTTTAGATGTGGTTCTTCAACTTCTTATTGTGCCATTATTTACATGATTATATTATATATCATATAAAAATAAATTTTCACCTAGAATATCATGGAAAAACATGAACTTGAAAAAAACATAATATAAAAATTTCAGAATGAATCTTCAACACTCGAGTTTTCCACACAAGTGATAAACAAAGTGTTGACATAATATATAGAAAGGTAATTATATTCTAAAGGGTTAGTAGATGGTCAAATGGTGGATTTATTTTTAAAATGTGAGAATATGTGAATATGCGAGGCTGTGCAAAATATTGAAGCATTAAAATTTTTACAAGTTATGTTTCAAAAATATCTCATGATCTACAAATGTTGAAATATGTTTTTTCAAATTTATGAAGTTATTAGTGTTGTAAAAAAGCATATATGTGGCATTTTAGGAGTTATGAATTTAATACATTTCCTATGTTACTATAACATAATATGAAAAGATAAAAATATTTGAGATTTAATGATGTAAAAGATACAAATAATCCAAGGTGTATGTGTAACATTCATCATTAGGAACAATGTCTTCTCGGTGCATTTATAAACTTGATGTGGATCAATGAAAATGATTGAAAATCAATAAGTACTTAATTAATGGTAGGCGAAGAATGTGTCTCAATAACTTGCACTCATAGATCATCTATTCTACAAGGTTACCAAGGAAATGAGTGAGACACACACATGTTCTTAAACACAATGGAATAGATGCAAACGAGCTACAATGAGAATTAGACTCGAATATATAGAGGGTAGTAATCCCTATACTAGATCAACCTAGGGATTTGAAGGTTTTTGTAAAGATAGAATAGATAATCCTACTAAGATATCGGGACTAGGTGAGGAGACATATGTATCAATGATAGATACGGAGGGCATGAACAATATGAATGAAATAAAAGTAATGACATACTTAAGAGTTGATCATGAATAATAATAATATGATAAATTTAGTATCAAGAAACTTGTAACACTAGTATAACAATAAGGAAAGGAGATGAACTAATCTATGAAAAATTACAAAAACGGTTAAATAACTCACTTGTACTTATTCGATGGTCGTTTATGCATCTATCTCTCAAGAGTTATAACACACTAAGAGAGAATAACTATTAGGTGTAGAATAGGAATACTATTTTTTGGTGGTTTTTATTTAATTGATATATTATTGAAATACAAATAACTCAAATCAAATAGGGTTTACTGATACCTTCTTCAAAAATTAAATGTCAAGATTATTGCATATAAACAATGTAAAAAAATCCTTCTTTCTCAAGTGAGAAGACTCGTATACAAAGATATATAGAAAATAAAACATTAGATAAAGATGTAATGAGTTGCTCAGCTACCACCAATCCCAGGAATCTAAAGTGTTTCCTTGAAGGTTGTCCACTCATGTTATATAATTAATTTATATTCTAATTATAAAATAAAAGGAAATGATTTAGAACTCTAGTTACATCTAGAGATCCTTCTTTTCATTGTAGGTTTCTCGGGATATGGTTGTGGCAAGCTCAAAAACCTTGAAGTAATCAAACTAGAATTTCTCTACACATTCACATTCTTTCTCTATGATCTCAAGCTGGTCCTCAATGTCGTTTACTTGTGGTGTGAGCGAAATGACGCATAAAATCAGCTGATTGTGATATTAAATTGTTCCCGAGACAACATGTTGTTCGATAATAATAATGTTGTATATCTTTGGTGATGGCATGTGACATACTTGGAACACCGATTTAAAAAAATTGCATCTTGCAAGATGACATACTAGATAAGAATAGATTTATGAAAATATGGTAAATACTAGAAATGGATAGAAAAGATAGGGATCAATAACAATTGGGGACAAGATATTTATTTTGATAAAATCTCATAAATTCAATTATTTTGGATGCAAGATTAAATGTGACAATTCGAAGATGGACTCAAAGAACCCTAGAAACATATGAATTTTATAAAACATATATTTAGATGTATTTGAAGGACTAATGAAGGTAAAAGGTTTAAAGAGACCAATCGAATGTGATCACATTTAAATTCCAATATTCAAATTTGACTAAATGATTAAATAAAGGAAAAATTATTATGTGGCTATGAAGGACGGGGTAAAAGAATTATTAGAGAATTAGGTTGATCAAAAATATGATTAAAAAGTATAACCAATAATGTACTAGATTTGTTAGATGTTTTCAAGATGAAAAAGCTACAAAAGTGTGGCTGATGGCTTGATGCGATTTCCTCAATAATTGAAGCATATTATTGATACTTCCAAACTTAATGATGTCATATAGAGATGAAACAATGTGTTCCTAATTCATGACTTTGGTTAATATGCCTATATGTAACACAAAAAAATGGGAAAGATGTTGATTTAAATAAAATTGACATTTTCAAGGATCACGAGAGATCATGGTTCTCCTTCTATTTATCTAGAGATGTTAAAAATAGATAAATGAAAAGATGGAAAATGGTTGAAACAAATTTCTAATCAAATATTAGTGTTGTTTGATAAGTGGTGGGAGGTTAAGAATACATGTAGGAAAATTTTAGGGGATTAGGATGCATAGGATAAATTATACTAGGTTAGTTTCAAGTAGTTAGGGAGGGTAAATGAGGTTTTAAGATAGTGATGGTTTTTAGTGGAGGATTCTAATATAATTAGGAAAGGGATGGTAATTATAATTTAAAGATAATAATTATAATGTGATTATTGTCAGACGAGATCACCTAGGGAGAAAAATGGTGTCTACATTTCCCCTTTTTTTTGAGTTGTATGTAGACACAAGCTACGAGACAAAAAATATCACAACAATGCTCCAATTTTTGATAAGGTTACTCTTCCCCCTCAATCTGATTTCCAAATTTTTTTGTCATTAAATTAAAGAAACTTAGATTGATCCGATAGATTTTCTTTCAATGATGCTATAGGATTTGAATGTAATATGAAATTATCATGTCCGAGGGTTTGTAGAGATGGTAGTAATATTAGAAACAATTAGTAGGGTACATTATATGGCCTCGGGAGGGTAAGGTTAATGTCGACATCATAGGGATGTGTGCTTGGGGAAGACCTCTACATGTAGAGGATATAATGGGAATGTTGTTATGAGGATGTGTCAATCAATCCGTGAGAACAAAGCATCAAAGGTAGACATTTGTAATGTGTGTAAAATATAGTATATGGTCAAAAATAGAGTTTTAACAAGGAAATAGGCATAAAATAAATGGTATGTAATATTTTGATCTGGTTGCAATGTGATTAAATAGGTCTAGGTGAAAAAAATTGATATGGTGTATAAAAAGGTTTGAAATTGTTGGTGATTCAGGATCATTGGCGGTTAGGGTAGTGAGATTTATAAAATCCAAGTTGGTCATGCAAATGGATCATTTGTGACATGTAATTTTTGATTGTAGAGATTTGGTTTATCATTTTGAGTGTATTTAAGAGATGGAGGAGAACATAAGGTTTAGAAAGAGGTAACAAATGAGGAGAGGGGTAACTAGGCTTGAATCTTTCTTATTATTTCTATTTTTTTGTTTTCATTTATTCTTTGTGATTTTAAAAAAAAAAATTTGGTGGCAACGCACTATCTCCGTAGTAATCGGTGGATAGATATCGATTTAGATGAAGAAAAAGTTTTCAATTAGCAATCGAGGAAGATTAGTTGATTTTGAAAAAAATGATAAGTGATTTTATTTTTATTTTTTTATAGGAAAAGACACCATATACCTCTGTTATACAGGTCCACTGAAGCCCCGAATTAGATAGGATCAAGGGAGATGTGAGAGATGTTAAGTGTATGTATGTGACCATCGTTGGTTTAGTAGAATTTCACCACTACCAATGGATTCCTCATGATGCAAGGTTGATTGTTTCACTACTAGATAGATGGGAGCTGAGTATAGGGAATTTTGTTCTGTAGGTGGGAGATGACCATTACTATAGAGGATGTATACCAAATCTTCGGTTTACTATCTATGGTGAGTAGAAAGTGCCTATCACCTAAGATTCCCATCAAGACACTATGACTTGGTTGTATGGATATGATGCTTTTGATATTATGCACGAGTAGGGGTTTCACATTGAGAGTAATTAGGATTTAGAGGTGCCAAGAAATTAGATGATGTAAGTGATTATGTTAGCAATTTCATGTTATGCGTTGTTTAATTCGGCGGTAGGTTTCCTTGGACTTTTACAACTATAATAGCTTAGATTATGGAGCACCGAGATTATATGCCTAGCGATGTGTATTTATATGTCAAATATACCATGAGCTATAGATTTTTGTGACTATTAGGTGGTTTGGATTAGATCTAGATTTTTTATTACAATAGTGGGCATATGAGCAAATAGTTATCGCAAGGCAATGAGGACTACCTTAGAGAGTTGGAGACCCAAAAAAGTATGTGGTGGGTTTTATAAGATGGAAATTTGACTGGGTGAGGGATGATGGGCTAGAGAGGGATCCAACTTATTGCATTGATCGAATTCCAGGTATATCATTTGATGACATATTTTTGAGTCTGTATGCGATATTTCATCTCGTGATCTCGCATAGATGTAGAGTTGGCAGGGTTGAGGTTAGTGCGGTGGATTCAAGAAAGGAGGTATGAGACGATCGATGATGTGTGGTTCTTAAGGGTATGGAGTTAATTTGATCCTCCACAATAGATATTGGATGATCTGATTGTCTATCGCTGAAATGATTCAAAGAGGTACCTATAAGTATTTGTGGTGGATGAGGAAGAGCGGGATGAGGAGAAATGGTAGAAAAAGGGCATATATGTTGATGACATTTGTGTCATAAAGGGTTTTTGTGAGTGAAAATAATGGACATCTTTGGGAGATAGATTTAGGAGGATAAAGAGGGTGAGATGATGGAGGAATATGATGATGGAAACGATTTCACAAAGATACATGAAGCATCGATACCTTTGTAGGTTGATAGGGATATACAAATAGTGAAGAGGGACACCTCTCATCGGAAGAGAAACACATTGAAGTAATATTGATACAAGGCATGCGTAGAGTGTATCTCTAGCATTGAAAGGTACTATAGGAAAATTATGGAGATTTGGGTACAACTTTTGAGGCTCTAAGGATCATAACTCACGGAGGATGGCTGATTGCATGGTATGATGTAGTATGTGTGAGAGGATTTCCATTAGCATGAGGAAATACGGGGCGTCCTCATTTTGTGACTATTGAGTAGTATCGAGGCACATGGAGAGGAGATGAGTTATTATGAGTGAATAGTGATAAGCACTTACCACATATACCTCATTATGTATACCATAGATATAGAGTTCGTAGATTGAGTCGATAGGCTACCCGAGCGAGCATTGGGAGTGTTGTGTAGCCTCGAGAGATATCCGAGACTTGATAGAGGAGTGACGGGAGGCCAGGATGGAGATAGGATATTTGAGTTTGATTTTACCACATAGTATGTGCATTGTTTTTATTTAGATGTATATGATCCCTTTTTAATGGTTTTGTATAAAATTTATTAATGATATATACCAATGATTATTTTGGATTGATGTTTTTTTAATCTATTTTCATGTGATGTTATATATGATTTTGTGATGAGATAATTTAAATACTCAAGAGATTAAATGTATTTGATACAATGCTATATGTGTAGTTATTTATATGATGTTTGACATTGATATGATGCGACTCAAATACGGTGATCATAATATATGTTTCAAAATGTAGTTTATGATGGTTAAGAATAAGTGTGAAATATTTTTTTGAACTGGATTTGATATTTGTGATGTGATACTAAATTAAATGAAAATGACAATGAACATGTGACCTTATAGCATATGTTAACATATAAATAATAATAATTAGTCACATGCGGGATCATGGATATATGTGAAAATGAGGGTTTATATTTTATTACAATATAGGAAGGGTTTATGTGTACTTTTTATGGGGGATTCAGATGTTCTCTGATATCTTGTAGGATTACGCCACAACTATACTTTTACCACGCAAAATTATTGATGTAGAAAGTATTCTTGTGATGGGAAATTTTATAAATGTGAGATGTTTTCCTAGGATACTCTTGATTATATTTTCATTCATATGAAGGATAATGAATAGGGAATATTTTTTTAATAATTATGGGTAGAAATATTTCAAGGGAGTGGTATAATATTTTCATTTTTAATTTAATATAGCCATCGTTTGAGGGATCGGACTATATTATTATTGTGACTATCATTTGTGGAATCAATGTTTATTTTTGATAGTTTGATTAATAGTCATCCTTTGAGGGATCATTTAATTTTTTTATAATGTGCATCCATACATCTATTTTAATTTATTTCAAATAAGGGCAGGCTTAGTAGACCATTTGAGTAGGAGAAACGACGTGCATGGAATCTACAAATTTATACCACTAGCATGTTACGAGTTGGTAGATAACAAGAATATGGAAATTATGATTGTGGTGTTTCTACTCATTAAGATGAATGTATCCATGTGGAAAATATGATGAAGATATCAATGGTGCTAATATCTAAGTTTGTAAGTCTAGGATACTTGCATAAAATCACATAATTCCATATCATTACTATTGTAAATGATAGGTTGGTGGATGGATGAAATTATTGATGTTACTAATAGCATGAAAGTAGATGTGTTAATAATATAAAGGCCACAAGTGCAATTCATTTCAATGTTTTCTTTTATTTTTACCATTGAGGATTCTAAGTTATAAGCTCATGACCCATATTCATGAGCGATTATATATGCACCAATCCGATTGGGGTAAAATTTCAAAATTTACTCCTTTCCAGAGTAGTTACATTTTGATTCTCTTTAAGGAAAATATCACCAACATTGAATTAATGTTCCTCTACATGTTTATTATATGTTATATTGATATGTTCTTGATAGACACAATGATGTTTAAGTTATGTTAGGTGATGTTCGTTTAACAATTCATGTTGTGCTCAATGTTTTATACGATAATCTTTGGTAGACATGAAATGTATTAGGGACATACAAAGATATGGAATATGAATTTTGATGGGTAAAACCAACTTGAATTCATATAATAAAGAGAAGGGGATAGGATCTATAGGAGTATGGATGTTATTTGGATAGGACTACGAGATGAAATAGAATTTGAAGATGTCGGTTTGTGCCTCCTTGATCAATGGTTTTCATGATGATTTTGTGGAGTATTATTTAAGATGATTCTACTTTACCATTTAATTATGGATATTAAGGAGATGAAAATCTCGTATTGATGTTTCAAGTGTCTAAAATATTATTATTATTATTATTATTATTTTGAAATATTTTCCATTATCTAAGATATTTTTTTAGGAATGCCAACATGACATATAATGTGAGGGTGGATGAAGTCGACAACATTATCATCTTTATTACTTATTAGGGGAATATCCTTAAACAATTTTGTGAATTATTCAATGGTGGTGATGATATATTGATGTCGTTGTGATGAACAAGGGTTGATGAGGCTAATGGGGTCAAGTGCACATTATCCAAAAGGCCATAAATCTTGACAAGGAATGTAAGTAATATTAAATTTTTGTTAAAATTTGATGAATTTATTGAAATAAGAAAAAAATATTGGTTAAGGGTTGGAAAATAATATCCCATACACAAGACACATTTAGAAAGAGTTAAACTCCTCAAATGTCCACCAAATATGCCATAGTGGAATTCTTGGATAGCTTTAGTGGATTCATGAGATTTAAGGCATTGAAGGAGGACGGCATAAAAGATATGTTTATAAAGGACACCACCTATGATTTTATATAGATTAACACATTGTATAAAATATCTTTTAGTGTTATTAGATAGATTAGAGGGAATTTTAGATTTAGAGAGATATTCATCGAATTGAGTGCACCAAGGATGTACTTTATTTTTTCCAACAAGATTAACACACCTGAGTTCTTTGTATGAGATGGTTGGTCATTTCTATGCACAACAAAAAAAAATGGAATCTTTAGTTGATAAGGGTTTTAAGTGATGTGATGGAATCCATAGTGTCTTGAAATTTGTTGGATGAATGGGGAACAATCTATTTTGTATATTGATTGAAGGCTTCTACGAGGAACTAAAAATGTTCTTATTATTTTGTAAAATTACATTATTGCATTGTTAAATTTATTTGAGTTTATTGATGATAAGTTTGGATTATCCATAGATTTCATTTATTTGAACACCAAGTATGACAGAGGTTTTGAGAATCATGATAAGGGTTTGGTACTCACCATGTTATTAGTGCACTTGAAATTTTATTTAAAGGATAGAGGGATATGATTCCCCCAAGGATGTATGATGATGATACCTACACCTCCTCCTAATTACACTTATAAACCTCAAAGAAGAGTGCCATTTTGATGAGACTATATTCTTGATCGATGGTGTTAATGGATTCATTGGAAGATCGTACATGAAGTAGCTGATAACTAGGAAGTGGAGATTATGCAATTTGATTGGTGATGAATTTTCCCTTGATATATTTATATGAAATAAATTATAGGTTAAATTTAGTCATAATAATGAGTCTTTGAGTGATACGATCAACTGTGGTATGGTTTAGAATGCATATATTTTAGGGGATTAAAAGTAGTGATGACATATTTATTCTGATAAAGGAGATAGTGGTGAATATTGGAAGTTGATAAATAAAAAGCACAACACAACTTATCATCTTTGGTGTAATGAATTTCATAGTCATGGACAATGACGATTACATAACAAATTACATGGTCCCAACACTTGCTTTTCTTGATGGGTTAGCATAGAAAAAGGAAATTCGTAGTGGAAGATTAATATAGATAAAATGCCCTCCTCTTTAACATGGAGGTGTAATAAGGGGTTGTGATAAAGATATTTCTTGAGGTATTCAAATATTTTTTGATAGTTGTGATCAAACTCTAAATAGACATCCTTTCAAAGGAGATGATGGAAAATTTGACAATGATCTCGAAAGATGAGAAATAAAGTGACAAACTTATTAGTGTCTAGATTAAAGACTATGAAGTTTTATTTTTGAAGGATGGGGTATCTTGATGATGGACTAGTTTTTTCAGGTTCCACTTCAATACCTTCATAAAAATGATGAACCCTAGAAGTGTCTCGATGAGCACACCGAATACACATTTACCTTGGTTCATATTGATGAATTTTAGAATAAGACTCAAGATAAGATGATGTCAAGAATGATGAGATGGTCTTTCTAGTGCTCAAATTTACCTAAGAGGTTGTCAACACGCTTTCTACACTTTTTTCGATGAGATCATGGAATATATAATTCATAGCATAATGATAAGTTAACCATACATTATAGAGTCCAAAGGGATTTAAATGATAGGGACACCCAAGGGGTAATGAAAGAAGTGTTATGTTTGTCATCATTCACCATAAGGATTTGATTATATAAAAAAACATTGATGAGAGAGTATTTAATGGGCTATTATTAGGTTGAAAAGTTATTTATTTTAAGGAGAGGGAATTCATCTCTAAGACATGCGAGATTGAAATCCTAGAAGTCTATCCGGACATGTAACTTTCCATAGGCCTTGGTTATGAGTAAAATATTAGAAACACATTCTTTATAATCAATGGGTAGTACAAATTAGAAGAGAGAAGACGTAGTATCTACTCTTTGATGAGGAGGGCTACACAAAGATGCATCCTACATAGTTTTTGTTTGACAAGTTTTTATAACGGATTTTAACAATGTTGTTGATAGTAATTGTAGTGTCAATACCCTACATATGACTATACAACCATGGGAAGTCTTATTGTGCTTAGAAATGAAGGTGGTAAATTACTTTAACTCTTATAAATGAAAATAGTGGCCAACTTTAACTATGTGAGGGTAATGTCTATTCCCTATGCTGATGTCGTTAATGGATTTGTTATGGAGTTTCAATGTGTCAAGAGGTAGAGTATTTTTAAGATAATGGTCCTTTACCCTTATATATTATAGGATGTATTTTTCAACGTGGAAGTGAACGATGTCAATAGTAGGAGTTTATTCTTCTACCATTTCATGTAATACAAGCGGAAGGGTCTTAGGGACTTCATTAGTATTATAAATGAGAAGTATTAGGATGAATGCTTTTATTAAAACAATTTATGATGGAGATAAGATTGTATGTGTTGATGGAGTCATTATGTGGAGATGAAGAGGATGGCTCAGGTTTCGATATGGATCAAGATGTGGTGGTCTAGGTGGTTTCTAGGGAAGGTTTGTCACAACATAGTTTGTATTTCTCATGAGAACTACGAGATTGGTCAAAGACCAAGTCAAGTCATAAACCAAAAAATTCCAGTACAATGATGAAGTTACATTTGTGTAAAATATCTTGGTTATATTAAAACGAGAAATCACAAATGAAGGGATTTTCATGATGTTTATTATCATGGTGTGGGAGGGATGGTAGATTCCTCCATAGACTATTTTATCTGTAAGATGGGGAGGAATAAAAGAGATGATATCTCCAATTTTTATTTTATACAAGAGTTGTTTCTTTTGTCTTCCATACATGTTTAATGTAGGACCGAGTTAAGGGATAGAAGGAAGTAAACCACCAATGAGAGACAATACATGACATATTTGAAGGACTCGTCATCTTGTAAGTTAGATAAGGGGATGGACAAACTATTATAAGATTTGTAAGATCAGCCTGATAGTTTCTTAGGAATGACCACATCATTGGGGTGGTAAGTCATAAGAAATTACTTGAAATAATTTGTGTTAGCGGGAATGATAAATTTTACCTTAATGTTCATACATTATATAGTGATAGAATTTTCATGGGATACAACACATAGTTTATATATTTGGTCAACCTAATAGCATGTTGTATTGAAACTCTCATTATATGAGATAAAATATATCATGAAGGATTTAAATTCCTAATTTTATGGGTAAACATTACCATGTCTAATGTAGGGGAAACAATGTAATTAAAGGAGCACAACACAACAAGTGATTGGAAAAGATAGTCTGTGGTAACTAAATTTTTTTAATTGTGAGACGATATGATGTTCATGCTTTAGAGACATTGTCGATCATGACTATCTGACAAGAGTATCATCAATTTGGTCTTTCTTTGAATAGTGGAGGGTCGTGATCTTCAAGTTTTAAGGATGGGATTTAAAAATACTCAAAAGAAATAGTAAAAACATTTTAAGGGTTCTGATAAAGTTGGAGAATGGATTAGGATTGTTTTATGTTACTTTCATGGACTAGAGATCCTAAGTCATTTCTTGTGATTATTGTTGAGAAGTTTATACAAGATCGTATAGGGAAATTTTCATCATAGCTTGATGGAGTTGTTTGTTGATAGTATTTTGTACAGAGGGAGTAGATTGGGTCTATGGGGCAACGAGGATGGACACCTTATCATTAGAAGATAAAAAATTAGGTGATTTAGTGGATAATAACATACAAAAATTGGGTCTATTTCTATCTAAGTCCTTAGCATATAACACATGTGCTCTTGTACTTATGTGAAAAATGTCTAATTGATGGAGTGGGGTATTACTATAAGAGGCCTTAATCTTGTTGGATATGGATGTGGTCTTGGATGATGGTTCAAAAGGAGTAGCTTTAGGGATATGATGGGTTTATTATATTTGATGAATAGGTTTTATTATGTTTGGATGATTTAGATCAGCGGAATATGTAATTTTCTAATGAGGATTTGGATCGTAGCATGGATTTTTTTAAATTCCTTACTTTAGTGTCTTGGTGTTTAATGGTGCACATAAAATTCTTCAAAATTATACAAATATGGTTTCCACCCTCGATTCAATTGAATTGATATGAGGTAATGTTATAAAAGGTACTTAGATGAGTGTTTAATTTCATGTGTGACCTAGAGGTCTTTAATTTCATTGCAACAAGATTGATGTGCACTTGTTGTAAGTTCCAGCTTTGAAGGAGCTTTAAAATCACACATCTGGCGACTCCAAAAGAGGCATAATCCGCTGGTTTCAGCAGTCTAAGCCTGGCAAATTTATGAGAAGAATACAGACCAGGTCAAGAACTAGGGAGGAAGGATTGTTTGTTTATCTGCATCTATCTCCAGGCAGAGAAAGAAGGGGAAGAAGAGCTCAAAGATCTGTGTCTCCACCTAATAGAACTTTGTCTACACCTCCACCTGGTAGACCTTTTCTCGCATCAACAAGGGTTCTCAGACCAATCAGAATGGCACAACCACTAAATCCCTTTGTCAATTTCACTGGCAGCAGCCCACTTGCCCTCAATGCACAGAATCCAGTTCCAATTGCAGCATTGAAGAACATTCCATTTTTCACTGGAGAAAATCATACCACTCCTGGTGATCATGTCAAAGACATTGCTAACGTCTGTGCAATCCATGAGATAAACGAAATGAACGTGGCTGTCAAACTGCTGGCATCATCGTTCAAAGGGAAGGCATTGCAATGGTTCAGAAGCCTTGAAGCCGGTTCTATCACAAATTGGAATCAGTTGTGCATAGTTCTCCATGAGCAGTTTGGAGAGAAGGGAGACAACTTGTCTCTTCTAGAACAATTGACAACTATCAAGAGAGCCCCAACGAGTAGCTGACTGACTTCAACTTCAGATTTCAAAAGTCTTGGGATAGGATTCCATTGGCAGTCAGGCCAACAGCAAAAGGTGCTTTTCTATACTATCTTAAAGCTTTGAATTTTGATATTTCTATGTTAATTCAATCTATGGGAGGCACAACCTTGCCTGCTTCTTATAGCATTGCCATTAGGGCTGAAAATTGTCTTATTCAAGCTGGTAAGCTAGCTCCCAGGCCCCCAATGCCATTATACCCAAGTTTGGAGAGCCCAAGTACTAGTCAAGCACCTGTCTTAGCTCCTATTCCCACTCCTAGAAATCAAAGTTCAAATGAAGCTTCCACTTCATCTCCAAATGCCCCAAATGAGCTTCAAGAAGTTATGAAACAATTGCAAAATTTAGGTAATGAGCTGGTCACACTCAAGAGACAGCAAGCTCAAAGTTTTAGACCTTCCTATCAGCCTCAAGCTCAACCAAATAGGCAACCATATCAACCTCAAAGACCACCCAATCCAGCTGCAAATTAGAATCAAGCAAGGCCTCCCGCCAATGACTACCATTTCAGCCCTACAACCCCAATGTTGCATCTCGCATCCGAGCTTTGGTGCCATCCAAAATAACATGGCCCAAGAATATGATTGGTGTTTCCGTGCGGTCAATACCACATAACCAATCAATGTGCTTTAACGGTGCATTAAATCGGCTCTAATGGTGCAAACCATTGGGGGTCGTGAAGAGTCCAGCCACGAAGGAGATCAGCGGCAGAAGCACCTCGGCAAGAAACATCTCCGAACAAAACTACTCTTGTCAATTGGCGGCAGTGAAGATTTCGTGGTATGAATCAAATGCCCTCTCAGAGTGTTGCAGCCAACACAAGGTCAAAGAGGAGAAATTTGGGTGAAGAACAGCCATTGGCTTCAAGTACTCCACAAGCCGCTGGAAAACAAACTGTAGATCCAAACATGCAAGGAGCATCCATACCAGCTCCTAAACCAACTCAGATGCCAGCTGCTGCTGCTCATTTGCAAGGAATGAATGTGCGAGGCCAAGGGAAAGCGAGAGGATACTTCATCTCCATTCAAGATCATTGATCGAGATGAAGAGGACAAATGTAAACATATCCATGTGGGAATCACTATCTATCCCAAGATAGAGATTTGCTACAAGTCATGTCATGAAGGACTGGTCAACTTCAAATCAACAGGTCCAAATGCAAGAGGAGGTACTCACAAATGCTGCCCAACTTTGAAGGAAATCATGGAGGACAGCAGAGGTAAAATGTTGAAGCCCCTCCATTTTATGTTTCATTGATCATAGGAGATAAGCTGGTGCATAATTGCATGATTGACTCTGGGGCAAGTAGTTCAGTAATGCCAAAATAGATAGCTGACCAGTTAGGGCTTCAATATGAAGTCATCTCCAAGGGTGTAGTGCAATTAGACGGGACAGCAGTGACAACGGTTGGAGTAATCAAAGGTTTGAGCCTCACACCGCACGCATGTCCTAACGCATGTGATGTTACAAGATGTGTCGATCATAGACCTGCCACCACTCTTCGCATTGTGCTTGTCAAGAGACTTCACTGCTAAAATTGGAGGCTATCTTTCGGCAGATTGGTCACACATGTTGTTCAGAACAAGATATGGAACCAAAGCCACAATCAGATCTGAACCTATTGCAAACTTTCATATTGAGCCTTACACTCCAAGCCAAATCAATACCAATTGTTCAGCGTTCGATCAAGAAGATTGTCCAAGCACTGATGACGCTGACACCAAGGTTGGAAGCATCCCAGATTTGACTCTTGATGAATGGGCAAGCAAGGTGCATGCTTTTGATCCCTATCAAGAAATAGAAGAATCTGAGCTGGGAGTCTATTGTTTACATGAAGAGAATCAACCTCTCCCCAGCATCAACAAGCCAGATTATGAGGACATGAATGAAGTATGGCAATTGTTCTTTGATGGGTCAAGGAGTAGACAAGGTGCAGGAGGAGGAGCTATGCTCATTTCACCGCAACGTATAAGGTATTACTCAGCCTTCCGTTTCCAGTTTCCCTATTAAAACAACACAGCTGAGTATGAAGCCTTAATTCATGGACTGCACTGGGCAAAGAAGAAAGGCATCAAGAATTTACAAGTATTTGGTGATAGTGAGCTGATCGTAAACCAAGTCAAAGGAAAAAATGCTGCCAAAAATGATCTGTTGAAGAACTACAAAAATCGGGTATGGGATCTTATTGAAGATTTTGAAGCTTTTAGCATCATTTCCATCCCAAGAAAAAAGAATGAAGCTGCTGACAGACTGGCAGCAATTGGGGCTGCGTTTGATGTTGTAGAAAGTATCAAAAGTGAGAAAACTCAGCCTCATATCAAAGTGGTTGTGAGACCAGCTGTTCCGGATAACAACACAAGTTGGCAAGTCTTCGAGAATGATCAGCAAATTGTTAATTTCCTGCAAGAAGAAGCTGAGTTCTCCATGAGAAATCAAGACAAGCTGGAGCAGCAGTATGGTGACCAAGTGGTACAGCTGAGGACTAACAAATTACCAAAAGGCCTCATAACGCTAGAGTCAATCTTCAACCCGAATGATCAGTTCCGGAAGGAGAAAGCGAACATTCAAGTAAAGGGTGAAGATTCAGAGCCTATCTTAGTAGATGAAGGCAAGACATTACAAATTGGCAAAGTAAGTACTCCACAAGAGAGATCTGATTTTGTTCAGCTTGTGTCAAGAATTCCCAGATGTCTTTGCTTGGACTTACAAAGATTTGAGAGGTTTCAATCCAAATTTGGCACAACATACTATTGAGTTGGATTCGGAATCCAAGCCTGTCAGGCAAAAGCAAAGGCCAGTAAATCCTCATATCGAGCCTCTCATGAGAAAAGAGTTAAGCAAGCTCATTGAGGCCAGTATCATCTTTCCCATCAAACACTCAAGTTGGGTTGCAAACTTGGTGCCGGTAAGAAAGAGAAATGGAGAAATAAGATTGTGTGTGGACTTCCGCGATCTAAATAGGGCATCACTCAAAGATCATTATCCGCTTCCATCAATGGAACAAATATTGCAGGTTGTAGCTGGTTCAGAAAGGTTTTCATTGCTAGATGGATATTCAGGCTATAATCAGATATTGGTGAAAGAAGAAGATCAATTCAAAACGGCTTTCACTACAAAATGGGGCACATATGCTTACAAGAAGATGCCATTTGGACTGTCAAATGCCGGAGCAACATTTCAGCGAGCTATGGATATGGCATTCAAAGGCTTGATCAACAAGATAGTGCTGGTATACCTGGACGATGTCACTGTCTTCTCAAAGAATGCAACAGACCATCTCTTTCACCTCAGGCAAGTGTTTCAGAGGTGTAGAAGGTTTGGAGTGTCATTGAATCCAAAGAAGTGTGTATTCTTGGCACACGAAGGCAAACTGTTGGGCCACATTGTCTCTAGGGAAGGGCTAACAATTGATCCTGAAAGGGTTGAAGCCATCCGAACGCTTCCATTGCCACACCACAAGAAATCTCTCCAAAGCTTCTTAGGAAGGATAAACTTTGTCCGCAGATTTGTGCCTAATTTTGCCACTCTTGTGAAGCCTCTAACAATGATGTTGAAAAAGAGTCTGGCATTCAAATGGACAGCAGAAGGCAAAGAGAGTTTTGAAGACATCAAGCGTGCAATATCACAAGCTCCAACTCTTATCAACCCAGACTTTTCAAAGGACTTCATGTTGTATGCATTTGGAGGATCAGATACAATCTCAGCTATCTTGACACAGCTGAACAGAGAAGGTTCAGAGCAGCCCATTGCATTCTTCAGCCAAACCTTGGAAGATTACGAAATAAAGTATTCTTTCATCGAAAAGCATGTCCTTGCTGTCATCAGGAGCTTGAAGAAGTTCAGACACTTGGTCTCAAACAATAAGATTCAACTGCTGGTGTCTCATGCTGGCGTCAAGGACTTCCTCCTAAACAAGGATTTAAATGAGAAGAGAGCAGGTTGGATCACTCGGGTAATGGAATATGATATTGAAATCAAAGTGACCAAGCTGGTTCGTGGCAAAGGCTTGTGTGAGCAGCTCGCTTCCAAACAACCAGACGAGCCAAAAAGTGAAGAGGATGCTGTCCTGCTACTACAGAATGATCAAGAACAACCAGCTGATGATGCACCCGTCCCATGTTGGACTCAAGACTTGGTGCATTACCTCCAGACAGGCTTGTGCCCTCTAGAAGTGAGCAAAGCAAAGAGGAGATACTTCAGATTACAAGCCATTCCATATGTGCTTGTTGACGGAGTTTTGTTCAAGAAGGACATCAATGGAGTTCTATTAAGATGCATTGGAACAGGTCAAGTTGAGAAGATCCTACACGAGTTCCATGACGGGGAAGCAGGAGGCCACTTTGCTCCACGAGTGACAGCTCTCAAAATCATGAAAGCTGGTTACTATTGGCCTACTGTGTTCAATGATTGTTACTCATGGGTCAAGAAATGCAGGAAATGTGCATTCTTCACGGGGAAAGAAAGGTTAGCAGCGCTGCCCCTTCATCCAATTTTAGTGGATCAGCCATTCATGCAATGGGGATTGGACTTCATTGGGGTTATCAATCCCAATTCAAGTCAGGGCCACAAGTGGATACTAACAGCAACAGACTATTTCACCAAGTGGACTGAAGCAGTGGCACTCAAGGAGGCAAATGAATCTAATATCTTAGATTTCTATGAAGGGATAGTCACGAGGTTTGGTGCCCCTGCCACTATCATATCAGACAATGCATTGGCATTCCTTGGCACAAAGATCACTGAGTGGGCTGCAAAAATTGTGTGTATCTCAGCACTTCATCAAACTATTACCCTCAAGGTAATGGCCAAGCCGAGTCTACAAACAAGAACCTACTAAGAATCATCAGGAGGACTCTGGATGAAAATCAAAGAACTTGGCATACAAAGCTCAAATCAGCCCTATGGGCCGATAGGATCACACCCAAGAGGTCTACAGGAAGCTCTCCATACAAACTTGTGTACGGAAAGGAAGCAGTTCTACCCATATCACTCGAGTTGCCAGCATTGGAACTCATGAAACAGTTGGAACTAGCTGAGTTTGAACCTATGGAAATCAGGTATGCAGAGCTGATGGAATTAGAAGAGACAAGAGAGCACGCAATACAGACCATAGAAAAGGATAAAGCATTGGTCAAAAAGAGTTTTGACAAGAAAGCTAAGGCCAGGATATTGCAAACTAGAGATTTGGTACTGAAGTGGGATGTTGATCGTGTAAAACCAGGAAGCACTCCAAGTTTGATGCCATCTGGAGTGGCCCATACATGATCATCGAATGCAAAGGTAGCAATGCTTTCCGACTGGCTAAGTTGGATGGTGAAGAATTGCAGATTCCGGTCAATGGAATCTATCTCAAACGCTGCTACTAGAAAGATAGCTTCTCATCCTTGTAAATATTAATTTAGATTTTCCATTCGTCCTAAGTGCTTATGCACATTATCAGCTATTGCTTTAGAGTAGTTTTTATTTCCCTAAGTGCTTGTGCACATGTCCTATTGCTTCTAGTATGTGCGTGTTGCAGTTCATCAAGCTCCTGGAAAAGAATTTGCAGCCATGAGAAGACCAGCTCAACAAATGTTCAAATAGCTCAAAGACACAGGGTTTCGAATTTCAGATCAGCTGAGAGGTTATCAAATAGACTCCATGCCCAATGGATTGCTACAAGCAGCTGGTCGTTCTTCAATCTGGCAGGCAGATGACCCCGCTGAGTCGCCAAAATTGTTATCCAAAATTCACCCCTCAAGAAGAGAGCAAGTTCTGAGAAAATGAAAAAATTTGCAAAAACAAGCTCGGGCCAGGAAAAATCACGAAAAATGGCTAAGTCCTAGTCCTCGCAGCATTTGGGACAGTTGGGACAAAAAGGCGCGGATCGGCCGAAATGAGCACAGGCGGCCCCGGAAGCAATTGGGACATCTGGGACAAAAGTACGCGGCGGGCGCGAAAAGCCGATCTGGCCAAAAGAGAAAATTGGCTAACTGCTGAGAGGGTCGCCTTTGGGACAAGCGGGACAAAAAGACGCGAACCGGCCGAACCGGGCGAAATGAGTCAAGGCAGCCCGAAACAGTCTGGGACGATGGGCCAAAAGTACGCGAACCGGCCGGATCGGCCGAAATGAGAACTTTTGTCCCGGAATAGTTGGGACAAAAGGGCGCGAACCGGCCGAACCGGGTGAATTTGTCCCAGACGGTCCGAAAGCAAATGGGACATATGGGCTGCGAGTACGCGAACCGGCCGAACCAGGCGAAATGGGAACAAGCAGTCCGAAACAACTGGGACATTTGGGACAAATGGGCGCGAACCGGCCGGTTCGCCCGAAATCAGCACAAGGAGCACTGTGCTAAATGGGACAAAGGGACGCGCGGGACGCGAAAAGCCGAAATGGCCGAAGGCAGGGAAGAAAAGTCAACGTTTGGTCCGGAAACTTCAAACGGCCATAACTTTTGACTCCGAGCTCCGATTTTCATAAAATTGGACTTTCTGGAACGAGCACGATGTCCTCTACGCCACATATTTAATTTTAATGAGGGTAGATATATTTAAATAAAAGAAACATATTCGGCTCCAGTCAGTCAATGCTCATTCCCGTCAAATGACAGAAAACGCCTGCCAGGCCCAAAACAGCTGCCCGCACTCAGAAGGCCATAACTTTTGCATTTCTCAACGAAATCGCACAAAATTGGTACCGTTGGAATCGTGGTTCCGAGCCCGATGTACAGAAATCAAGAAATTCCGGATTTGATCAGAAATTGATTGAGATTTTTAAGGAAACGTGGCCGGGTTCAGAACAATGTTTTATTTGGTAGCTGGGAGTGCAATTAAGAGGCATGGTCATCATTCTTTCTCTGCTGCAGCACATGGGATAGTATGGGGAGCCTTTTGCAAGTAATGTATAACCATTCCACTCAATTTAATTCCTCTTACAGGTGGTTGAAGGACAGATTTCGGGATTTCCATTTTCCCTTCTCTTCTCCTTCTCATTTTTTCTATAAATTGGAGTGTTGGACTCATTGTAAAAGAGAGAGTTTTTGGGTAGCAAAGCTCTACCAAAATTGCTTTGTGAAGCCAGTGTGTTGCAGGCCCTTGTAGTGGACTCCTTGCATGGTGATCCAGGCCCTTATCTTGTAATAGATTGAACTGTGCATATCATGAAGCAATAAAATACCAGTTTGTGGATGTATCTTCCCCTGCTGTGTTTTCTTGCATTCTTCTTGCCCCTTTGATCTTTCTATAAGAATATTGTGTCTATTTGTTATGTTCTTGCAGAATTCATTATCATTGTGTGTGCTTGGAATATTCTTTGTGAATGCATTTTGTTGGATTATGGTGAGTCATGTCATCACCTCTTCTAGTGTGCACTTTGCCTCTCGTATTTCACACATTTGGAGATTACTCTCACACCCTCTTTTTATGGTGTATCACCACTTTAGTGTAGGCTTTCATTTTATGTATTCTCTCTCCCGGTCCCTTGGAAATTTAGATTAGAACAGTTAGCTTACCCTGCATTAGAGTAGATTGTGGCAGGTAGTTTAGGAGCAAGAACCAGCTTTCTCTAGAGGTCTATCTCAAGTAGCAAGTCCCAAAACTTGGAGATAGTACCCATGTTATCCAATCACACTGTGAGTTCAAATACATGCGCAGGGGTGTTGTGATTCGGTGATAACAATTTCTAATTGAATAACACTTTTAAATGTCATTTCCTTAGACTTGATGGTATTTATAATATTATTTGTCTTGATACCATGAAGGTTTAGAAATAGATGTGTCAATAGGATTGATAGAAGGAATTTTAATCATGCATGAAGCTAGGATTTTATTGATTGCCACACTATAAGGCTCCTCGATTGGTGTATAGTTTTATTGAGGTTGGGTTTCCTCAAAGTCAAAATGAAACTCGACATGTTCTTTAAAACCACAACATTTGATGCTCCTTTGGATTTATTGTTTCGGAGGTGGGTTTAAATAATTAATAAGTCTTAGGTTTCTTAGATCTAATTTTAAGATTACAATCTTCAAGAGCACATAGTTCTAGTTTATAAGTTATGGTAAAGGCTTCATCAAATGTCCTGAAACATTTGATTTCAAGTATTGATGATATATATTTTAGCACAAGAGTAAGAGAATAACTTCATCAACTAACTTTGTGGTAGTGAGAAAGATATTTGAATGATGATCCCTCGCTAGTGGGCAACTAAATCTACAATTGACTTTCGTCTTTGAAGTTTTTAATGACATAAAGAGTAGTGAAAGATTTTTAAGGGTGATATTGATGGAGAAATAATATAATGACAATGACATGATTTTTCTTATGCGATGAGATACCATTCATGGAGAAAATATTTAATGTATTGTTGAGGGTCCTCCTTACTATAAAGTTTGATCAATATTTAGAATTCCCAAAGTGGGGATAGGATTTAGAAGTTACTAAGAACTGAATTGGTTCATTGCATATTTATTCTAATTACAATGTTCTTTTATGATGTGGAGATAATTTAAAAACTCAATGCACTCAAAAAAATTAGAAGGCTTCACACACTATCCTATAAAAATTACTCTGCTATGAGGATCTCACTAGTAGCCTAAAATAGCTTTATAAAGGAAAATATGACCATCAAAGTAAAATATTTGTCTACTAACCACATACTTTATTTTCCACTCTATAAAACATGAAAATTAAACTATTAAGATGACCATGTTTCTTGAGAAACTTCATTTTATCTGACTTACCTCCCTTTCTCCTTCACTACCTTCTTAGCACAATTCAAGAAAAGTTGACCTTTGGCCCTCATTGACCCTTTTCAAGCCTTATTCATTGTTTTCACAACTCTAAACAATGTTAAATAAACCATATTAGTGATGAAAAGTGATAAAAACTTCAACCTCTCTCTCAATTTGAACAAAATTGTCCTCTTATTCTCCTAAGGGAATGGTCTTGGTGATTTCCTAAATACGAAAAACTATGCATACCAAAAGAAATGGATGAAATTCTCAAATACCTTTTCCCCTTTCTCGGTGTGTAGTAAATTTCATATTTTAATTCGTTAAAATTTTCCCTTAACATTCAATTTCTCTTCCTAATGCAATGTAGTCCTTAACATCCTTAAATGGAATATTTTTCATGCATATATTTTATTTTAGGGGTTCTCTGATCAAAATCTAGACTATTTTAGCTACCCATTTTCTAATTTCAACTTCCCAAATATTTCGAGCCCATTTTTATGTCTAGCCCCGGTTTCCATTTGTTAAACCTTGAAAACTAGGTCTTCCAATGTCACCTACATTTTTTGTTATAAAAATAAAAGATTCCTATCTTTTGAGGTATTTAGTAGGTCTAAATCAACTTGATTCTTGTTATAGGATTAATTTATATGTTTTCTTCCATTTTTTTTGCTCTAAAAAATAGTGACAAGGTCTTTAAACCTCTTTAGCTCTACAAAACCTAGATTTCCCACTTACTTTCCTATTGATCAATAATTATTGATGATTTAATTCCATTTGAATCTCATCTTTTAACCTCTCAAGTTTATTTTGTAAAACTTATTGCATTTTGACAAAGTATTATGTGCCCTCAAAGTTTTAAAATCCATTAAAACTCTAGACTGGATTTACTTGACTACTCGAAAAGGAATATATGTTTATAAAAACTTATATTATTGCTTCGAAAAAATAAATATTACACCTATAGGTATGTACTCATCTCTTAAACTTTTCTAACTGAGATAGAATATTAAAGAACCATTAAATCTTGAAAAATAATTAAAATATATGGTCCCAACATGTAGGTAACAATAATGTAAACTCTCAATGCTCTTCCTCAATTAAAATAGAGTCTAAGCCCCCTTATGGAAATTAAGAACCCTATAAACCGAATAAACTATACTCCAAAAATGTAATCAATCAATCAACTCATTACTATGCAGTTATAAAACTAGCATAAACCTTACTTAATAAAGAATCAAATTACTCATTCAAATGTCACAAAAATGTAATTCACCCTAGATCTTGAAATAATACATAACATCATACGTTCTACACAAGATTACTAATGTAAGAAAAATTTCACATTTTTTGTTGAAGAATGGACACTACTTCTTATACCATAGTTACAAAAAAGATTCAGAATCCATTCATAGAGAAGAATGAAACACTTAACAAAAATAACGATCCTTCTTCTTAAACTGTATTTATACAAAATTATTTCATTTTTTTCTTCTTCTTATTGAACCCTCGATGGAATGAGAGTAACTACCTCCACCTTGAACCTTTCTCACTTCTCATTTACATATTCATAAAACCTAACTAATATTCATGACTCTGTACGAAAATACATCACTATAATGACTTTTTTATATCTTCTTCATCTTTTTATTGACTCACTGCATCCTAGGAATTATTTCAACTTACCTAGCCAACTAACATAAACTCTAGTTTAAATTATATCCCCCTTATATACAGATATCAAAACAAAATGGATTTATTCACGCTTGGAAATTCAAATTCCTTTTTGGAGGGAAAATAGGAAATTGAGTATAATTCAAATTTTATAGTCTTTCCAAGTCTTCTAACTTCATCCACTAACATATCTTTACCTTCCAAGCTTATCTATGATAAAAATTGGTTAAAATAGATCTAATATGAATGATACTCCTTCATCATACTTCCAATTGAGAGAAAAGTAACCTTATGCGTTTTTGTTTAATACCTATAAATTTTTTCTCCTCATGATTATTGAATTTTATTGAATATTATTTCTCTTTATTATTCTCTCCCACTATCCTCATTTACTCTTTGACCACCTAGATATCATATATATCTCTCTATCCTTGTATGTGTTTCAAATTTACTTATTTCAATTTTGAGTTTGTTCTTGAGTTTTCATTTCCATGTTTCCTCCTATTGTACTGATCAGAAAATAACTAGATTATTACAACCTGATCTCGGACCCCTATAGGCTTTAATTATTTGCCGATAATTTACTCCTTTTAAGTAATAAATTTAAAATGATGCAAGACAATAATGAAAATTGCACATAGATTGATTACTGAGCTCGCAATTTCCTACGTCTCGAATTCATGGTCAAACCGTTCCACCAGTCAAAACTTGTAAGTTACAATAGTACTTTCATAAGAAAACCTAATGGAAATTTACTTGCCTATCAGTACACCAGTTCTTAAAAAACTTCTAATGATTAGTCAAATTGTTCTTCACCTTCCTGATGCACAATCTCCTTCGGCTTCGATCGGCCTTCTCGACGCTATCAATGCGAAGCTAGCACTCTGGTCGAAAATCCAGGATTTACAAGTAATTGGTGTGGCTCAATGGGCCTATTGGGTAGTTTATAATTTACTCCCAATCACAAATATTTCATCTACTATTGCCTAAAATAATAGGCCAATAGACAATATCTGTTGACACACCTCACAAAAAGCTTAACAAATAATAAGCTTGTTGGAATAATGTGTGTGTCCATTACAATAGAATGGGTACCCTATTTATACAAAACATAGGGCCCTTAAAATAATGGAAAATCATTTATCATTAGGCTAATATTAGCCTAATCACATAATTTTGATGGGATAATAATCCCCATAATCTTCCTTAATCCCCTTTTTAACCATTCTTCCCAATTCCACGTGATGTGGATACATTTAAAAAGATGGCATGTATTTTAAAAGGGATAAGCATGTATTTTAAATGGGATAAATCCCATGTGGAGTGGATTACATGTTTAATGGGATTAAATCCAAAATGAAGCCAAATTTGGATAAGGTCCCACATTTTTGGCGGTGGGGGATAATGTCTAAGGCTTTAAATAGCCTTCCTCCACACAAATGAAGTGGTCAAAAGACCATGTTAGGCTGCCCCCATCTCAACCGCTTCATCCTCCATCCTTCCAAGTGGAAACATCCACGCATGGGTTAATGCCCCCTAATAACCACTTCACCACCTTCCACGTGGTCATTTGCATGTGGCAGTTTATACTAATGTATACACATTAATATGTATAGTTTGTGGCATTTGGAATGGTGTGTAAGTGGACTTACCAAATAAATAAAAATTCGACCCATACCATGGGGTATCAAAATTAATTAACTTGGTCATCATGCAGTCCACTTGTCATCTCCTGATAGGAAATTCGAGTGAATTCGACGAGTGGTGGCAAGCCACGTGTCATAGTGAGATTGGTCCAATATTGACTAGTTGACCAGAGTTGACTTTCTCGATGTCTAAAATTTGACCAAACATATCTAGAGCTCCCGATGTCTGTTTGCCACATTCTTATAGTCGTTGGAAAGATCTTTAGATGGTCTTATGCAATGAAACCATTTAGGGGTGTTTAGGGAAATTTTGAAAATGATCCCTAATCACACCTCCCCACCGAGAAAAGGCTTAAAGCTTCCATACTTCTGAATTTGAAAACTCTGCTGCCACCTCGGAAGTGCTGTTGTAGTAGACCCTTGGGTCTTCTCGTCCAACCTTCTCACTTTGAAAACTCTTCTCTAATCTTGGGAATTGTGGGTTATGGGCCCACGACGCTTCTGCTGCACCACTCTGATATCCGAAGAAGACCTCCACGCCTCCGCTTTATGGTGCTAAGTTTCTGAATGAAACCTCAACGCTCCTTCTATGCGGTGCTAAGCTTCTTGATATCTGACAACAAGGATCTTCTTTTACTCTATAACATAGCTCCTGGCTCCGAGTTGATTCCGCAGAATCTGAACTGGTTTGAAGGAACTCCATGTTACGTAGAGCTTTGATTGATCCGATGTCGGTGATGGACAATGCCTTGTCCCTTTACAGACCTCAACACCTCCAATGCATGATGTTAAGCCTCTTTCAAGACCTCGAGCCTCCGATGCATGATGCTAAGTCTGTTACAGACCTCAACACCTCTGATGCATGATGCTAAGCCTCTTTCAAGACCTCGAGCCTCCAATGCATGATGCTAAGTCTCTGTAGACCTCAACGCCTCGATACACGATGCTAAGTCTGTTGATCAGCTATGATTCATATGTGTGGTCGCAATGCCTTGACACCGAATGACTTTCCGAGCTAATCCTTTGAGAGCTCCGCTTGTTGACATACAATATCAATCACCACTCTGTTGCATTGCGATCACAATACCTCTACATAGAATGAATTTCCAACCCGACGTCAATGTCAATGGTGATTCAACCATTCTCGCTGCATGGTCACAATTCCTCTACACGTAATGAAGTTCCGAGATAATATTTTGAGAAATCTATTGTCTGCACAAAAGAAAGATCAATCTCCAAACTTTATATGAGTCAATTCATGTATCCAAGCTGTAATAGGTACTCACAAGCTGATTAGGAGATATGTTTGGAGCATTAATCAAATTTTCTAAGTAATAAAATCCATTGAGTATTGTAAACCTTTCTCTCAGCATTTTCTCACAATATATGATCTCCAAACTTAATACTGCATACAATCCATCAATCTGAATTATGCAATATATAATTGAAAAATTGTTGACTTACCCATTTTAAAGGACTTTCACTTTCAGGTATTACCTGGTCCTGGGTTGAATTGTCAACTGGTGGTGAAGTAGAAACCTCCTTTGCCTTTACAATAGGCCTCCATTCCATCTTTGTCTTGCCATTACTCTAATGGCGAGATGGATGCAGTTTCCAGCAATTTTCCACCCGATGCCCATTCCTTTGAAAATGAGCAAAAAAATTCATCTTAATCTCCTTCTTCGGGATGAGGAACTTTTTTCCATTTGTCGACTCTGCATGATGATATTGGTCTTTCTCGATTTGCCGTGTTCTGAAAAACGGCATCAACTTATTCATTAGTGTACTTTTTTTCCAGCATCTGGCCACTGAATGATTATGCAATCCACAAAAAGTACATGGAAAGGAATTCCACATCTTCTGAAAATCATAGCCATATTTCTTAAGCTGAAAAATGGGATCAGAAGTTTTACTGTGCTTCTGATTATGGTAAGAAACTAGAGGTGGAATCTCATTACCTCTTCACTAATTTCTCTTACCACATTTTTCCTGTGATGACAAAACACAACTTTCCTACTCAGAATCTTCTTGCAGGACTAGTGGGGTATTCTCTTTGCTTTTGGAAGCTTGTCTCCCATCAGCATTCTTGGAGCATTCTCCAATTTCCATTCCTGCACTAGGATAACCCAAACCTGCAAAACGAGGATGATCCTCGACCTGTATTGGGTTAGCAATGCCTTGGCCATTTTTACCAAGGCCTCTTCCATCAAATCCCATTTTATCTAGTAACTTGGATCCAATGCCTCTAGTATGCTTTTCAAACAAACCAAAGACTTCATTACCTGAATCCAAAACTCGAATGGGAGGAAGAATAAGATTCCCATGGTGAACAACTTACAGTGCAATCATCTGTCATGGCCTCTGCATCTGAAGTTGAAGGTATTTCCTTCCTCTGATCACCACATTACAACCTTGCCAAGAGCTCATCCTTGGTTTTTAGTTCCAATTTCAAACAAGCATTCTCCTCTTCTAAGGAGTAATACATTGATCGCAGGAGAGAGTTCTCTTCCTGGATCTGGTGATTATAAGCTTCAATTTCCTCGAGCTTTGCCTATTTAGACATCTTTCCCATAGTGCACTTGTACCCTGTTCACACAAAACTGAACCAACTACACCAACTTGAAGCAATCACTCTGTTAATTAGATTTACCAGCTCTGATACCAAACATGATCCGAAAATAACCAGATTATTACTACCTGATCTTGGACCCTTATAGGCTTTAATTATTTGCCGATAATTTACTCCTTTTAAGTAATCAATTTAAAATAATGCAAGACAATAATGAAAATTACACACAGATTGATTACGGAGTTCGAAATTGCCTATGTCTCTGGGTTCATGGTCGAACCATTCCACTAGTCAAAACTTGTAAGTTACAATAATACTTTCACAAGAAAACCTAATGAAACGTTACTTGCCTATCAGTACACCAGTTCTTCAAAACACTTCCGATGATCAGTCGAATCGTTCTTCACCTTCCTGACGCACAATCTCCTTCGGCTTCGATCAGCCTTCCCGACGCTATCAATGTGAAGCTAGCACTCCAGTCGACAATCTAGGATTTGCAAGTAATTGGTGTGGCTCAATGGGCCTATTGGGTAGTTTATAATTTACTCCCAATCACAAATATTTCATCTACTATTGCCTAAAATAATAGGCCAATAGACAATATCTCATTGACACACCTCACAAAAATCTTAACAAATAATAAGCTTGTTGGACTAATGTGTGTGTCCATTACAATAGAATGGGTTCCCTATTTATCCAAAAAATAGGGCCCTTAAAATAATGGAAAATCAGTTATCATTAGGCTAATATTAGCCTAATCACATAATTTTGATGGGATAATAATCCCCATAATCCTCCTTAATCCCATTTTTAACCATTCTTCCCAATTCCACGTGATGTGGATACATTTAAAAAGATGGCATGCATTTTAAAAGGGATAAGCATGTATTTTAAATGGGATAAATCCCATGTGGAGAAGATTGCATGTTTAATGGGATTAAATCCCAAATGGAGCTGCATTTGGATAAGGTCCCACATTTTTGGTGGTGGGGAATAATGTCTAAGGCTTTAAATAGCCTTCCTCCATGCAAATGAAGTGGTCAAAAGACCACGTTAGGATACCCCCATCTCAACCGCTTCATCCTCCATCCTTCCACATGGAAACATCCACGCATGGGTTAATGCCCCTAACAACAATTTCACCACCTTCCAAGTGTTCATTTGCATGTGGCAGTTTATACTAATGTATACATAGTAATATGTATAGTTTGTGGCATTTGGAATGGTGTGTAAGTGGACTTACCAAATAAATAAAAATTCGACCCATACCATGGGGTATCAAAATTAATTATCTTGGTCATCATGCAGCCCACTTGTCGCCTCCTCGATAGGAAATTCGAGTGAATTCAACGAGTGGTGGCAAGCCATGTGTCAGAGTGCGATTGGTCCAATATTGACCAATTGACCAGAGTTGACTTTCCTGATGTCTAAACTTTGACCGAACATATCTAGAGCTCTCAATGTCCGTTTGTCGCGTTGTTATAGTCGTTGGAAATCTCTCAAGATGGTCTTCTCACACCTTGACACACCATTTAGGGATGTTTAGGGAAATTTTGTAAAGTATCCCCGATCATGTACCCAAATGAAAAAACATAATAACAATAAACAAAAATCTTCTTAATAATTTAGGATACTCTTCAACTCTATATAGCCTTTTCCAATTATTTTTTCACCATTTAAATTTCTTAAAAGGACTGAAAATTGTCCATATTCCTCATTATCTTTCTTGAATGCATATTCTGGCTTATCTCCACTCATGAATAATTCATGTAACATTTCCAAAGTATTTTTCTATCTCTCTTTTACTTTTCTCATCATCTCCATAAACTACATATGTTGACTCATCATCCATTGGACCTTTACATTTGGTCAAAAAGAACTTCCACATGTGTTACTAAACTATTACCTTTATATCTCTCATATTTCACTTTAAAAATATCATGTCTCTTATCCTCTTCTTTCCATGAGGCCTTCTCATTATCTTAACGAGCCGATGTTTATCCTCAACTCCTGCTACATGATCCTTTTCTCTTATCTCTTCCTTAAAATTTCCTTGATCTTCTATCTCAAGAACCTTCTTGTGCACTCATTAATTTTAAAAAAATATCTAAGGCCTCTTCTAATACCCTTTTATCTCCTTCTTTACCTGCTATATACCTCGACATGTAATTCAATTTTTCTTATCATGTTTAATCATCGTAAATGGTTCTATAGTTCATATGAAGAATATATTATCTATTAGTATCATAATCATTTCTACTAAACCGATTTCAATTTATTCTATATGTGGTTTGAAAAATTATTTATGATATTCAAGATTATCAAATCTAGTTTCTTCTCTTTCATGGTTATTTACAATCTGTTGTAGTATTTTTCTTGTTTGATTCAATTTAATGAGCTAGTTACTAAAGAAAGTACACAACTCAAAAATTATGGAGGGTTTATGTTACCTCAGATGTTATGTGATGGATATGGCCACTGAAGTGATTTATCCTTACTACTATAAGTTGATGAGCTTCAACACAAAGATACTAAATAACAATTATTAGATAAGATATGTTAGGGCTTCCCATCAAAGTGGATCCAAGAAGTGTTATTTTCCTTAGTGGATATCATCCCTAATTTAAAATAAATAGTGATATAAAGGATTGATAATCAAATTACATGCAAAATAGTAACATAACTGAATCTTAAAATAAGAAATATCTAATCTAAAATATAATTAGATTGATATAAATGCAAATTAAAGGTTACCCGGTCTACGTCAACAAAGGACCCAAACTATATAGAGGCAAGTCGATGGTTACCTAGGAGGCTTGAAATGGAATTTGACTTAAATTTTAAACATGAAAGGGTCTTGATGCAAGATGGAAGGTTACGAATCCCTATGGGTGTTGTGAATCACCTACGAAAGAGAGCCGGAGGTAGAAAGCTCCGGAAGGTTTCTAAAAATAAAAGTAAGGAAAGGGTGGACTAGGAATCGAGACTCTAGTTGATGGCTACTTGGGTGCAGGTAGACTAGTTTGAGATAATACATAAGTAGGATGATGGATCGATAGACTGGAAAAGAGAAAAACACAAGCAAAGGTATTAAAATGCTCGGACAAGGAAATAATAGTTGCAGAGAGCCGCATCGATGAAAACTCAAGATGGGGGATGCGAATGTAGCAAAATAAGGATAGGATGAAGGTAGATTGACTGAAAAGGTAACCTTGAAATATAAACATTGATAGAACAACCTAATAATGGAGTCTCGAGTGCTGCTGGACCTACAATGTTAGATTTAACAAGATAATAGAAGAAACACAGAAAGATAGAAAAAGCATTGTAAACATGCCAATGTTACGAAAATGATTAAGAAAAGTATCCAAGGGCTGCAAGAAGGATTGCTGAGATGCTCTAGTTCGAAGAAGGATTCACTAAGTGGAATAAAATCATAAAGAAGTTGTTTCTTTTTTTTTTTTATGTTTTGTGTCCTTCTTGGCTATAGTTTTGGGAAATGAATGAACTTGGTTTTATAGGATCAAGTGTAGCCAGGATAGGTTTTCACTTACTGTGGGGAATGTTTCCAAAATGGAGGAGTTTTTTGTGATTTTCATCCAAATTTGGGATTTTGATGAGTATAAAAGTTATTTTAAAGCAAACACGAAGGAAGAGATGTGATAAGAATGAGTTAGGGAAAAATATAGGTTTATTAAAATCATATAAATGCATGGGGATATATATTTAGAATGAAATAATCCTAAATAAAAGGTTTGATTAGGGCATGTGGATGCGAGATACTAATTAATTAATTAATAAAAGTGAATTAATTAATATTAAATGATTCATTAATTAATTAGTGGGGATTAATTAATTAATGTTATCTTATGAGTATTGGATAATGATAATATAAATGGGCATTTATTTATAAAAGGGGAGAATTAAATAAATATGCACACATGGCGATTAAGAGTATAGATACAAAATTTAGGTGTCTACATTTTCCCCCTTTTTTTAATGGTTTGAGATAGCAACCCATGAGACAAAAATGATTCGAGTTGGATGAGGATTGAGGAAAGATAGATGATGAGATTCCCCTTAAATGGGGGATTAATGACATAAATTGAATTTGATGATGTGTTTGAGAAAAGGTAGTTGAAAATGGGTAGGTGGGGAATAAAATATGGTTGAAAGCATCACCAAGGAAAAAGGCCTTAGGAAAAATGGATCACAACATCAATGAAAACTATGGCGGTGACTCAAAGATCACATCGGTAGAGGAAAATTATGGTCCCAATGGAGGTGAGTGACAAAGACGTACGGGCCAATGTGTTGGTGAACATCACATCGGTATGGATACAAGTCGTGATGACTAATGGGTCATAGGTAAACATCAATTTATGCACAAATAATTTCGAAAGGTATGTGAAATCCTTTGTACACAAGTAATTGAGGGAAAGGACAAGGATGAAAAGCTTATGTTTCCTAATATAGGAAACATAAAAGTGGTCGACAAGTAAAAATGAAAAAGACGGTGGTGAAATATTATGCCCTAGAGGTAGGGGAGAATTATGGTCACGAAGTGGAATGTCTATGCAAATTGGATATGATTTTAAAATAAAATTCCAAAAGATGAAGGGAATACGAATATGGACATAGATGTGGACTTTGAGATGATAAGGGGTTGATGTGAAATAGTGAGAAAAAATTTCCTAATCGGAGAGTAGAGATGGCCACAAGGGTGGACTTCAAATTAAAATTCCCTAATGGGGAATGGATATGGCCACGAAGGTGGACTTTGAGAGGAAAATGAGGATAGATAGATGAAATTAATGGTGCCCTAGTAAAGGACACAAATATGGCCCAAAAGGTGAGATAAAAAAATGTGAGATATGGTGCCTCAAGAGGGAACACAAAGATGGCCACAAAAGTGTACTTAAGATGAGATAAATTGGATAAGTTTTGATGAAATAGATGGACAAGATCAGATAGATCGATAATATTAGACAAAATTTCAGATTGGATTTGGATGAGATAAGATTTAGATGTAAATTTTATAATGGGGACCTAAGGGTATGAACGATGCTACATCATATCAAGGAACATTGTAGGAAAATATGCCTCTGGCTACATTAGAGGTAAAAAAGAAGGGGATCCATGTAACACAAGTAAAATGTGTCTAAATAAAATGTTAGTATGCAACATACGACAATTTTTCATACCAAAGATCATAAGGGGCATGGATGAAATGAACTCATAAACCTAGTTTCGACATGACAAAGGGGTTTGAGATGAAACTTGTACATGGGAAGAAGGTTCTCCAAAAGTGGTATTCCCTAAAACTATGCCCCATCACTAGGAAGGAAAAAGAGGATGTTGATCAATGGATGAATATTTATTATGATGCTGATAAAATAGAAGCATGATCAATAAGGGAAGCCTTCAAATTCCATAAGCATTAACCATCCTTCAAGGGTATGGTCTACTTTATATATAATATATATGGTAGGAGTTAAATATGATATTTGTGCTTCAAGGGATCAATCTATTTATTTTGATTTTGATTTTCTTTATTTTTCTTTTTTTTTTACGTGAAAAATATCCTTCAAGGATCGACTGCTTTTTGATAATTTTGTTTTTTACAAGAGCATCCATGATTTTTAGTTTTACATGGGGAGAGTTAGGAGTAGCTAAGTAGACCACTTCAAAGGGGATAATGAATGTATAAGAGATACCACTGGAACCTTTTCATGGTTTGAATAGGTGACTAAGATGATGATGAATTTAATGATTGTGGATTTCTCACCAAAATGGAAGAACATATACATAAGGAATATGTTATAGGTAGATTCGTGGTGCCCACATTTAAGGTAACTTATGGGAAGTGAAGAAAGACTACATAATTCCAAATCCTCACAATGAGTGATGGAAGAGGATAAGATGGACCAATGATCTAAAGAAAGTGAGTAAGAGAACTTGTAGACATGCTAACAATCAAATGGTGTAAAGTGGAATGTTTTAAGAGTTCCACTTCAAGTTTACCATCTAGGGAGGAAAAACTTCCATGTAATGTCCTTATTAAATTCATGTTTGATACAAGATAATAGATTCATGGGATGGGAAATGATGAGACAGATGAGAAAAGATTAAAAAAATGTTACATTAAGGAAGCAAAAATATGCATCCTTAATGAGATGAGTAGATGGTCCCTCTAGGGAGGGAAAAATATGACCACAAATATGGATTTAGGATAGGATGAAAGATTGGATAATACATTGTGACATACATAATATGGAAACTATGTGTTACCTTTCCAAAGTGAGGAAGTGAGAGAAAAAATGATGCGTCCCAGTGAGACAAAAATGACCACAAGAGTGGGCTTATGATGAAGGTAAAAATTCTCTCAATGGAGAGATAATTATGGCCACAATGCTATAATTTAGAATGAATGGTCCCCTAAGAGAAGCAAAAATATGGCCATAAAGGTGGACTTTGAGATGAAAAATATGGTGCCCCAAAAGAGGCACAAATATGGCCACAAATGTGGACTTTGATGAGATGAAATGGTCCTCAATGGAAGGAAAAATATGGCCACAATGGTGGACTTTGAGATGAAAAGATGAAATGGTCCCCTGAGAGAGGGAAAATATGGCCACAAGCATGGACTTAAGATGAAAAATAAAAATGAATGGTCCCTCAAAGGAGGAACAAATATGGCCACAACGGTGGAATTTGATGAAAAAGATGAAAATATGGTGCCCAAAAAGGAGCACGAGTATGGCCACAATGAATGAATTTGAAATGAAAAATAAATTGAAATATATGGTGCCCATAAAAGAGTCATTAATATGGCCACAAAGGTGGAATTTGATGGAAATGATGAAAATATCGTGCCCAAAAAAAGAACACGAGTATGGCTACAACCGAGCAATTCGAAATAAAAAATATAGAAATAGATGGTGCCTCTAAAAGGGGCACAAATATGGCCACAAAGGTGGAAGTTTATGAAAATTATCAAAATATTGTGCCCTAAAAAGAGCATGAGTATGGCCAAAATGGTTGAATTTGAAATGAAAATTAAATGGAAATAGATGGTGACCCTAAAATATGCACGAATATGGCAAGAAAGGTGGTATTTGATGAAAATAAATGGTCCCTCAAAGGAGAGATGAGTATGGCCACAAAGATGGGATTAAAATGAAATGAAATTTTAGATAAGATTATTAGGGATTTAAGATTGGATGAGATGGATTGGAATAGATTAAATAATGCAACATCAAAAGTGAAGTCCTCCAAGATCAAGGGAGTTGTATGGAAGGTTAAAACATGAATTGAATTGGATAAGATATATGGTTGAGAGGATCTAACATGAAGAGAAGGTGTTCCCCTAGTAGAAGAGAATATCTCACATTGGGTGATTTGGATTCTAATGATTACATGTATAACGAAGGGGATTAGATTGGATTTTTGACTATAAATTTATATTTGGTTTGGCTAGATGGTCGTCGATCATAGGGATGAATTTTAAGGCAAAAATATTGATGTACAAGGGAATACCTTCCTTAGGAGGAATTTCATGTGCAAGAGAGATGATAAGGGATGATGTGGATGTAGGAATATTAGAAAACCTAATGAATGGGATATGAATTGGATTGGTTATAAATGGAGAAGGATGTTCACCCTAAATGATAAAAAAAAAAATCGTAAGAATGTTACGGGAGATTATCTAAAAGGATTTACAATGCTCAATTTCATGACCTAGAGTAGGGTGATAGGTGCATATGCAATTAGGATTGAACCATGATGGATTTTTATTATGTGCATTAAAGGATCTAATGGGAGGAAGCGTGATGGAAGATATTTGAGTTAAATGTTGAAGGATATCCGTATAGGACCTAATTGAAGTCTCATGGGAAAGATAAATCTTTTGGATTTTGTTAGGGTACTTTGACTTGGATTTAGGAGAGGGAAGGATGTAGATTGGATTGATGTATTAATCATCTTGGAAGGAAAAAAAAAATTTAGAGGAGGGTTGGATTGTTTTGATCAGGATTTATTATTTCGAGATGTATTAGATGAAGGGAATGACCCTAAAATAAGTGAGGATGTGCCAAGGAAGGAGTTTGTGATATTGGATTGATGAGAAGATGGAAAACCTAACTTCTTATGAGAATACGTAGGAAACTTTCGGGAATGTTTTCCACGAGTCTTATATTTTGATTCTAGAGGATTTACCCTTGGTGGGGATAGTAAAAATATTGGATTTTTGATTTGAAGATGTAGGTGTAAGTTTTGGTTTGGTTGATGTAAAAATAGTTGATTTTCTAGAGGGATAATGAATTCCCCTTATGTTTGTCTTAGGTAGAGGTGATTTCTCCACAAATGTCTTAAGAGGTGTTGTTGGTGTGTTTGCAAATGGAAGAGGTATGGTTAGTGCGGTGATCATAGATGTGGATACAATTGATGCTGAAGGGTTAAACATAGGATATTGAGATGAAATAGGTGGTGTAGAAATGTGTAAACATGTAGGTAGATGTGACGTATATGTCAAGTTAGATGTTAATGGGATTATCAATGTAGTAGAGGTGGATGTAGTCAAATTCGTGTGCTTGTGGTAAAGTTAAGGATAGATGTAGATGTAGTACATGTGGTAAAAATTAATATTGGTGTGATTATTGTAAACATGTTTGATATAGATACAAGGGGTAAGCATTAATGAATCCATACACATAATGTCTACAATAGGGTAGATGATGAGATAGATGAGAAAGGAAAAGATGAACGTGTTTGATGTATCATATTGATTGAATTAGGATTAAATGTATAAGATATGAAAGGTACATATGTATTGATCAATGATAGATTTGGGAAGGGTTTTAAGAAGGTACCAAAAGGTGGAGATTGGATTGGTTAGGGAATTTTGTAATATTTGAAAGTAGGGACCGTTATCCCAAATTCGCCCACTGGAAAATTTGGTCAAACATGACCCCACACATAAATAAAACTTGAAGGGGACAATTTAGACCCACAAGATCACAATCCGTAATGCCAAAAAAGGGGATAGGAGAGCTTGACTCAAGGAGTGCAGGGTTAGAGGATACCAGCAGTGTTAAAACAGTCCAGAGTGCATAGAAGGGAGAAAATCATAGAAAAATTTTGAAGTCTCGACTTCAAATATGTGTTGGATCGGGGTAAACAAATAGGCTAGTGGAAGGTGCCCCACATCAACTCGGCAAAATTCCTAAAGGTGCATCAAAGTAGAGACTCAAAACAAGCACCAACCCTCCATGTATCCAAGGAGAAAATGGGATCTCATCGGTCATTGAAAAGTCTCAAACTAGAAGAGGATTTCACGTGTCTCGAATGGCACAACTCCAAGAATAGAATCCAAAATGGAGACCCTAAACAAGCGCAGGCTCACCATGTGGTGCAAGTCAAAAAGGGGGACAAAGTGGGCCCAAATCGGTTAAGTATAAGAGTATTTGTATAAGCCCACACATGTCTCAACGGCACAACACCAAGGCTAGGTCCAAATAGCGGGTTTCCAAATGAGTGCCAACTTTTCATGTATCCTTGATCTGAAAGGGAGCAGGCTCAAATTGGATAAGTACAAAAGGTAAGAAGAAGCCTCCATGTGTAAGCTCGGTGAAATTTCAAAAGGAAAATCTAGAGGAAAATCCCACATGAGTGTTGGCTTGCCACATGTCTTAGGACTCAAAACTTATTGAAAGGACTGTTGAAAATTCTAAGCAAAGGAAGGCCAAAGAAAGACGTCATGTGTCACTCATTATAACTTCAAAAGTAAAATTTGGAGCGGGTTCCCAAATGTGCACTAAGCCTCCATGTGTCCAGAGTCAATCATAGGGCCCCACCAAATGAAAGGAGACTTAGCCAAAATGCAAAGGAAAAAATAGTGCCCCAGATGATGCCATGTGTCCCATTGTCATAATTTAAGGGGCAAGCTACAAGGGTCCCACCCATAAAGGAAGTATTCATCGACCCGAATCAGCTAAGTATAAAGGGGCCACAGAGGGTGCCACATGCCTCATCGGTGCAATTTCATTGGCATGGATCAAGGGGCGCTTTCCAAACATGCACGAAGCTACCACATGTCTTAGGTCAGACACAGTGCCTCCACCAATAGAAAGGACTTAGGAAAAATTAAAATAAAATAGGGGATCCTATGGAAGATGCCACATGTCTCATGGGCGTAATTTTGAGAGTGAACGCAAGGGGTGAAATTTCAAATGAGCATGGGGCTTCCATGTGGCACTGTATGAATACACCCTTGCATACTACAAGTCATGTTAAGCATCCAACCGAGGCACTTCGCATACAGCCATATCTTTTGATTGGGAACTCGATTTGGGTAGGAGAATACTTTTAGAAGGGTCTCAATATCCTCTACAACATGGAGGCATGAAAATTAATTTTTGGTAGGGTTAGGCTGGTGACAAGTAAGAAAATGTCTTGCAAGATATTAATTAAGGATCATATTGCTTTAACCACATGGATTCAATTTTATCCTCCTTTCTTTCTTCTTCAACACACCGAGCAAACATAGAGTGGTGAATTTGACAAACCGTAGGTGGATTTGTAGGGGGGCATTGAGGGATGGTGGTTGAGCTTTCGAGAAAGATTCTATGCATCCGTAGGGGTGGTTGCAATAGAGTTCACCTTTCCCTCTATCTTTCTCACTCATTCTTATATATATTGTAAAAGAGGGGACTATTCAAAGGGTTGGTAATTGTATCCTCTCCCCCTCTCTCCTTCTTCTTTAGGTATAAATTCAAGTATAAGCCTCCTCTCATGGCTCTATAATGGAATTTTATTGCCTCTTTCCCACTGATGATGTACTATGTGAACTCATGGAGTAGTCAAATATGTTTTATGATTAATTTTGTCCATCCTTCCTTATTCTATTGTCTCTTCTTGCCTCTCATCATTGCAGCATATATTATGCATATTTATGATGTCTATTGCAGGTTCTGGGAGTTGTGTTTAATGGGTTTAAAGTGGTTTTCTGTGTGAACTCTATCTCAAGTCCATGGTGCATCTTTTCCACCCTCTCCTCTACTCACCTCTCTCCACTTCAAGAAGTTTAGGTATGTGATGAACCACTTCTTTTTTGGTGTATCACCGCTTATTTTAGGCTCTCTTTCACTCTCTCTCTCTCCATGTCCCCTTGGAAAGGTTAGAATAGGATTAGGTTAGATCTTCTTGCACTAGAGTAGCTTGTGGTAGGTATATTAGGAAGAAAGAAATGGCTTTTTCCAGAGGGCCATATCAGGTTTGCAAGTCACACACTTGAGAGATGGTCCCATGTTGTGCAATCACACCGAATGCCTCACTCGCACTCGAGGCCATTCGGGGTGTTATGAGTCCACACTTACGCTTTGGCATGCTTGGTAAAACACCGAGGTTAGATATTTCATCTTTCTAAGGTTTCTCATTATCAATAGCAAATCATAAGTACATGTGAGACCACACTAACAATTTTAACACTTCCAAAGGAATAGGTATGAAGCACCTTACAACTTCATCTTATCAAGTTGGTGTGTTCTGTTAGGATTTAGCCTTTTGAGGCGTATACAAGCACATCCGGTGACTCCATCTGGTCAAGAACCCATATCTGAAGTTGCAGACCTTTCCCCATCTTTTTCATCCATTTTCTTCCATCTCTTTCATATTCTACCATTCATGAATTTTTGCATTCATGAAGTCATTTCCCTCATCGAATTCACACCTACAGGAGTGCATTTCACCTCCAATGTATTGCCCAACTCCTCTAGATCAGCATTATGATCAGATCCAAAACCCATGTGAGCAAAGTGTCAAAGCCATTTTGTCAATGAAGGTTATCAAGAGCAAGGGGACGCATAAAATGGTGATGGTTATGTGAAGAATGATGGTATTCTTGAAAATATTCAACACATGGATGTTAGCATGGTGCACCCAGGATACATCACAAATGAAGCCATTCAAGATTGGTCAGTAGGGCAATTTTTCCATGGGTCGGCCCTTTTCCAAGACACTATAGCCTAGAGGAGATGCTTGACTTCATGGTTAAGACGCTGCCCCAAATTTCACAATGGACTATATTAATAACTAAGTCCTACACCATCATCTGGTAATTTTATTTTCACTCCCAAGAAACACCATCTCAACCTGAGCTTCAATTTCCAAGCTTCCCATCTACTTTCCTGAGTGTTGATTCCCCTTCCCCATCTTCTAGTCTTCCATCTCATTTTCTTTCCTCTTCCCTTTTCCCTTCTCGAATCTATGTCCCCTCCACAAGAGCCAAAAGCAATGCCTTCCCCTCCACCACAAACAAGGAAACAACTAGTGGATACCCCACCCACCACTCCTCCTCTTTCCTTCCTAAGCCCATGTTTAGAAGGGACCCCAAAAACTAGCCAAGGAGAACATCAAGCAGAGGAACCCAACAAAGAAGAAATGATAGAGAATCTGAAGAGTTAGGCTGCTAGATTTGAGTTTACAAAGATTCCCTTGTTGGTTAAACCTATGGAGGAGGATGAGGTCAAGCCACAAGTGGTGGAAGCTCCAGCTACAACACAAGTAGGGGAAGAAGGAGCTACTCCAAATCCAAAAGAAGAGGAGTACATTTCAGCTGTGGAGAAGGACCATGTAGTTTTAGAGGCTCCAAGTGTGGAGTAGGCCATAGAAGAACCCTCATTTCTTATTTCCACTTCATCCCCTTAAATCTCTAGTGTTGAAGAAGACTCGATGGTTCAAAATATATTATTGAGGAGGAGGAGAACCATGGTGAGAAATTTTCAGATCAAGAGGACATCATTGAGGACATAAAGCACATGCAACAGACAACAGGAGGCATATTGAATGTCAAACTTGGAAGATTGCTTTGATGGAGAGGATCCTGAGGATATAACATCATTTTCTCTGCCATCATCCACCTTATAAGCATATGAGCCTGTTGCCATGAAGGATAAAATCCAAGTGCAACAACCTACACTTCATAACAACTCTCTGAAACCAAGGTTGGAAGAAAATGATCATCCATGTTTCTCTCGGAAAACGAAGGGAAAGAACAAGAGGATTTCATCACCTCTTCCACACTATCCACCAAAGAAGGTATATAGGAAGACTCCATTCTTGGAGTCTAATTTCAGAGCAAGGGGCACATCCAAAGGACCATACCGTGCCCTATCAAGTACTTGGCTTCATTGGAGCCAAGGGATAAGCCAAAACTAGTCATGCTCACTCCAGGGCATGAGGATGAGTATCAAAGTACAAAGGGTCAATTGAATGCTGTTTATCCCAAATGCAGAGAAAATAAAAGAGGAATTTATTTTTCCAGTTGATACCTTGATGATTTGGGTGGAAGATTGACCTCTTGTTAGTTTCTTATTCATTGTAACTACCATGTTTAGTGCCAAGTCATATACATGGCCACATTTTCTAAAAAAGGGAAGTTATTTTTCCCTTCCTTTGGCAATGACATTGTTTAGCTTTTCTTTGTTATGGTTAGTATAGGAGTAGGTTTAGATTTGATTTCACTAGAAAAATTTATTTTGCACACTCTGCATGTCTCATTTAAGGCATGTATGATTTGATCTTTGTGAATAGTATGTGTTGTTGTGTTTTTATCTTCCAAAGTTATATCACCATGCAGCTTTGATATGTTTATAGACCATCTCAGAATAGATGAAAACTCGGGTTATATAATTTTCTACTCTCGAAGCCTCGTTTCCAAGATATTTTTATGAAAATTGAGAGTACGCAGACAACAGAGCAGTGCTCGGGGTCAATAAGCGCAAGCAATTGGGGAGCCCATTTTAAGAAAAGGGTCAATACCAGGATATTATTTTTGACTCCATGCCTAATGGATGCAACAAGGCTACTGGTCCCTTCATCTAGAAGGACGTTGTTCCCGTGAGTCACCAAATCATTATCGTAAATTTGCCTAGTGACAAATTTGGTCAACACGACCCCGCATAGAGAGAAAACTCAAGGGGATGATTTAGACCCAAGATCTCACATTCTAGAATGAAAAACAAGGGGATAAGTGAGCTTGATTCAATGAGAGAAAGGTTATAGGAGACCAAAGTGGCATTAAAAGTGTCCAAAGTGAATAGAAGGGAGAAAATCCAGAAAAAGTTTGACATCATAGACTTCGAATATGAGTTATCTCGAGGGAGAAAAAACAGGCTCGTGGATGGTGCCACGCATCATCTTGGTGCAATTCCAAAATGCATAGAAAATTAGAGACTCCAAACAAGCATCAATCCTCCATGCGTCCAAGGTAAAAATTGAGATCTTATTAGTAGTTGAAAAGTCTCGATCGACGGAGGCTTCCACGTGTCCGAATGGCGCAACTTCAAGGATGGAATCCCAAATAGAGATCCTAAACAAGTGCACACTCACCACATGGTCCAAGTAAAAAGGGGGAAAGAGCGGGCCCAAATTGGTTAAGTATAAGAGTATCGGTGGAATCCCACACATGTCTCAATGGCACAACACCAAGGCTAGGTCTAAAGAGTGGGTTTCAAAATGAGCGCCATATTTCCACATGTCCTAGATCCGAAAGGAGCAGACTCAAATCGAGATAAGTACAAAATCTAAGTGGAATCCTCCATGTGCTAGCTCGGTGTAATTTAAAAGGAAAATGGGGGGCAAACCCCAAATGATCACCGGCTCACCACATGTCCTAGGAATTGAAAGTATTAAAAGGGTCATGTTAAAAGTATATGAAGAGGTAGGCCAATGGAAGACGCCATGTGTAAGCTCAAAGACAACATCAAAAGTAAAATTCAGGTGTGGGTTCCCAAAAGGCACGCTAAGCCTCCACATGTCTAGAGTTAATGAAAGAGCCCCACCAAATGAAAGGATACTTATCCAAAATGAAAAGGAAAAAATGGACCCCGTGGATGATGCCATGTGTCTTGCTATCATAATTTAGGGGTAGGCTACAAGGGTCCCACCCGTAAAGGTAGTATTCATCGGACCCGAATCGGCAAGTATGAAGGGGCCGTGGAGGGTGCCACATGCCTCATCGGTGTAATTTCAAAGGCACAACTCAAGTGGAAGTTTCCAAACATCATGAAGTCGCGACATGTCTCGGGTAAGACACAGGTTCCTCCTCCAAAGAATGAAAGGACTTAGGAAAATATAAAGAAAATAGGGAAGCTCGAAGACGATGCCATGTGTCTCATCAACACACTTTTAAGAATGATTGCAAGGGGATAAATCTCAAATGAACACGGGGCTACCACGTGGATCCTATATAAAAAGACCGTTGCATACCGTAATTTGCATTAAGTGCCCGACTGAGGATCTTTAGACAACCATATCTCTTGATTGGGAACTCGATTAGGGTGGGAGAAGACTTTTGAAAAGGTCTCAACATCCTCTACACCATGGAGACCTAAAAATTTAATTTTGATAGGGTGAAGTGGGTGATAAGTATGAAAAGAAAGGTTCATTTTAAGACACCTCTAGGAGATTGGAAGTGGAAAATACCGCGAATATCCCCATAATTGGTTTTAGTGAAAGGTGAATTTATGGATTTTTGAGAACTGAATTTTCACCTAATTTGTTTTAGCCAAAGAGACTACAGTTTACAAACACCGATGCCTCATTGATGTGCATCAATAAGCGTTATTGGCATGTGTCAATGAGCCTTGTTGATGCACGTGAACAAGGCTCGTTGACCCCGGTTTTGTCCTATGAATACCCTCTCACTGGTCATTTTAACATTTACACTTTCCAGATCTCAAATTTTCTCGTATATAGGAATCCATTATCCAAGTTAGGTTCAATCAAGCTCAAGGAAAAATATAATGGTGCTTACAAGTGCATCCCAAGCTCAAGATAAAAATCAAGAGGAAAATCCAAATCAACCCACTAGCCCTATCCATGAGCAAGATACTCTACAGAATCCTTTGTGCCCCCACATCTAGATTTTTTTACAAATTACTTCGTAGAATACATGGATTTTATTGATGCATGTGATTTTTTTGGGCTCATTAAGATGCCCCATTTTGAAGTAAACCAAGATATTTTTAACTACCTTCTCTCCTCATAGAATACAGAGGATGACCTATTTAATTTTATTGTGGATGATGGTCGATTGTTTAAATTTATTATCGACCCAACCGATATTCACTAGTTTATAGGCCACCCATTCATAAATTTACCCTTTATTACAATGAAGGAAACACTCATCAAAGACGATAAGTAATATCTCGAATCAAATTTATGTTTCCATGTTGATTATAAGTGTAAATTGATTTCATTCGTCATTTAGTTTTTTATTTTGATAAAATTAAATTTATATTAATTCCAATAGTTTTTGGCATTTGCAGCTCATGTCAATAGATCCAGCATTGGTGTGGATATGCAAGAAATTTCACACCACTTTCTTTTTCTATAATTTCCTTCTTTCAATCTAGAATAGTTTTTCAGGGTCGAGAAAATAGGTATACCAAACTAGGACATTGCATACATTGTTGCAACTATCGGAAAACAAAAATTTGATTGGTGCACCTTTTTATCAAAAACAAAAGAATTGATATTACAAATGTAAAGATTTTAGAAAAACCTCTCATTTAATCCACAAACTATATCCTTTGCCTTTATTACGAGGCTCTTTTAAATTTAAAAGAAAAACAAATACCCACTTGCATAGACGAGGCATTGATGAATTTGTTAATTCCATTTGAAGAACAACATGTACAAACTACAAAGTTTGTATTTCGACATTACACTCGACCATAGGTATTAACTATTTATTATTTGGAGATAATATTTATAAAGGCCCTTCCCAAAAAAAGTTGGCATAAAGAGGAAGAGGCCAAAAACACACCGAGGTGTCGGAGATTCACAATATGAAATGGAAGCTCACTTATCTCCAAACCCCAAACGCTTGAGTTTATTAAACGCCGAGAAGTAATACCCTTACTCATATTATTTACAAATTCCAAATTTGTATTTTCATTTTCCCATTTAAATTTTACCCTATTGAATTGACATATAATTGTATGTTGATGACATTACAGGGACTTTTGACCATACGGGTGTTTCTCAAAGTCAACCCTCTTCGCCAAATCACTTAGTTCAGTCACACACATTTATTTCTTCTCAACAACCACTTCAAGAATCCCAACAACATAAAACTCAAAAATAACCAATTACTACTCCAACAAAGCCACCTCAAGCACTCATGCGACAAGCTACCCCTTAACAACAAGGTACAATTTTTAAATAGTACTTCGCTTAATTTCATAGTTTTGCATTGTTTTCTAGTTTTTCGATGTTTTTATTGAACTCATGTTTAGCACATTACGCCCTCCTCCTTCTATACATACAACGGCATCGCCCTCTTCCACCAATAATATTCAAATGCCAACCAAAGGATTAGGAAAGAAGAACATTGGTAAACACATGCCAATTGATCCATCCCCTAGTGGAACACTAAACATTACCTCCTCGCTTCAAATTCCAACCCTCTCAATTGGTGGCTTTCCCAAAGTCAATGGGCATGTCGGTTTAAATAATATAAATTTAGATGAAGATTACTTAGGCATTGATAGTAATGACATAACTAGATTTTTTAATACACATGAGATGATTCAAGGCCAGCAGGTATACATCTATTTGAACATATTTTACCATATTGAATTACATTTCACTTTAGATTTATATGATTGAACATTGATTCATTTTATCACAAATAGGATTAGGCCACCCAAAGGTAGAAACAAGTAGCAGTTGATGAACCTAAAAGCCCCCATACCTCTTCAACGAGATTATCTTCATCAAATATAAATGGTTAATAGTTGCTACCTTTTCCTTTAGAGAACTTAATTGGTTATGATTGTCAATCCCATGTCGATGAGTTTATTCTACCTCATATTAGTCAGCTCATAGAATGGGAGAGAAGGGCTAAAGTACTTATCAATGAGATAATAAGTCATTATGAAAATTATTGGAAAAGGGATGGTTTATATGTTGCAACAATAATCAACCCGTGAAGATGGATTCCTTAGTTATGCAAGTAAGAAGTGGGACCGCATTTATAACAACAACTATAAAGATGACATTTTGGATAAGACATTAAACAAAGTTGAAAATATTAGTGCTAAGTCCCATGCATATTTCAACAAATGGTCTAAGGAAAAGGATCTGTAGCGATTAGCATAAATGTCGAAAGAGATAGAGTGCTCATAACTATTATCACTTTCAAACAATGTTTTTTAAATTTAAAGTTTTCTTATTTTAGTAATATGTTGAATTGACATCACTTTGCTTGTGTAGTTGAAATACGAAAATTTTAAGAGTAAAGCAAAGGTTTACAAAGTTCACTTGGAAAATATGAAGAATAGTTTATGCACAACAAAGAATTTCAAGGAAAATATTGTTTTGGTTAACAAACAAAACAATACACTGAAGTGGATAAATAAAGAGCACGACTTTGACCCTAAAATTTTATTCAAAACCAAGGCAGCTTCTGATCCAAATTTTCTATCCCATGGAGATGTGACAAAGCAAGAAGAAATAATTTTAAAGAATATAGATAGTACTGTGGAAGATCTCATAAGTTCTGGGATTATTTCTGTCATTGGGGAAAGGGATATAAGAAAAGAAGCCATTAGGGAAAGGAGTATAGAAGTGGAAAGGGGTACAAAAATCGAGGGTTAAAAAATCTGATTATTGAGTGTCGAAACTTGAAAAATTGACTATATATTTGAAAATTTTCAACATTGAATGTGATGGTCATGGCATTTGAATTTTATTATCTGGATTTGAAAGTCGAAACTTGAATTTGATATCCTTTGAAAATTTTAAATACTATATAATCTTTAATTTTATAACTTCGTATATATTATGTATAGAATATCCGGATTGTATATGGTGTTTATGTTTCTTCTCTACTTGTAATGATGATTGCATTAGATTTGTATGATGACATTACAATAGAATCACCTCATAGATATGGATTAACATGAATTGTATGTGGACATAGATTTAGCTTCAGCATTATCATGGAATATGGATGATGATAATGGATAATTGTTTTAAGAAAACTTAGAATGTTGTACGAAAAGAGACATTTAAATGTTCTCAAATTGTAATTCTGTATACTTGTAATGATATGATGACATTAGAATTGATATAGATGATGATGAATGATGATAATGGATAATTGTTTTTAAAAAATGGAATGTGTTAAGACAGAGACATTTCTACACATTTAAAATAGATAAATAATTGTTTTAATAATAATTGAGTGTCGAGATTATGATATGATAATTATATGATATATATCGATGATGATGAATTTTATGTGGACGTATATTTATCTTTAACTACAATCATGGATGATGAATTGTACAATATGGAACAATCTTCTTCTTTATAAAATTCGATTGTGTGATCTTATCCCACAAAGTTTAAAAAATATATCAAAGTAGTTTGTAAATACGAAAAACTTAAACATAATTGTAAAAAATTAAGAAAGGTCATATGATAGGGTTTAAGTTACCTAGTAGTTTTAGATGGTCAGAAATCATCCCTCGTAGTGTGATAGATCTTTTTTTAAGAAAAATCAACACAAGAAATGGATTGGTAGATAAATGGGTGAGTTTCTTCACATTATCGGTCTTGAGAAGTACCGATTCCTTAGATGGATTTCAACCCACGTTTTAAAATAAAATAAAATAAATTGTATTTAAATAAATGTAAATATATATACCTGTAACATCTTTAATGATAACAAGATCTCAAACAAAATTTAAGGTGATAAATAATAAAATTAAGGTTAAGGAGATACCTATTTAAATTTTAAACAATCCATTATCAATAGCTTCTTCAAACTCAATGTTCTCTTCTATAGAGTTGTACTTGTAGTTGTATTATTCACACCTCTTCTTTCTCAAAGGGATTTCCTATGCACAATTTCTCTGTCGAAAGGAAAGGTTTCCATGGAGTAGCGAGATACACAACACCTCATGTAACTTTCTAGATTTTTAGCCAATCTATTTCTCGCTTTTGATTTTATAAATGATAATGCACTAAAAATGCTTTCATCCTCCACATACCCCAAAATCATTGTTTGGCATAAATCATATAATCTGAAATATTCACCGATATCTTCTTGTAAGATATAACTTTGATAGATTACCCACCACAACCTTGTAATATCACCACTTTCTTAAGCTTTGTCTAAATTATTATATTTTTTCCTCATTGTTGTTGCAAAATTTGTTGATTGAAACTTTAATAAATCAGCATTCAATATACCTTTGATTTCCATATCCTTGAGCTCTGAAGTCTTTGTGAAATGTTCCATTATTGTACCCATGGATTTATGGAAATTATTTCTTACAAAGTCTGCATGACCACCTTCAGTATTCCAAAAATTAGGATTCATCACACCCATTGCTTCAAGAATTTTATCTTTAGAGAAACGTTCTCTAATTTTTGATGATAAGGATTCTAAATTTTTTTAAGCTTTATTCTTGTTTCAACTATAACAGACTCAAAGAGATTACATGTCACAAGAACATCTTCTTGTTCCGATCCTATAATATCTTGACATTTTTACAAAATGTGTAGTGGTATGTCCCTCCCATTAATAGTGATGCAGAGGTGATCATGGATATTAAACCTCAAAAAGTTACTAAATTTTTAAAGATCTATTAAATCTTTCCAATTCTCTAAAATAGGTGTATCAAAACTATCTTGGGAACAATACAAGATATCAAGACTTTGACATACCATTTTTCTCATCCATATAAAATTGACAATATAGATTAATCTCCCTTGTGCATGCTTTATCAATGTATTGATATCCAACAAAATTGGAAGAATACCAACCAATGTAATCAATTTCTCCAAATCAGTTAAATATAACAAGTCCCTCACCCTATCAATTGCATTACGATATTTTTGCATGAAACCAACCAATGAAGGATACTCCTCATGAACTCTACATGTAGGTTCATACAAAGAGATCCATCTCATCTCAACATCCTTCAAGTTTTTTTCCATCTATAATTCCAATTGTGAATTTCTTGAACTCAAGAATTGACTTTGGGTTTCTTTCCATATAGGCATGAAGTTCTCTTATAAGGTCTTCTAATTTAGCAACATTTTCATAGTTGCTTACCATTTTATACACTAAATTCTTTCCATGAGCCATAAAGTGAATTAGTATCATATATGGGGCCACATTTGTTTGTAATCTAACACATCCCTATTCAAAGTGACCCTACATGATAGATCCACAATATTCTCCGATGCATACCAACTTCACAACAATTTCAAAATCATTCATTCAAACAATATATTTCAAATGAGAAATAACTATTTTATCTAGGTTTTCAGCATTACGCTTTTCAACCATTTTCATAGCACCCAACAAATGAGGTCTCCTTATATGATTTTCTAAAAAATAGATGTGGATACATACCCATGCAAAGTTGTCAATCGTTGTCACTTCATCAATTGATAGAGAGATAAACTTCGATTTTCTTACATTATCTTTCAAATATTCCTTCTCTATCATTGAAAGGCATTTTTCCATTTCCCATTCACTACTTTCAGACCAATGAGATTGAGGTACGCTCGAATTCCATTAGATTGATAAAAACTTTGAAATTGAGGAAATCTAAAATCGGTCTTCCTTTATTTAGTATGTGAAATAAACTAGAGAACTCGTATTTAGTTTTTCATGTAGATTTGTTTGATTGATCTTACCAATTTGCAATGTGATCATTCCTTCCTTTTCCATGAGATGTCTACATTTTTTCTTCTTCACTGCATAATCTACTACGTATTTAACATGCATGCATTATTTTTAAGTTTTCCACCTATGTGTTTTGATTTTTGGCCATCCACCCTCACATACAAATATTGTTTTCCACAATATTTTTCTATAGTGTCCAACTTCATTTGTATTTCTTGCTGATTTCTAAATTTCCATGTATATATTGTACATGAACATTCGATGGGATCTCTTGTAAATTAGATGATTGTATAGGTTTGATAAACAGAAATTTGGCTTCCCAATCAAACTTGTATGTCCCGCCAATGGTACACATATTCTTGTTCATTTTCAATGTTTTACTTTTTTAGTAGAATTTGGAGCAATATCACAATCACCTGGTTTCCTCTTTCTTGAAAAAGAATTTGAATTTTATTTTTTTGTTCCATTTTGTTTATTATTTTTATGTGTGATATCTTGATGCACTCCTGGTTACACCCCAATAGGAATAATATCTTCAGGATCTGCATCTCAACAGTTATATCTTCAAGATCTGGCATATTATCATAGGTATCATTTGTTTGATACTATGTAGAATGCATGTCCACCTCAATATTACCTTCCACACAGTTAATATTCTGATTCTTTCTAGTGGCAACTATATGGTTGTTGGTAGTTGTAATATTTGTATCAGCAAAGTTTCCAAAATACTTGAACAAGGACTTCTGATATTTCTTAGTTACTTTTAGGGTCTTCACATTCTAAGGACTGGCACCTTCCATTATTCTAAATATATTTTTACATAAACAAAAGAAACAAGTTGCGCATCAGAGACAAAATTCATGTCGCATGTCAACTATCGCAATCCTTGTCATGCGTTAATAGAGAAAACACTTTTCGCGTGTGAACATCACCTCACCTATCCCTGTTACACATTAACAGTGTGTCAACTATCTCTTTCACACTTCAAATATATCCCTCTCGCATGTCAACCACTAAACCCCTTGACGTGCATCTACAATACCTACTTTTCGTGCATCTACAATACCTCTTTGTTGCGTTAACTATATCCTTATGCGCACATCAAAAACTAACCCCTTGTCAAGCATCTGCAATAGCTCATTTTTTTGTGTTAACTATATCCTTGTCAAATGTCGAAAAATATCATATTTTGTACAACTTGAAACTACTAACAAGATAAAAATAATCTATGGTTTATAAGGAATGCGAGTTCACGGTATTGGTAAGCTACTTGTGGTAGTACCGTAGTATACTACCCGATGAATCACCTAGGTTTTTATAGGAGATTTTTTCAAATGTAGTTGAAGCCAACCATAAAAACAATATATACTATAAATTATAGCCTTTTTAAATTTTCCTAAAATTAAATTTTCACCATATTACGAATATTCACCACTAAAATTATCCCCGAGGAAAACATCTTGCAAGCTATTAATGAAGGATCCGATTTCTTCAACCACTCGGATTCAATTTTATCTGATCATTCTTCCTTCTTCAACACACCAAGAATACATAGAGTTGTGGATTTGTAGGGGGAATTGAGGGACGGTGGTTGAGCTTTGAGAGTAGGATTCAATGCATCTGCAGGGGTGGTTGGAATAGATTTCACATTTCCCTCTATCTTTCTCAGTCATTCCTATATATATTGTAAAAGAGAGGAATATTCAAAGGGTTGGTCATTGTATCCCTTTACCACCCTCTCTCCTTCTTCTTTAGGGTAGAATGTCAAGTCTAAGCCTCCTCTCATGGCTCTATAATGGAATTTTCTTGCCTCTTGCCCACTGATGATGTACTATATGAACTCATGGAGCAGTAAAATATGTTTTGAGATGCATTTTATCCATCCTTCCTTATTTTACGGTCTCTTCTTGCCCCTCATCATTTCGTGGTATACTGCATATATTTCGATGTCTATTGTAGGTTACGGGAGTTGTGTTTAATGGGTTTGAAGTGGTGTTCTATCTGAACTCTATCTCTTGTCCATTATGCATCTTGTCAACCCTCTCCTCTACTCACATCTCTCCACTTCGTAGTTTGGTTCTATGATCAACCACTTCCTTTTATGGTGTATCAACACTTTTTGTATGCTCTCTTTCTCTCTCTCTCTCTCTCTCTCTCTCTCCATCTCTCTCTCTCTCCATGTCCCCTTGGAAAGGTTAGATTAGGATTAGGTTATCTCTGCCGCATTGGAGTATCTTGTAGCGGTAGATTAGGAAGAAATAACCAGATTTCTACAAAGTTCCATCTCGGTTTGTAAACTCCCACAACATGAGATATGGTCCCATGTTGTGTAATCACATCAAATTCCTCACTCAAACATGAGGTGATTCGGCGGTGTTGTGATTCCATACTAATAGGGAAATAGTATGATGGTTGAATATTTTGAGACATATATGGATTACAAATGTCATAAGATGGTGATTGGTGGATAAGAATTTTAAATGGAGTGGGGATGACACTGATATCAAGCAATGGGGGTAAAGAATGATTGATTAGTTGAAATTATTGGGAGATGACCATACGGTGAAAGTAGTTGTAGATGGGGATATAATGAGACAAACATCGAGATATCAATGGTGTTAGGTGTTTGTGGATCAATAGTGATGGATGTGGTGATATGGGTGTGGGTGTAGGATAGGTGTCGATAGATTTGGTAGTTTGATATAAGGGGTGGATGGATAATGATGTAAGGAATATTAGTGTGTTAATGCCAAAGGGGTTGAATGGATGGGTATTCCATTGGTGATACTTGATTAAAGCTTGATGTAAGGAAGCTTGGTGTGTTAAATATTAGAACATGTGAATTGTGAATATGGATGGATTTCAGTGATTATATGGGTATTCCATTGGTAATACTGATTAAAGTAGGGATAGTGGTCACATGAGAAAATATAGGTGGGTATAGAATCCCCGTAATTGAGTAGATGGATAGGATTTAGATATTTTAGGGGTATACGAAGTAGAAATTCAAAGATGGGGATAGAGGGAGGCTTAGAGGTTTCTAAAGGAGCCGAGAGATGGTAGTGTAATTGGCTAAGGGTATATAGACCGAGGGAAAATAGGTGAAATTTTTTTGAAAGGGGGATCTATTTGAATAATATGGTCTTTACAGGGTTGAGAAATCCAATGTGGAATCTCAATATTACTAGATGAAGTGGTAGCATCGTTAGATATATCACACTATTGCATGGTCTGATTTTGAAGAAAGGAAATAGTACCAGGTGTGAAGTAAGGAAATATTTGTTTATGAAATTTATTTATAAACAAATCAAGTAGCACAGTTTTCATTATCTGGATTTAAGAAAGTTTGAAAAATAAAAAGGGGAATGGATAATAGGGTACGTAGGAGAAGGCAACCTAGATTTGGTTTCAGGATTGTTTTGGCTAGGGAAGTCTCAGGTGGCTTCTTTTTGGGGGATGAAATCCTAATAAGTCAAACAAGTAGGGGATGGTTTGATGTGTTGATTTGATGTGTGAGTTTTAGGTTGAGTGTGATAAAGCATGAGATGTAGAAGGTTAAACCCCTATTTAAACTATGTGGGGAAACAAGATGAAAAAATTTATGCTTATTTTAACACTAAATCGAAATGTTATTTTTTGATGAAGACATACACAGAAAAGGAAGTATGATGCAGAAAAGAGAAAATAAGGAAAAAGAGGAAAAGCTAGATATAGATTTTCCTTTTTATCTACACTTTAGGAGCAGACCAATCTAAGAAGGCAAACCTAACTCAAGCAGCAACAAAAAAGAAAAGCCTTGTGCTTTGAAGTGTTAGTAGAAGAAAGAAGAAACACAGAAAATAGAAATAAATGCAAGGGATCACCTAAAGGGTGGTCCCACTGGGGCATGCCAAATTTTTTTAGTATTTTTCTTATTTAATTAAATTTAATGAGTTAGCTACTAAAGAAAGTACACAACTCAGAAATGTTGGAGGGTTTATGTTACCTCGGATGTGATGTAATGGATATAGGTGATGAAGTGATTGATCCTTCTTTGTTAAAATTTGATATTCTCGCAACTCGAGATACTATAGAAAAATTATTAGATAAGATATTTTGGTGTTTCCCGTCACACGAGATCCAAGCATCATTAACTTCCTTGGTTGATGTAAACCATAATTTCAAAGAAAAGACTATATAAAGGATTGATAATAAAATTGCATGCGAGAAAAAGTAGCGTAGATAAATATGAAAATAAGTAAGATCTGATCTAAAAGCTGATTAGATTGAGATAACTACAAATTAAAGGTTACATGTTTTGTGTCTACGACTACCTAAATTTTGTAGAGGCGGTCAATAATGATATGGGAGGTTGGATCTATATTGTGAAATTAATATAGAGACTGTAAGGGTCCTGGATGTAAGTTTGGAAGGTTAAAAAGGAATGTGGGTGTTTTGAATCACCTATAGAAAACAAATGGGGGTAGAAAGATCCATAAGGTAGCAGAAAATTAAAGTAAGGAAATAATGGATTGGGAATCATGACCCTATTCGGCAACTACCATGGTGAAAGTAGACTAGTTTGAGATAATAGGGAAGTATGATGATGAATCTGATAGACTGGAATAGATACATAACACATGAATAGGTTTGGTAAGACTCTAGAGATTGAGAACACAATTACGAGAGCCGAGTTGATGGTAACTCAAGCCGGGAAATGATGACTCGAGAAGAATAAGGCAAGGCCAATGGTAAATTTATTAAAAAGGTAACCTACAAATAGAAACACTGATAGAACTTTATAGTACTGGTTTTGCAAGTGTCGCAGACTGTAATGTTAGATTTAACAAGATAATATTAGACACAATAAAATATAGGAGAAAAAGCAATGTAAACCTGCTGATGTTATGCAGATGATCAAGATAAGCTTCCAGGGGATGCAAAAAGGGTTGATGAGATGCTCTGGATTAAAGAAGGATTTGCGGAGTGGAAGATGATAAAAAGTAAGTCACATCTTTGTGTTATCCATGTTTCGTGTTCTTCGTGGTCTCGTATTTTAGGAAAGGAATGAATTTGGTTTTATAGGTTTGATGACGACTTTGTGGGTGAATGATGACTCATAGGGAAATTTTATGAAAGGGAGGGGATTTTTGTGATTTTGATCTAGATTCTAGATTTTGATTAGTAGAAAAGTTTTTTTAAAGCAAACAGAAGGAAGGGATGTGATAAGGATGAGTTGGGGAATAAAGATAGCTTTAGGAAAACCAAAGAAAAATATGGTTATATATATTGAGAATGAAAGCATCCTAAATAGAAGGTTTGATTAGGGCGTGTGTATGTGGATACTAATTAATTAATGGGAATTAATTAATTAGTGTGAATTAATAATATTTAATGATTAATTATTTAATTTTGATTGTTGATGATTGGATTATGATAGGATAAATGAGCACTTAATAAAATAAGAGGGAAAATTTAATAAATATAGGCACACATGTGATTAAGAGTATAGATACTAAATTTAGGTGTTTACACAATGAATAAAGCTTCATCTTACACATGAGTTTGTTTACATACCTCATTAATAAACTAATCTTCTATTGTTTCACCCATTTTTTCTTCATTTAATTCCCAATTTCCTTCATACATAACTTCTTTTACTCATTATTTCTATGATTTACATACATTCTTCCTCATTTTTCTTAGCTTGTGTTGCTCTTTCCTACTTTATTCTCTCGTTTAAAATATTTGTTTCCTTCTCACAAGTAGCTCTATAGGCCACTTAAAATTTCTTCTCATAAAAATCCCACCTAATTTATTTTTTCATCATCAACTCTTCGATTCTCTACATATTTCCTCAACTATCTCAACTTTTTCTCCATCCATTCCTCTTGTCTTAATGCATATTCTCTCTACTTCACTTAATTTTCTTACTTTTCTCTCTCTTATAGTCTATTATTGCATGCTTATCAACACCACCAACTCATTCACTAAATCTTATTTATCCATTATCCTATTTTCCTTCACAATTACTTGTCACTTCAAATAAAAAAATTTACATTCTCACTTTGAAAATTAGAATAGTAAAAATTTGTTTTGATGATCTATATAAGATCTGATAATAAAATGGTGTAGAGATAATTAAACAATTTTATGCACTCAAACAAATTAGAAAGGTTCACACACCAACCTACACAAACGACACTACTTTGAGGATTTGAGTAGTAGCCCTAAATAGCTCAAACATGCTAAATATGAAAATCAAAGGAAAATATTTCTATACTAACCACATACTTTATTTCAAAAACCTTAATACATTCCAGTTCAACTATTAAGATGAAAAAAATTCTTGAAAAAAATCATTTTGTCTAACTTATCTCCCTTTTTCCTTCACTAGCTTGTTAGCACAAATCAAGCGAAATTGACTTTTAGTCATTAGTGAAAATTTTCAAGCCTTATAACCTACTCTCATAACTCTAACCAATGTTAAATCAACCATATTAGTGATACAGATTGATAAAAACTTCAACCTCTCTTTCAATTTCCTAAAAATGTCCTCTTGTGCTACTAAGGAAATGTCTTGTAGATTTCATGAATAAAACAAACTATGCATACCCTAAAAAAAATGATGAAATTATAAAATACCCTTTTGCATTGTGATGGTGGTAGTAATTTTTGTAGGGTAATTTCTTAAAATCATCCCTCAACCTTTAATTTATATTCCAAATGTTCATGGACTATTGTTTGTGCATAGCTTTTATTATAGGTGGTCTCTAATCAAAATCAGGACAATTTTAGGTACCCATTTTCTATTTTCATCTTCACACAAAGTTTTATGTTCATATCTCATGTCTACCGACATTTCCATTTGTTTACCCGGGAAATACTAGGTCTTCCAATTTCACCTACAACTTTGGTCATAAATTATCAAGATTCCCGTCTTTGAGGTCTTTAAAAGTTTTAATTCCACTTCATTCTTGTTATAGGCTTAATCTAGATGTATGCTTCAAATTTTCTAGCTCAAAATAGATACAAGCTCTTACAAAAACATTAATCTACAAACCCTAGATTTCCCACATACTTTTATTTAATATAGTCCCAATTGTCACCTTTTCCCTTTGATTAATAAATATTGATGAGTTTATTCCCTTTGATTATCAATTTATAACCTATTAGGATGATTTCTGCAACTTCTTGGATTTTGAAAAAGTATTGTCCCCTCAAAATTTTAAACTCCATTAAACCCTATATTGGGTCACTTGACTTCCCAATAAGGAATAAATACTTATAAAATACTTTTATTCTTTCTTCAAAAACCTAAAAATAAACCTATAGGTATTTCATCATCTCTTAAATGTGTATAATGTGACATAGAATCTTAAAGAAACATTAAAGCTTTAAAACCACGTAAAACATATCTTCTCATCCTCTAAGTAACAACAATGTAAACTTTCAATGCCCTTCCTCACAGAAAAGAGAGTCTAATCCTCCTTATGGAAATTAAAACCTCTATAAACGAAATCTAATATCATCCAACAATGGAATCATTCAATCAACTAATTATCCTGCCATTACAAAACTTGCATAAAGCTTACTTATTAAATAACAATCAAATTTCTCCCCCAAATGTCGAACATGATACTTCACCATAGATGTTGAAAAAGTAAACAAAATAAAACATTCTACACAATATTATTAATGCAAGAAACTTTTCACAAATTTTCCTAAATAATGAACAATAATTCTTCTACCATAGCTGCAAAAAAATAATTAAAATCCATTCATAGAGAAGACTCAAACACATTCCAAAAATATATATCCTTCTCCTTAAACTGTGTTTATACAAATTTCCTTTGTCTTCTTCTTCTTCTCAAATCTTAAAAGGATTGAGAGTAGCTACCTACTTCTCAGAAAAATTATATCTTTTCATTAACATCTTCTTAAATAATAACTTTCATGAGTCCATACGCTCATCCATCATGAAAATGACATTTTTACATATTCTTCAACATTTTATTAACTCACCGCATTATTAGACTTATTTCAACCTACCTATACATCTAATATATCATCTATTGTCACTTATAACTCCCTTGAATACATCTAACAAGTAAAGATGTCAAACTTACCAGATGGAAATTCAAATTCATTTTTTGAGGAAAAAAAGGAAAGTGAGTATAATTCATATTTTATATTATTTCCAGTCTTAAAAATTCATCCACTAACATCTCTTAACATTCCAAGATTATCCATGATGAAAATTTGTTGAAGTATACTCACCCGAAATGATGCTCATGCATCATTTTAGAACCAATTGTAATCATTTCAAGACTTATAATCCTATTCACAAGTTTTTTTAGGTATTCATTTTGAGGTTGTTGTTACTTGTTTGAGGATGATGATCTTGGTTGATTATAGATAATAATTTTGATTCGACTCATGGTTTAGATGATATGGTAAAAGAACATTTGATTAAAGAGGAGTACTTTTGGGAATCTTGCGGGATGTTGAAAGAATAAGGATAGTGATATTTTAATGTATTCATAAGGGATGGGAATAGAAGTGTTGATAAGTGATTGAGATGACTGTGGTATATTGATGTAGTCAAAAGAGGTCGGTAGTCATGAATTCACTCAATGAATACGTTTCAATCACCATTTTTTCAAAACCTTTTAGAGGAGGACCATCAAACTTCGCTAGATGGCTAAGCTTGGCTTAAAAATGCATAACATATTGAACATTGACCTTAAAAATATATAGTTTAACTCAATACTCTATTCAAACACCCTGAAACAATGCCTTTCTTACTATCAAAATGTTTCTTGATTAAGAAAACAATCACCTCTTCAATTATACCAAGACTGCCTTTTCATGTTCTCATGGGATCCTTCATCATAAAACAAAAATATTTCCTATTAGCCTCATCAAAAAAACGTTCAGGTACCTCCTATTACACAAAGGAAATCATTAAAAACTTCAAAATTAAACTCTACTCTTCTTCTTTACAAAACCGCCTCCTATATACCTTCAAGATAAACTTTCTCTCTCAACTAGGTTAGGTTGTTCTACAGATACCAAGAAGTATTTATTCCATACACAATTTGTAGTTCAATCTTTCTGATATGCTTTCCAAATCTCAAGGCCAAATTCTATGTCTAACTCCTCATAGGTCTCTTTTTGGAAATTTTCTCTCAAACCCTTGATTAGGTCTTCCTCATTGTAATTTCAGATGTATTTTTCATTTTATGGAGATTTATTTAATAAGAAATATTTTTTTGAGTACCCAATAAGGTCTTATTAATGTATTCCAAATTTCAGCCTTTGAATCCAACAAAAAATGCTACTTCCTTACCAAACTACCCCTTAAAACTAGTCTTCTTGACTGTGTTTACATACCTAGGCTTAGACTATCAAAAAAGAGGAAAATTGACTAATTATTTTTAAATTTTCATCAAAATAACTTATTACACCTCCTTAATACCATCAGTACTAAATTTAATGAGAAAAGAACTTGATTTCCTATTTTAAATATCTTACCCTAGCTCTATCACTTATAAACCCTCCTAAGAAACCCAAGTGGAATTATTTTGCCATAAATTCTACAAATCACCTTCTTAAGAATTAAAATTTTTCATGCACATTTATTTTGACCTCCTATAATAGGTTATACTTAGTAGTAGATGGATTTCAGCAAGTTAAAAGATCCTTTCATCTTGATTTCAACTGTCATACTTCTTACCTAAAACTATATATTGCTTCTTGACTCCTACTACTCGGTGTTTAGAATTGAATATTGATTTTTAATGGTCATTATTATGGAAAAATAATAGCACCATTGATTTCTTGCAAGTGAAAATTTGAGGTAGTCAGTGTGATTTTTCAAATATGGAGTTGTCCCAAAATGAGAGAGTTTGAAATTGGGATAACTCTCTAGAAAAGGTTGGCTTATTATCCTATCCTAAGACTCGACTACTCCAAAGTGCGAGAGTTGTAGATATAACCATAATCCAATATTTCAAAGGAAATAGAGATAAAGAAAATGCATGAAAATAAAACCTACTCTAAGGGAAGGTGATGCACCAAGAAGGATGTTGAACAACCTGCACAATAAACACAACACTACCAAAACCCTGCAATGAAAACAAAAACAATACACAATAACCTTGCATGCAATGAAAGATCAGAAAGATGCAATAGAACATAGAAGAGGGTGTGAAACATCCACAGATCTGATTTTATTTCTCTCAAAGTTATTACAATACATCAAATTTAGTGCCAAAGGAACAAATTTTACTTTACAATGTCAAGAAGGGAGGTTTGTAATCTCGACAAATATCTTACAGATGAGAAATAAGGGAGGGGCATATACAAGGTATCTAAACTTATGAAATCATCCTCTCCTTTCAATATATAGGAATAATGAGAGACAAGGAGAGAGAAGGAATTCAAACTATTGCTTCAACCACTAAAAATGCATTAAAATCATGTCCAACAATGATGGGTGCAAATCGCAAAATCCATACCTCCATGTACCATTCCATGTTGGGGAAGAAAGGAAGACAATAAATTAATCATTTTGGTAGTTGATTCATTTAAAATAATTCCTCTAAATTTGTGGATCGTGTATTTCCACATTTTGAAATACTTAGTTGTTGATGTGTAGAGGACACTGAGAGCTTTCCAAAAATACCAATTTTGTGCAAGTATGAGCTCCCAGTAAAATTTTATGGCCATCTGAAGATGAGGGTGCCATACTGCAATAATGTGAGTGGTTGATCTTGCGTCGCACCCTCGAAATAAAAAAATGTGGACTTTCGTGGATTCGAGCTTCTGGCATTTCAACTTCGTGAGGTCGTTGTCTTCAACTGCTTCATCCGTCAGTTGGCTTAAGAGTTTTGAAATGATGAACCTTCAAAGTCCTGAAATTCCTACTTTGGAAATTAGACTTCAAAATCACGTTGTGTGATACTATTCATCACTTAAGGAAAAATGTTCTAAAATTACAAAACCCCGAAGTCTAAATTTCAGACTTCGGGTTTCGATGTTTATGTTTTGGGGATTTGCATTTCAGGTTTTAGGTACTCTTCATCCTCCTTGCACATGAAACCTCTCGAAATATGGAAATTTTGAAGTCTCGAATTTAAGAATTTGGGTTTCGAGACATCTTTTTATCCCCGTATGACATTTTTCACTTCTCAATCCTATCGCCAACTCGAACTCTAAAATGTCCTTCAGACCTTTTGAGCCCACCGATTCGTAAATATTTCACACCTAATCGATTATTTTTACTTCACTCCAACTTTTTATTCTCGAGCCAAAAATTGATCTCCAACATCCAAAATAATCACTCCCTTTTCTCCATTCAAGTTCATTTTTGTCCATTTTCTCTTGAGGGGAAAAATTGGGTAATGATAACCAATATTATAGGAGGTATAGGAGAATCACTTAAGGGTACGAAACTAGATGTGGAAGAAGATATGTTAGTGTTAGCTTTTAAAGCCATCAATCTTAACAAGGAGCCGATGATGAATATCGTGCTTGGTTGGAAATGTATTTTGATGAAAGAACGATTAGGTAAAAACTGATTATACGAGTTAATGAAGCGGGAACAATGCTCCGCATCCACTAGTATTGGAATTTGGATGAGTTTCTTATATGACACACTCATGGTTGGGGTCAATGATTTGAGAGGGATCAAAAATTACACTAGAAATTGGAGGTCAAAATGGGGTTTCGATTGTTGGAGGACGAGTCCTTGGGAAGAAAGATATACATTAAGGGCTACTAGGTAAGAATCTAGAATTTTTGTAAAGAATGGATCACCAATGTTGAAGAATCATGAGGTAGGTGGATTTTTATCTCCGATTTGGTGACTCGGTACTAGGAGAATTTAGGGGTTATTGATCGGTCTCAGAGGTTGTTGTAATTGGTCAATTACACTTGGGACCTCTTAAAGGTTACACTCAAGATTATCTAGGAATTATTATAGATAGTTGGTCATATCGTCATTGTTTATTAGATGGGATTGTTGTCTTGTTAACACCATGAACTAATAAAAATTCAATGACTAAAAAAATAGGGTTTTTTTAAAACAACTTCAAACAAGTGAGGTAATAGACATTGATTATATTGATTATTTTAAGTATTAAATGATAAAAATGGCTTAAAGGTACTAAAAACAAGTTGTCTAAGACTGGTTTCAGTTTTCTTTAAAGTTGGATTCCTCGATATACCTCAAGTTATGTCAAGCCCATGTCTATGTTGGTGTCGATGAGGTATGGTATTTGGGCCTACCCCTTAACATCATGGTCTTGTAACAATAATGGTTTTTGTGATTAGATGATATATTGACCACTGGATTGTTTATAATCGGCTAGAAAATTGAGTCGAATTAACCTCTTGGTGATGAAATCTATGTAGGTCCACCTCGAAATATTATTGAAAATATATGTTTCATGTGATTGTTGGTTTGGTTGTGTTTGAATGGAGTTTCATGAATGCAATTCTTTTAAATCTGAATTAGAGTAGAGGATTAAAAAAATGAGCATTTTTTAAAGTCCAAAAATAAAATGTTTAATTCGATGAGAAAAAACAAGACAAAATACAATACCGAAAGGAAAAAATGAAGCGAAAGAACATACCCATGATCATTATTCCTTTTGATTTTTTATTTAATATTTTAAGCACATTTTTAAAACAATGAGATGATCCAAGCTTAAAGGTTACATGATATTGAAAATAAATGAAAAAAAATAAAAATGAAAATATAAATAAAAAAGGGATTAAAGGTCCCATTGGTTGTTCCAGGATGTTTATTGTGATTTTTGGTTCATTGTTACAATACTAAAATACCAAAAATCAAATAAAACAGGGTTTACCAATGCCTACATAGACAAATGTAATGTCAACATGATTGATACGAACAATGTTAAAGACTTCTTCTTTATCCAAGTGAGAATAACACTACATGAAAAGACTGTACAAAAATGTGTCATAAGGTTGTCGTTGATGTCAAGTTTTTCATTAATGTCAAAGTGTCCTCAAGATGTTCAAAGCGGTTCAATGGGGTGTCAAGTCATGTCAAATCATGATGTCGGGATATGGAAGTAATATCCAGATTCCAAGGGTAGGGTAAACGAAGTAGGTGTTTGGTGAGTCCTCCCAAGGTTCTATACAATAATTAACAAGGTCAAAGATGGTTATTTAGGTGTGTATCGGGGTTAACAAGTATGTTACTAGTCTCAAGTGGTCAAATCTTGAAGTCAGTAAGTATCTCTAGGCCTAATATTAGTCCCAAATCAAATAGGAAGATGTGGAAATATGAGAAATGGATCAAGGAAAATCATAAAGAGCATGGTTAGAGTTTTTGAGCTAGAATGTCATGTGTGGAAGGATTATTAAGTCAATACTCTAGTTTATAGGGCATGAAGGTATCCATTCTCGGAATTTCAGTCAAGATAAGGCTAGTAGGCAAGTGTAAATGATGAACCAAGGCATGATTATGAAAACCAACAATTAAACGAGCATAATATGATGGTATATGAGGTTTTAAGCACTTTACAAAGGTCTAATATGGTAAATTAAGAAAAATTTTAAGGTTGTCATAGTATACCATTTAGGACTAGAGAACTAAAGCTACATAAATGAGATTGATTAGATATTTATAGAGATAAATATTATAAATTATTCAATATATCACATTTAGAGGTGAGTTGTGAAGTCATGGTCAAAATTTTAGGACCTACGAAGGTATTATGTAAAATTTATGCATGTTTTAAAAAAACCAGATTTTTGAAAATGCAAATTAAGCGATCTAACTTCTTAGATGTCAATAAAAATTAACAAGAATCCTTCACATAAATCATATAAAAAAAAATTTAGGGAATTTTTATAAAAAACATTACGCAAAAAGCTTTGAGATAAATTTTTGAAGTACTTAAAAAGTTTTATCTATTTTTTAAGACAATTTAAAACCCTCTAAGGAACTCACCTAGAGTGATAGGAGAAAAATGAAGTTTTTGGTCATAAAGTTACTTGGGAATGTCATGAAAAATAATTTGGATGGTATAGTACCTCCTCTATGTCAAAATGGTGTCTTCTTGTTCTTCATGGTTGATTATTCCTTATTGGTTTGACCCTATTTTGAATGATTTAAACTACAAAATGCAAATTCGATGGTGCCAAGTTAAATATATTAATGTGGAAGAAGGTGTGTGATGTTTTCTTATTGATAATGTAAATTTATGAGAAATTACATCAATATTTGGTTGATAACATAATCAATTTCATACTCCTACCATCGAAGGTCAACAAAATTAGACATGTCTTGTTTAATAAACAATGTTTGTGGGCATTGGACTCAAGATTGAAGTATTAAATAAATTTACACACCTTACGTAGGTTAAACATAATTTTTTGAAGTTCTAATTATCCCTATTTAAGCATGAATAGTCCTTATTTTATAGCAAATATGTTTACGGTGTTAAGGCTTGCATGTGTTACTACATGAAATAAGGATTTTGGTTTGAAATTTTATATTTCTCGTGAAAGGATTACCTCATTTTAAATCCTTCAGTCTAGGGAGATGATTAAATATTTGAGTGAATCATAATGAATTTCTTAAAAGTTTGGTCGTAGTACACAAGGCATTGCATTTTCCATGAAGACCGAGTTAGCTCTTTGTGAGAGTCGTATAGGAATGAGTTTGTAAGATGACATAATGAAATCGTTTCACATCAATAAGTGCAAAAGAAGGTCTAAATATGATAAAAATAACCTTCATTGAAGTGATGTTATAAATAATTTTAGATAAAATTGAATATTAAGCTATTGAAAATGAGTATCTACACTTTGAAATTTGAAACCCTCATTATGCCTAGTCTTGTAAGTATGATACAAGATAAAATCCATATAATAAGTTGATTTGTGCAAGGTCACTATTCACTTATAAATATTATGTTTAAGACATGAATAATTGAGAAATCGTGTGATTATCTTTAACTCGTGAAGGTGGATATTTAAACTAAAAATCATCATATACTTTTTCTTGATTAATAATAGAGGTGTCATGAAATAAACTAGTGGTGATTTCATCCTATGGTGTAAGTATATAATGAAACAACATTAATACACCCTCAACATGTAGTGAAAATCCTTGAATTTCACATCCTCTTAGCATGATAAGTTCAAAATAATATTGTGTTTTTAGTTTCCTATGACTGTGTTAATAACATAAAAAATTATGTTCTAAACGGTTCTTGAATTATTATTTTAAAGATATAGATACTAGTAATGATGATGTAGAACCTTTTACACAATTAATTCCATGAATTTTAATCTTGATGATAAATTGATATGATTAGCATCCTCCTTCGTAATGCACTTAAAAGTGCTCAAATGAAACTATGAAGTAAAATGGAAGAGAAGGAAGAATTCTTAAGGTTTGAAGATATTGAGAAAATTCTGTAATGTTCTATGTATACTTGATGAAGCATCTCTAAGTTATACATTTATTAAAAATCCAGTCTCCTCACAAAAGGATGAATTAGGAAAAGCGTGACAGCTACAAACCGAATCTTACAGGGGTTAGAGGGCAATTTATAGGATTGAAAATTTAGTGAGGGTAACTAAAGACGATTAGATGAAACATGAAAAAGTGGAAGGAAGTTTTGAGAAGTATTTTATTTTAAATTTTACGTATGAAATTTTGAGTAAGTTGAAGATTCATAACAATCATATAATTTCAATAAGGATTCCTTTTACGAGTTGAAAAGCCATGAAGTTTTATCGGATGATGTGTAGAATATGTAAGATCAAATGTGTTTCCTAGTATCATATATGTATGGTGTTTATGAGGATAAAATATTTATGAAAATGAGTAGAGATTAGTTATTTTTTTATAAAATATGAAGGGTGTTAGTGTATTGAATCCAAAAAAAAATCAAGAAGAGGAGAGAAGACAAAAATGAGCTGAAACAATGTTCACATCAGGTTCTTGTAAGCAACCAAGTGAGGAAGGTTATCCAAACTTTTTTATTCTCAAATATTTAACTATAGCTCAATAATTTAGGATTGAGATTCCTAACAAGTAGATGTTGCAGAATAACAACCAATTGGGTTTTGGCATAGAATTGAAGTGGGTGATTTAAAACTGGAGTAAGAGCTTCAGGGTGAGTAAATTATCACAACTTGGTTATATAATCATAAATTATAATTCTTGATGGAAAATTTTCTCTTATATTTCTTTGATTTCTTCTTTTGTTTGTTATTCTCCTTATTGGGTATCCCTCCTAAAATCCCATCCCCTCATATGTACATGTGTGTTTTCTTCTCTTTCTCTTACATGGTTAGATTCTCATGTTATTCATGGTTAACAAAGTTAAGCTTGGTTGATTGAATCATTTCTAATTGCATCATAATTTTGACAAGAATTGATTCACCTCCTCTTAGTTCTTATAATTTCTAAGAATTGGTACTAGAGTTGGCTCTCTTTGTACAAGTTTAACAACTTAAGAGAAGATATTGAAGGAAAAAACATAGGTGGTCAAGATGATAAATTGCTAAAGAAGAATTTTGAGATTTATCAATCCCTAATTAAATACTTAAAGGGAGAAATTAAGCTCAAGGAATAAAATCACCATGAAGAACTTGAAGAGGTGGAATTAATTTTTAGTAAGATATCAAAAGATCTAAGTGTCAAAGGAAAGACTTATGTCAAAATCAAGGAACATTTTAATACTTCAAAGAGTCGGATAGAGAAATTTAAAGATAAATTTATTTTATATCAAAGAACCAACAAAATTTCAAGCACTCGAAAGACAAACTAATGGCATATCATGTGCACTTCTTAAAAATGAAGTAAGATGGTGTTAATTGGAGCATAAACCTAGTAAAGAGTCATTCCAAATCACCATCAAAGACAAGGATAAAGAATGTGATAGATAAAATGATAACTTGAGGACACTAAAAGAGGAACTAGAATATGAACAAAAAAAAAGAGTTGAAGGGAAATTCAATTCAAGTATCATTTCAAGGACACAATAAGATCATCACACAACCAAATGTAAGGAGATTCCCTAGTAAGTTCATGTAATTTTAATTTCATGTTATATATTTGGACATAGATATGGGATAACATAAATAAAGTAGACATGGAACACGCATGGAGGGATAGTAGGATTGTGTTTGGAAGGAACAAAACTTGTTTCAATTTCCATGAGAAGGGTACAATAGAAAAATTATTCCTTGAAGAACTTATGGATCAAGATTAGATAAAGGAGAAATCTAGATTTATATGTTTTAAGTACAAAAAAGAAGGTCATTTTTCTATATATTTTCATAAAAATAAGATCATGTATATGAGGAAGGATGAATTGAATCCTACATTAATAGAAATATTCAATGGAAATTAAAAATTAGTCAATGAAGAGCCAAGCTTAACTCAAGTGATAGAATACACAGCATAAGGATAATAAGGAGGTAGTTGGGTCAGTCAATTCAATAATTATTAATCAACCATTAAATATTATGAGAAGTATGTTTTCTCTAGTTGAGAACAAGTTCTTGCATAAAGAGGAACATATGTTCTTAATGAGAAAAGATTAGGAGACCATTATATAAATACAACAATTCAAACAAAGAATTAAAAAAATATTCAAAATAAAAAGGAAGCTAAAGTCTATTGAGGCCTTCATGATGTTCTAGTTATCTTAGAAGCAATAAATTCCTTCTCTATGCTTTTAGAAGGTAGGATTCATTTCAAAGGAATCCCAATGAGCTCGTGAAATAAATTGGTTATTATAAAATACCAATTAAATTTCTCTCGATGATTGTGAGTGAACCTTTAGAATTAGAGATGAGGTATGGATATCATTAGTATCATAAGTTGCAAATCAAGGTCTTCTCCATAATTATGCAAAGTAAAAAAATCCAAATTTTCATGGTTTGTGATCTCATATTGTATGACAATCATCCAGGGTTCCAAGTAGAATTCATGAGTTATGTTTCTAAGTTCATACATAATGTCTTAGTGTAAGAGTAGTATGTGCAAGATGCTTTATAATTATGTGTCTATTCAAGTTGGCTAGAGATTAAAAATATAGCACTGATTTCTTTAAATTGTATGCAAGCATAGGTTCAATCTCTCGGATAAAATTATTATTGTTAATATTATAAGTCATAACAAAGTATGAAATCCAAACTATGTATTCAAGTAAGATCAAAGTATCAATGTATTCTTCAAACTAAATGGTTTATCCAATTGGTTTGAGTAAGTAGCTCAAAGGTACTTAAAAGTATGAGTCTAAGTCATCTCATATATCTCATAAAGTGTAGATAGGATGGATGATGCTAAAAATTGAGGGCCAAAATGCAAGTATGAAGGGAGGAGTCATGTCAAAGTATATCAAAGTGATTTCATTTCATGAGTACCAACCATGCCATGTTGTTTCTCTATACCTTGTCAAAGTGTTTCAAGTGTCCCCTAGATGTTAAAAAGATAAGGATTGGGAATCTTGTGATAGTTTTTCAAAATTGTGTAGTGTCTTGTATCGTTTTAATTATTTAAGAACCTCAAGTTGTAATAGTGCATCTCGGGAGGTATGAATAATATCAAGGGTAGGTGTAGTAAGTTGTGGAGCCAAATAGGGGTCATAAGTTGACTTTATATTGCAAAAATATTGAAATATAAATTTTTAGGGATTATTAGCAATTCATGAACTCAAAATTAGAAAACATTATATAAAAATGAATCATAGCATCCAGAATCTAGTTTCTAAAATACTAAAAATTATAAACGGATAAGTTTATCTATATTAAACACCCACAATTAAATGACTTGGTATTCTCTTTTAAAAGACAATAAGATTGTAGTCCATTTTCCCGCGATCTGGATGAAAAAAACTTGATATATTTCTTTTCCTATGGTAAAAAGTTAGATGTTGTTGTCTATCTTGGGATAGATTTTATTTTTTATTTTTTGAACAATATATATTTTTAATGGTGTTTTTGTTAAAGTGGTCTAAAAACATAATGAAAACCTAGCACTTTTCATTTTCCTTCCATAACTTCATCAAAAATATCAAAATAAAATACTTTTTTTTTAATGTGTATAGAATTTTTCCATGGTTGGGATGGTATAGGTTTTATCATATTATGACAAGTGAAACAAAATTTGAAGTCTTAAACATAGGCATAAACATTCACAAGAAAAAGTGTCTTAAAACCCACTATTAGTAAAAAAATTAAAATTATAGTTATCATATTTGTTTATCTTTAACATCAATATTTCTACAAACCTAACAGCTTTCACCTACGAATGGTATCATTTATATGACATGTTTTCAATTTTTCAGCATGCCTAAAGTCCACAAAAGAAAAAAATTGATGTTTTTTTCCTTTCACATGCAATAATGACTTCCCAAATCTCTTGTTCAGGAAAAATAGATATTTCCGGGGTCTTGAGGGTCAGATTTTATGATACGATTATGAAAGTGATCGTTGTTTATAAGTTGCGATCATGGTTCTAAATTTACTTATTGGTAAGAGATGATAATTGTGGTTTATACAATGCAATGGCAGTTTATAAATCATGATCACAGTTCTTAGAATTATATTCAAATGAATCTTGGATATATTTTTTTGTATCATAGGACCTGCAATTGTGATTTCAAACCATGATTGTGCTTTTAAACCATGATCGCGCTTTATAAACCACAATTGTGGTCATAGGCTTGGGAATTTCAATAACCTCACAAAAATATTGTTATTGTGGTTCATAAAATTTAAGATTTGATGTCCACTTTTGGTCCTTCAAATTTCTTCACTTACCCTCAAAGTGATCATGTTACGAGAGAGGGAGCAGAATGAATCTTGTAAGTTTGCCTAAAATTCATAATGGACATATGTTTTATAAGGTTGTTAGTTATTAAAACAAGTTTTTGATACCATGTCAAGAACATATTTACATCATGGATTTCATATGAAAGTGTGGAGATAAATCACATTGTTATGGATTTAGGTCAAGGATCTCGATTAATAATCATGTTTTTTCAACTATGTTTAATGATGTGAAGATATATAAAGGTGTCTCTATCAAATGAATGGATCTGTGATTGGCTTCAATGTGATCGCTAAAGAGCATGAGAAAACTTGAAAAAATGAAAGGGAATATTGTAAGATAAATTTGAAACATCATATGGGAGAGTTCCTTGAGGATAATTCAAATTCGCACAAAGTCTTAATTTTTTACGGTGACAATGTTTGGGAAGTCTTGATAAACATACATAGAAACTAAGGGATATGAAGGAGGCTTTGAAAATATTTGAAGAGTTTTAAAATGAAGTTGTGGTACATGTTATATGTTCATAAATCATTTTACTTATGGTACATGGTCAAAAGATAGGATACTATGAAGAATCAAGGATTAAATTCAAGAAATCTGGGCATATAATCCGCTATGCATGTGATGTACACTCTCATATAGGAGAGATAAAATTCAATAAAAAATTGTCTGAGATGGTATCTTGTTACTTTGTAATAGTTTGGATATCCATATGATCTAAGAATTTTAAGTCTTTGAAGGTTAAATAAGTTTAAAATTCAGTGTTGGAGGATGAAGAGATAATGTGAAGTTCAAAATAATATCTCTTAGGTAGGATTGAAGGTTAATTTGAGTTTTTCAAGACAAAAATAGTAAGGTAACATCTTGAAGATATTTTGGAAGCATGTATAGAGGATTTCTACAATTATTTAAAGGCTATGAGGTGGTTTCTATACATAATATTTGTGATTTTACACTATGACGTAGAAAAGCATGTCTGTAGAGAGGAAATTACAATGATCTAAAAGTTTGAAGTGAATATTAAAAATACATAATGGGTACTCAAATATTGTTCTATTTTGTTTTAAAATTAGTGAGATTGAAAGCTACAACTGATAGAACCTAAATAAAATATACAAGAAATATTGGGGACTCGAGAGGAATAAGAAAAAAATCAAGATACATTTTAACATTTTGAGACAATATTTCTCACTTGCACCATAAGAAGAATAGGATGAATCTTGAAATGGTATCACATTGTCTTGAGAATGTATTATTTTCTCTCAATATGAAGAAAATTTTATTATAGATCCTAAAAAAGGGAATATAACAAATCAAGAAAGAAAGGAGATGAATTGTGCCCTCTTCTCAGTATAGTATAGTATAATCATAAATGGAGTATTGTTGTGAGATATAGAAGAGTTATTCTAATGCTTGAAAAAGTACCATAAAGTTTTGAGAGTTATTTTAAGTCAGTAAAACTCATAGATGATATAATATTTTTTCCAATGGTGAAAATGGTTTCAAAACAGTGATCTTTTTGGAAAAGACATGGGAATGTATGATAAAGGCCAACTATATACATGAGGATAAACCATATAGAATGGCATAGTGTCTTGAACAATAAGCATTTGGGTGTTGAATCATGCAAAATCCTAAAAACCTAGAATCTATCACGGATGAGATAATAGTATAAGTGTGGTAGTGAAGTATATGTGGAAGAAAACATTGGCAAGAAAACTATAAAAACCATATAGGACTTGAAAACAAAATCAATTAACCTTGTAGTCTTCTTATGCTTCTTTTGGAGCTCAAAATTTGAGTTCTCAAGTAGATGGAGATATTACAACCATAGGGGAATCACCAAAAGTTTGCTCAAGATGAATACGAGCTTCCATAACAAGATTATTTTTGTCCATTTTCCACTTTGAAAAGGTGCTCTAATTATAATTTCATGGTTTTGAGGCAAAGTCGGACATTACAAGGGGACGAGATATTAGATAAAGGTAACTATCCAAACATGATATTTGCGTTCAAATTAGGTGATTTGAGCTTGGAGGATCTTGATAAAGGATAAAATACATCTTCTTACATCAGTCAGAGCCCAAAACAATAAGGAATTAGAGAAAGAAGATAGAATTTAGAGAATTCAACATTAATTCTTGAAAGGAAAAAGTTTGGAACATGATGAATGGAGAACATGAGGATAAGTAAGAGGAGTATAGTCTCGGGGGTCATGTAATTGTTTACACCATGTATGTAGACCTCATATATTACTTATAGGAGCCAAGAAAAGAGAAAACACAGCCTTAGAGGACCTTGAGGACAAGTACATTTGTGTTTCTCATGTATTATTATACTTGGTTCATTGTTTCATGTCAAGTGGTCAAAGAACCATTTTCACATATGTCAAAGGGGGATTAAACCAAGAAAAAATAGAAATCAACTTGCAGGTGTTGGTCTTGGTTTTTTGCCATACACATTTCTTGGTTGTTTCCATTAATGACAAAGGGGAGTTTGTTGGGAAATTTGTCATAAGGTTTTCATTTAAGTCAAGTTGTATATTGACGTAAAAGTTTCCCCAAGATGTCTAGGTGATTCCTCCCAATTTTATATGCAAGACTTAATAAGATCAAACATGGTCAATTAGGTGTGTATCAGGTGTTAACAATTATGTAACTAGTCTCTATGGTCAACTCATGAAGTTTCAGGTAGCTCTAGGCCTAATCCTAGTCCCAAATCAAGTAGGCAGGTGTGGAAACATGAGAAATGGATCAAGGAAAAGCATAAATATTATGGCTAGATAATTATGAGCTCTAATAGAATACAAGGAAGGATTATTAATTCAATACACATGTTTATAGGGCATGAAAGTAGCCATTACAGAGCATTTAAGTGAAGATAAGGCTAGTAGGAATGTGCAAATGATGAACTAGGGTATGATGATGCAAACCAAGGATTTAATGATTGTAATATAATGGTATATGGTGTGTGAAAGACTTTAAAAACTTATAAGAAGGTAAATTTAGCAATATTACAGTGTTGGCATAGTATACCCTTGAAGACTAGATAATTAAATCTATAAAAAGGAAATGTGGAAGTTTTTATAGAGAAAAATATATAAATCAGTAATTATATTACATGGGGGTTTAGTTGTGAAGGTTTGGTAAAACTTCAGACCTAAGGAGGTGCTCTGTCTGAAGTTACACATGCTTTACCAAAATCGGGTTTTTTAAAAATGTAAATTAAGAACTCAAACTTATTAGCCATCAAGAGAAACTAAAAAGCCTCCTTTAGATTAATCATATATGACAAGATTTTTTTGGAGGGAATTTTAATTAAAAAAATATGCAAAAGTTTTGAGAGGAATTGGTTAAGTATTTACAAAATTATATTTATTTTTCTAAGTTCCTTTCAAACCCTCCAAGGAACTCACATAGAGAGATAGGAGAAAACTAAAGATTGCGGTCATCAAATTAGTTGGGAATCTCATGAAATCTCCTCTAGATGGTAGAGTACCTCCTCTAATTCACAATGTTGAATTATTGTTCTTCATGGTTGACTGATCTGCAAAGGTTTTACATTATTTTGCGAGTTATTAAATATACAATTCAAACATATGGTGTAAAACTTAAATTTATTAATGTGGAAGAAGGTGTGTGATGTTTTATTATGGATCCTGTAATTTTTTCAGTAATTACATCACTAGTTTGTTGAGAACTTAATAAATCTCATAGTCCTACCATGAAAGATCAAATAAACTCGATCTCTCTTGTTGAATGAAGGATGTTTGTGGGCATTAGCATCAAGATTGAAGTGTGAAATGAATGTACACAACTTGTGTAGGTCCAAGAGAATTTTTTAAGCTCTAATTATCCATGGTAAAGCATGAATAGTCATGGTTTATTAGCATATATGTGTACAAGTTAATCCTTACATGTGTTACTTCATGAAACAAGTGATTTTGGTTCCAAATTTTCTATTTCAAATGACAAGATTACCTCATTGTAAATCATTTTCATTCTAGTGAGATGGTTAAAGAATAAAGAACCTCAAAATTATGGTCTTATAAGTTTGACTATAGTATACATGACATTCCATTTTCCATGAAAATTGAGTTACCTCTCTTTGATAGTCATATATGACTTATTCTGTAAGAATCACATCATGAAATCATTTCACACAACTAAATGCCAAAGAAGGTCTAAATATGGTTAAAGGAACATTCATTGAAATGATCGTAAAAATACTATGATAAATTTTTTCCCATTAATAATTACAAGTTTTAAACCACCCAATGTTATAAAACCATTAAACAACAGCTTAGGTGGTGAGTAATTTCGTTCAATTAATCCTAAGTGATACCTCGAGATTAAACACCTCTAGCTATGGCCAAATTATCGAAGGAATTCAACATTTAAAATATATTTTTTCCTAGATAACAAACATTTTGGGTTAAAATTTACATACCACAAGTAAGGATACCCTCTAAAATGTCCCTCTCCAATTCCCATAACTTTCCTTCACTCAAGATTGTTGGTATCCAAATTGTTTCTCCCTTGAAACCTAGTAGCATCAATTATTTAGAAAAACACTAAGAGAGAGACAGATCTTATTATGAGTCATTTTGTACTCAGGGAGGGTATTTATCTAACTCTTTTTCACCAAGAATCAAAGAAATGGATAGAACCTTCATTAAGGATTTGATCTATCCTTACTTCTTTAGGCCATGCCTTTCGACCAGGGTGAGAGGACCCATTTTGTAACCTCTGTTAGTGAAGGAGAATGAAGATATCCTTGTTTGCACAAATCAAAGGGCCCGAGAGAATATGATCAATGCACCAAAATTTAACTCTCGCGAGTTGTCACTTCTAAATAATGGTGATATTTCCTAGATAGGGAAAAGGTTACTAAAGACATTATGGAATCCTAATTACTTCTACATATTTTAGTGTAGAATTTATACATTTGTGGACACACAGGGAAAATAAGGGTAGTTCAGGATGGATTCATTGTTTTTGAGTAATTTTGGTTGGAGATTAAGAAATATAAAATTGATTATACCAGATCTTCAATAGACTTCACAATAATTGGAAAGATAAATGACAGAAAGCTTTGGAATAGCTAAAATATTCCTTCAACCATATGGTATTCATCAATGGAGGCCCATATTTTGACGGTTCCACACAATCTCCAAGAATTCAATAGGAAGGCTTTAGATAAATACTCAATAAAACATCAAAGACCCATGGTTCCTCACACCTAAGATACACTCAAAGGCTTACAGACAATATTTATCAACAAATGATAGTGAAGTGATTTTAAATTGTTTATCTCATTACAAGATGAAGGCTCTTCTTGAAATGAAATTGCAAATGCCACTAAATTGTCACAAGGATGAGATCCTATGTGATTCGGAGGGACTTTAACACAAGATTGCAATAGGAATAAGAAAAACTACTTGTAGACATTCTGAAATAAAGCAGACACAAATTGCTCCAAGATTGACACAGATTAACTCGAAATTGGTTAGATTCATCAGCATGGGAAAGTTTCTTTGAAAATTCTTAGAGCTTGTCAATGGTTGTACAATCACAACCAAATTAACATAATTAAAATCTAAAACATAGGAAATTAATAGGTTTCTTGTATTTATCCTGTAAGAAACCCCGACCATTTTCAAGAGTATTCTCATTGTATTTATACATTTCACTCACTCACTCATCCCAAAATTCCCCCTAAAAAAGAATAATGTTCTAAGGACCTTTGATTATTACCAAATTGTCTCGGAAAGTGAAATTTAACAAATTTGCAACAAAAAGTTACCGATTAGACAAATCATGAACTCGATCACATTTCCCGAGCCTCGACTAATGACTACGATCCCATGCCACAAAATGTTTGGCAATCCTTCAAATCATTCTCGATTTTGTGATACGATAAATCCCTATTTTAATAATTTTCCATTGTCTTTGTACAACTAGATATGATAGTTAATCCTTTTCGCTCTCAAGGTAACACCTTTTTCATCTTTTACACCTGTAGCCTCCATCATTTCATCCTTTTCCCTCTCTTTCCTCTCGAACTCTATGCCACATCCAACTTATCCGGTAATTCATGTTTTCAAAAGTGCCTAAGCAATTCTAACTTCAAAATATTGACCTTAACAATCCTTGGACTCAACAATTATGTTCTAAATCCATTTAATGACACTTTGCGGACAAAAATGACAAGGAATTTCATCAAAAAATGATGAAAAACAATGTGTATTCGCATCTTCAGAAGTCTTGGAGAAAAAATGGCAAAAAAATAGATACAATGCACAAAATTTGATTCTTCCCCTTCTCAACTTTAGATTAGGTTCATCCACATGCTTTTTGGCGCAACTACAAATGTGAGGTATAGAGGAAAGTTTCCAAACAAGTGCAGGGCTTCCATGTGCCACAGGTCCAACAAAAACTCTTTTTTTCCTTTCAAAAATCTCGGTATAAAACAGAGCCAGTTGAAGCCTCCATGTGTCTCAATGGCACACTTTGAGATGGTCCCTAAAAGAAAATACTCCAAGCAAGCACAGTGCACCAAATGTCACAATCGATAGAGTTCTTTGAAAAGTTGAAGGACTAGCGAAAGGCACCATGTGTGTAGGGTCTGTGACAGTTTTCCTTACCCGTTGAAAAGTATAAGCAATGGCAGAGTGAGAAGAAGTCTCTAAGTGTCCTCTTGGTGCTTCTTCAATATAAATTTTAGGGACCAATCCCCAAATAGATGTGGCCCCTTCACATTTCCATGTTCCGCTGAGTCGCACCAGTGCATGAAAAAAAATTCTAAGTCTTGACAAGGTAGCAGAAACCTCCACGTGTCTCCCTGGCGAAACTCCAAGGTCAAACCAAAAGGCAAATTTTTAGATGAGCATCGACCCCCCAAGTGGACAATTTTTGAGTTGAAGTGGAATTAGAATTTCAAATTTCCCCATTGAGCCGCATCCAACTAGAAAGGGCCATGTTTCCACAGATGTTGAGATATAAATTTGACGGGAAAACACACCTGTCAAACTATAAATGCGGGAAATCAACATTTCTTTCAAGACAGATAATTTGGAAATGATATAAGGCCCAAATATGATCCTCTGAGCCACATCCAATCACGTTTCCATAGATATTGGGACAAAAATTGATAGGGAAAAAAACATGACTATGGAAGAATGAAAGGAAGGGAAAAACTTTATTTTACACCCAAGCTACAAATGTTTTCACATGGATAGAGGAACAAAAAAAAAATTATAGAATTTAAGTGATCCACGACCAATGAAGGGACTGATCATGTAAACCAAATGAAGGAAAGAGCTTTCATGCATCAATATGAGGAGATAGAAAACACATCGTAGTCCCAAATCCGAACAATTTCAAAGACAAACGGGGAGAGATCAAATTGAGCACCAACATTGGCTCTGACTCAGGATGGGTACTCCCTGCGAGTGCCATAAGAAAAAATAGCAGACCAACTGCTGAAAACAAACCATTGGGTAATGGAGTCAAGGAATAAGCTTACAAAGAAAAAATAACAACCAACTCTCCCGAGGAAGAACCGAGAAACCAACAAAAAGGTTTCCAATTACCAGGACAAACAAAAATAGAAAAACATGAAAGTAGAAAGTAACCAAAAGACTATACACTATTCAATGGAGTATACCCTGATTCTAAGAAATCAATCAAGGAAATGTTTCAAATGTCTGCCATTAACAGGAAAATCAAGTAGTTCCCATTCTAATTATTTTAGGAATAAGGTATTTTCACCAATTTGAATGTCAATTGAATAAGGGTCCATCAACAATACATCAAACTTTCCATGTTTTCCCTTATCCTCATGTCCGCTGTCCCATAATAACACAAGATGTCCCACACTAAAAGCTCTTGGAGTCACTTTTTTATCAAATAACTTCTTCAAATTTTCTCTGAACTTCACATTCCACTAATGGGATGCCCTTCTTTCTTCATCTAACTCAATAATCTGATTGATTCGAGCATCATATGGACTAACTTCTTGATCTTCAATTTTTTGAACAAACTGAAATGAAGAAAATTACAAATGAAGGGGTAGAAAACCTTGAGTTCCATATACCAACTCAAATGGGCTTTTACAAGTAGCTCTTCTAACAGTGATTCTGTCACAAATTTCCAGCACAACAAACTTACATTGCTCACCCCACTTCTTTTTTCAGCTCCAAGGTTATTCTAATGATCTTCAACATGTATTTATTACTAGACTTAGCTTGTCCATTTCCTTGGGGATTGTAGTTAGAAGGATATGTCAAATTCATTCCATACCCTTTGCACATTGCCACCAAAATTTTGGCTTTGAAACTCATGGAATTATTAGCAACAATCTTAGCTGGCACTCTAAATCTCCATATGATTTGATTCAACATGAAATCCATGATGAATTGGTGTGTTACTTTCTTGGTGGGGATTTCTTCTACCCACTTAGTGAAATAATCAGTGGCTATAAGAATCCATTTATGACCAGCACTAGAAAGATCTGAAATATTTTCAATGAAATCCATTCCCCATTTCTTAAATGGGGCTTCAATTGACACATGATGTAAAGGAATGGAGCCTGGAGCTTTCATTCTTCCATAAAAATGCTGGAAACTTTCACATTTCCTAACCAATAGAATTGTATCTTTGAAGAGAGTTGGCCATCAATAACTAACCCTCAAGATTTTATGTGTTGTAACTCTTCTATTAAAATGTCCCCACAAACTCCTCCACGGAGATCAGCAATTACCTTTGGGGTTTCATCCTCAAGCAATGATCTTAAGAGCACTCTCACTTTGAGGGTTATTCCAAGCTAACCCAAAATTAGTAATGACATATTTTTGAGAGGCTAACTTAAGAGCTCTTTTCTAATATTTACTCAAATGTTTAGGGCAGCATAGATGTTTGAGATAAAAGATTATATATTTGTACCATTCAGAGCTTACCAACTTTTCAAGTACATCCACCATTTCTCCTTCTACTTCATTCACCTCAATAGTTTGCAAGTTTCTCTTAGCCATAAGCTTAGCTAGGCCCAAACCTATTATCAATTTCATGGTTTGGATATCCATGTCATATTCCTACAAATTGTTTAGCCATCTACATATTTTTCTTGAGACCTCCATCTCTGATAAGATATATTTCGCCATGGTGTGGAGAACATAAGAAACAACTTTAGATCTCAAGATGTAAGGTCCGAAAACCTTTGTTTCTTTCACTAAGGAAAATATTTGATTCTCCATGATGGTGTACTTCAACTCAACTCCTTACAATGCCTTACTAAAAATTCAATTAAGTCACACCCCCTTCATCATCCTTCTATAACAAGATAGATGCAATGGTGTTTTCTGAAGCAAAAGAAAACATTTGAAAAGGCTTCTTGTAATTTGGAGCTACTAAAACAGAGGCATGCTTTAATTCTTCTTTCATCCCATTGAATGCTTGAATGGAAGCTTCTTCCCATTTGATAACTTCATCTTTATTCAGCATGATAGTAATGGGGATGGTCACCAAAGAAAGTTAGACAAAAATTTTCTGATAAAGTTTTTTTCCAAAGAAGGATTGAACTCCTTATTAGTTCTAGGAATTTGAACCTTGATGATGGCTTTCACTCTCTCGAGATCAATCATGACCCCTTCCTTTTATACAATGTGACCAAGTAGATTTTCCTTTTGCACTCCAAAATGGCACTTATTGTGATTTAATGATATGCCATACTCTCTACACCTTAACAACATTCTCTCAAAGTTTTGTAATTGATAATTTCTTTTTCTCGAAAACATAGTTACATCATCTTGATAAACAACAATGAAATCATCAATATAACCAACAAATGCTACATCTATTGCTCTTTTGAAACTTTCTCTAACATTCATTAAGGCAAAATGCATCCTGATATAGACATAAGTTCCCCAGGAGTGGTAAAGACTTTCTTTATTTTTTCCGACTCCTTCACAACAACTTGATTATAGCAAGAGAAACCATCCAAAGTGGATAATAATTCAGAACTAGTTAAAAATTGTATCATATTGTCCATATTTGGTAGAGGGTAATTATCCTTCCTTGATGCTCTATTCAAGTTTCTAAACTCCACAAACAATCTTATATCTCCATTTTTGTTTATGACAGTGCTAAATTTTTAACCCAAGATGATTACCTTGTGGGCTGAATGATCCCTCCATCCCTCAACTTCTTCAATTCTTCTTTCATCTTCAAAGAAAGGAGTAGATTTATTGGCCTCTAATTTTTCCCCTGAAAGGCTTGGCATTAGATTCAAGAGGAATTTCATGTTGGAAAAAATCTTCCCGTATGCCTTTAACTCAAAGTAAGATCAAGCTACGAGTCTTGTTATTTCTTCAACAATTAAACATAGGACTACTTCTCTTCCTTGATCATATTTCTTCCTAACCAGATTTTATATGGTTTTTCCTTTGTGTCCAGTGTCGTGCTCTTCCACATCTCTTGAAACCGCATACTTGTGTTAATAATGTAATCAAAATTATCAAAGTTTGATTCAAGTGCCACCAAACATTAGAGAATTGTGTTTACCTTCATCTTAATTATTTCTTTTCCAAGTAAAGTTTCCTTTCCTTGAGCAACACACACCATTAGTTCCCAATCTATATTTTGGTAAGCAAACTCACCTTGGTTCTGCATAAACCGTTTAACCTGGGCATCATCATCGAACACTTGCTAATTTTTAACATTGTTAGGTTTAGATGGCCATGTTAGTATTTCAACATCATACTCACAAAATGGAGATACTCTATAATTTCCGAATCTAGATCTTGCTAGTACAAAAATTGATTCTCCCTAGGAAGCCGAGCAGCGTCACAAGTTTCGTAGGAAGCTTAGAGACAAGTAGATCATGAAGTGTGTCATTTTGTCGATGGGGATGAAATGCAAATTGTTCTTTTCACTCGATGTGGAGAAATGGATAGCACCCTAGAGAGGATTTGACCTATCCTCACTACTTTATGGTTGTTCCTTTTAACCAAGGTGAAAGGACCCTTTTTGTAGCCTATTGTTTGTGGAAGAGATGGAGATATCCTTTCTTATGAAGTTATTAAGAAGACCTTGAAGAAAATATGATGAATGGAACAAAACCTAATCCTCACAAGTTGTCACTCTAGATAATGGAGATTTTATAAGCAAGGTTTAGGCCACTAAAGATAATGAAAACGTGATTGTTTCTAAATGTTTTAGTAGTAAAAAAATTCTTTTGTATACACACATGACAAATAGGGGTTGTATGGGTATGATTGGTTGTTTTTAAATGAATTTATCGTGGGAGGTGAGGTAGAAATGAACTTGATTCACAAGATCCTTGAAAATTTTTACAAAAATGGAGAGCTTGAACAATAGAATGCTTATGGATAGATAGAGTGTTCCTTTAACTTGCAGAATATGTGCTTCCATGGAGGCCCAAATCAGTAATTTTCACACAAAATTTAAGGATCCAAAATGAGGGCTCAAGTTGGAAAACTTAACTATACATTATCAACCTCTATTTCATCACGCCTAAGATACCCTCAAAGGCTAACAAACAATATTATAGTCATTCTAGGAGTCAAAATGATTTTAAATTTATTTTTTTCACTATCAAATAAAATTTCTTTTGATAAATGAAATTGCAAATGCCACTAAACTATCACAAGGATAAGATATTGTGTGATTCACAAAGATTTCAATGTAAGATTGCAAAGGAACAAGAAAACTACTTTCATTCTGAAATGAAGCAAACACAAATTTTTCCCAAAAATAACACATATTAACTCAAGTTTCATTAAATTTATCAGCAGGGGAAAGTTTATAGAACAATCTCGAGACCTTGTTAATGGATGTACACTTGAACCACATTGACAGGATAAAATTTAACACAAAGGAGATAAACATGTTTCTTCAGATGGTTTCTCAGAAGGCTAGGTTCTATTAAGCTTTTCTCTTAGAAAAATTAGTCCTGACCTCTAACACTCCAAAAATTTGCACGAAAAATTCCTGTAATTTATAATACTTGATTTACATCAGAAAATTCCACCAAAACCAGTGTACATTCAATGCACCATTGCATGTTGAGACTCCCATAATTAAATTTACAAAAAGGTTGTCAGGTTTGTAGAGGGAAAATCTCTCCAAATATTTGTAACATTCAATTCTTCACCTGGTAGGTCATTCCTCATCTCACATGCCAACTAATTCTTCCTCCAATCTGTCAAATCTTGTTCTTTGTGTGCCGTGGAAAGAAAAATTAAAAATCAGATCAAAGCTAATGATCAAATCACATTTTGATTGCAAAAGACATCTTTAGATTTTTCCCACCCAACCAAGATACCAAATTAATGTTCCTCTTCATTTTACGTGTAGGAGACTCCAAGAAATGATAAAAACTATAAAAATTCGCATCCCCAGGAGCTTTGGAGTAGAAATGGCAGAAAAGTAGATACGAGACACACATCTTTTATTGATCTCTCTTTTTGAATCTGGACCGTCCATGTGGGAGATCCAAGTCAAGATGGGCCCGAGGGTTTGTTTTTACATTTTACACTTTTTGGAAAAAATGCAAAATTTCTCAATTTTCTCCACCCCTCTGCCTTTGAAAAATGGGCTTGACATGTGTCCCAATGTGGGTCCCAAAGGAACTGTGGCTAAATTCTTCTATTTCACCTCTTTTTAGGAAAAGGGATTTCCAAGTTTTCCCACAACTCCGCCCTTCCACTTCTAGTCTCTGATGTGGGTCCCAGTGGAACCACGCTTCCTTTTTCACTTTTAACTCCTTTTTCCACAAAAGGAAATTTTTCCAATTTACCCCCGAAAGTCTGCACCTCCATTGTTGATTGGAGAAATTTTTTAATTTTCTCTATCGGGCCCATGGGTCATTTTGATGATTTTAGTCTTTTGAATATCAAGGGGAAAAATCCAAGTTGCCCCCGATGGCCCGCCTCCCCACCTCTTGACATTTTCAAATGCCCACGGATATGAATGGCACATCTTGAGGTGGTCCCAAAAATAGAGACCCTAAATGAGCGTGGGCTCGCCACGTGTCTCGGGCCCTTTAGGAAGTTGCTGAAAAGTCTAAGGAAAGAAGACCTGGTGGAGACCTCCACGTGTCATTATGGCACAACTTCAAGAACCTTATAAGGCTTCAAAATGATTTGATGGGGGCATGCTTCCATTTTAGAATTTTACTCCATTTTTCTAAAAGGGAAAAATATCCAAACTGCTTCCGAAGGCCCACATCTCCGCTTTTAAATTTTCCACGTGTCCTTCTATGGGGTCAGAGCAAGACCTTTTCCCTACCACTTAAATTTTTCTTTAATCAAATCTAGGTCGGGCTATGGGGTGGGTTCAAATTTTTGCGAAAGTAGCCAAAAATTAAAATTTCAAAAATAAACCCATCGCGCGTCATCCAATCATAAGAAGCCACATAAGTACCAAAAGAACCAATCAAAATTGAGCGGAGCTATGGGACCAAGTTTTCCTTTTTTCCAAAAAACCAAAAAGTGACAAGTTAAAACATTTTTCCACTTTGTCTCCTGACCAACCAAACAGGGATAATTTTAGTGGAAAACATTTGTAATATGGCAAATATTTCATTTTTGAAAAATTTGAAAAGGTGAATATTTCATTTTTTTAGGGGTCATCTTCGCCTACCCTTGAAACTATCCCCTATCTAATCTTAGATTATTGACTAGGTAGAACACTACTAGATCACTCATACCACCTAGGGGTATATGTATTATCAAGTATAATAAATGCATGATAGGAGGGCAGAGGCTACAGGTTGTGTGACAAGAGGGTGGAGGATGTAGACAAGCGACATAGAGTTTTTTTGACTCGTGACATGGAGAGTTTGTTGACATCTAACAGGAGTGTGGAGGAAATAGACATATGAAAGAGATTTTTGACACGTGACATAGATATTTTTTCATCACACAACCAGATGGTAGAGGCTACGAGATGCGCAAAAATATATTCTTTCACGTGTCAACAAGGTGGTTAACACGTTTGAATGAACCTCATTGACACACACATCAAAAAGGTGGTTGACACGCATCAGTGAGGTTCATTGATGCACGTCAACCACCTTGTTGAAACCTCGACAACAAATCTTCTCATCATGCATCTGCAGCCATTTGTCACACCTCTTAAAAATCAGTGAAATATTTTTGTCGGACCCTAAAAATTCACCTTCCCATGAAACCAAGCTTTATGAGGATATTCGCCAAGTATTTTCCACCTCTGATTTCTAAGAGGATCAAAATGAACCCTACAACCAAAAGAATCCACGTGACTAACAAATGCTTCTAATATTTTTACAAGAAAAAAACTGCAAGACCGTCAAAAACACAAAAATTCACCATTCATTCCTAGAATCCAATTTTTCACTAAGGATGAAATTTTTGAAACAAAAACAAGTGAATCCTAGTTCTAAACATCTTTCAACCATGGATTTGGATTTTTAAAGGCATACAAATTTAAATTGATCATTCTTGAGCTTCAATGGTCGGGTCAAAATAGGAAAAATGGCAGAGCCTGTGGATTTTGAAGAAATTAGGGAAAAATAGGGAAAAGTCAAATACTTCTTCGAAAAGGTGTATGACAATGGATTCTGTAAACAAATTGAGGTACTCTATCGACATTAAAATTTTCCTCCGTAATTTCTATTTTATTATGTATGTATTAGGAATAGGATGTTTTTAAGTATGATTAGTAGTGACGTCTCGATAGAAGATAACGACGCCACAAGATGCGGTGCTGCCGATAAAGTAGAGTACGTAGCAGATAAATACCAAAGTACAAAAGGAATGTTGTAATAAACAGAAATGTTTGTCATAAGTGGTCCGTAATGTTAAAATGTCAAAGTTGGGGTAAGTAGAGAAGTAAGGTCTACATGATTAGGAATTAGAAATATTGTATTTGTAATAAGGACAACGAGTGATGTCATAAATTTTTTGTGTATTTTATTTGTGGAAAAGTCTAAAAAGGTGGAACCCATGTGAGATGATAAGGTTTATCTTATCTTAGAAGATAAGCCTACATGTAAAGGCAATATTTTAGGCATGGAATATGATTGGCCGGAAGAGATTTCCTATCCTATCTTAGAGATAGGGTGGATAATCCCAATTCCTATAAATAAGGAGGCCACCCCCTCATTTAACATAGAAGGAAGTAGTGAGAAATATTGTATGAGTAAGTGTGTAAAGGAAGCCATCATTTTGAAGGTGTGTTAAAGAAGCCATTAAGAGGTGTAATTGTGAACTTTCTCCCATAGTTATTCTTGGAAGGTAAGTGAAGTCATGAACACTTGAAGTACCTCATGGGTGAGAATGTAAAAATTTCATGTTGATATTATAATTTACACTTTGATATTTCAGATTTATCATCATTCCTTCTTATCATAGTCTATGGTATACTTGTGTTATGTGTGTTGTTGTGTTTCCAGTTACATCCACCAAACTAAAAGTTATGCATTAGTAAATAGTCATAGCATGAGGAGTTCTTTAGTGAAAAATTATCATAGTGCCTGATTGGTGATGACATTTTTGTTACATTGTCGGGACCATTCCTCGTTGGTGGATTTTCCCGAGACATATTCCCACTTTGTCAGAAATCATTTGGAGGGTAACCTTTTTTTTACTGTGCATAGTAGTTACCATGGTAAAGTCACTTTTTACCATGAATAGTATTTACCACAGTAACTTTACTTTTTACCGTGAATAGTATTTACCACAAAGAACTTAACTTTTTACCATAATGAGTGTTTACCACAGTAAAGTTAGTTTTTACCATAGTAATTCAAGTTTTACCATAGTTTACTGTGGTCATTCCTATTTTATTGTAGAAAGGTGTAAAGTCACTTTCTATTGTAGTGATTCCAATTATTTGTGCACATAAGTCTTGTTGATTGTACTTGTGGGTTGGTATTTCACTGTGGTTACTTTTGAAAATGGGGAAGATTCACATTTTTTCATCCCAGTCTAATGAAGATGCTTCCTCTATCATTCAAGAGTTTAAAAGATCTTGCATTTGTAATGGCCTCATAAGAAGGGAACAATGGACTGAATTTTTCCAACCTTTTTGGATGGTTCACCCTTATGTGGTTTTGAAACACTAGGTGATAATGTGAAAAACTCATGGGATTTATTAATCAAAGTTTTCTTGAAGAATTTGGTGAACAAAAAAAATATGCAGATCTCATAATCGATATCACAAAGCTATCCCAAGGAGAGAAGAAGAAGATAAGGGATTATCATGCTTGTGTTCTAGAGCTAAGGAGGAAGCTCGATGCCCAGATCTAAAAGGAAGGATTAGTGGATGGGTTGATGAATGGCATGGATAATCTCCTCTATAAGCACTTCATTCTTGGGATGAAGCCAGAGATCAGACAACGAGTGAAGTATGACTGCCCAGCTACCATTGAACAAGCAAAGGAGATTGCAAGAAGGTAAGAAGAAAGCATGGAAGAGGAGCTAAAATAAATTGTTGCTAAAGTACAACCTACACTAGCACCTTTGGTCTAGAATCCACAACCACTCTCGGTGGGCACAAATCTTTCTCTGAGTATATCTAGTGAGTATGAAGATATGCTCAGGAAGATGGGCTAGTTAACTATTAATCTTCTTCAAGGAAAAGAATTTAGTTCTCAAGGAGGAGATAAAGGTCCAAAAAGAAATATTTCTGAAGTTGTATGTTATGGTTGTCATAAAAAGGGTCATTATAAGTATAATTGTCCAGATAAAGATTCTACATCTGGTATAAGAGATAATGATAAAGGAAAAGCACCTGTGAATTCTTTTGATGTAGTAGATAAGAGCATAAATAATGAAGTAGATGTGTTTGTAACAAAAATAAATAAATAAAAAGATAACCAAGATGGAAATGATCCTACGAAGATGAAGGGAGAAACTAGTAAGAAATATAGGAGAAGAAAGTTTGGTGTGTAGGATTTTCTTATTTCATAGGGACAAGGACCATACTCCATCTTAAAAGATATTTCCAAAAGGCCTACAAATATTACATATGGTAAACTCTTGGCTATGTCTTCTAAGAAGAGGCGGGAGCTACAAAGTGGACTCAATGATCGACAAAGGAAGGAGGTTGAGGTCCCTATTTTGGAGGTAGAGGTAGATCCCTACGCTCTACAAGCCGAGGTATTATGTAATGGAATTTTAATTCATGATGTCTTAGTTGATGGAGGTGTTGCAGTTAATGTAATGATTGAGTATGTAATGAATATGTTGGGGTTAAAAATTGATCACCCCTCAACACTTATGTTAAGGTCATTAAATAAGGAAAAACTAAACCGAGAAGGTGTTGTTTCAAATGTGGCAATAATTATTATGGGTGTTTTATGTGTGGTAGAATTTCAAGTGAAGAAATATGGTACTTTTGTGTACCCAATGTTATTAGGAGGGCCATGGCTAAGGAGATTTCATGCAAGAAACTATTGGAATGAAGGCTTCATGACACTTGGACGTGGTAGAGAGAGAGGGTGATGATAACGTGATCCTCAAAGGCATCATAAGACGTAACTTTGTGGATTCAAGTGATGAAACTGATGATTGGACATCCTCTGATTACTCTAGTACCGATGAAGTGCACACGAGAAGATGAAGAAAGTGAGGTTGATGTTTTGGTTATGGATATCCTTCCAGTCACATCAACTCATTAACCCATAAAATTATCTGAATAAGAAATTGGTGATCATCTCCAACAAATAAAGATTGGTGATGCTATGATGGAGAGTGAGAAGGAATGCTACCTCCAGCTCTTTCAAAGGTACATACACATATTCACTTTTATAACAAGGAACTCTGTCAAGTAAGTTGGGTAGAACATTCTATTTATCCGGTAGATGGTACTAAGCCCATAAAGCAAATGCCATATAGAATGAATCATCAATTTTCCAAGACTCGTAAATGAAGAAATAGATAAATTGCTTGATGAAGGATTCATATTTGTCTTTGGGAGAATTCAAAATGGGTTTCTCCCAAAGTGTGATCTCAATAAAAATAATGGAAAGCTACGCATTTTTGTTGATTATAGGAAGCTGAACAAGGAAACAAAGAAGGATCATTATATTCTTCCATTCTCGATCTGATCTTGACGAAGTAGCTGGCCATGAGTGCTATAGTTTCTTTGATGGATATAGAGGATACAACCAAGTTTGTATAGCGGAGAAAGATCAGCTGAAGACCACATTCACCACTCCTTGGGAATGTTTTCTTATAGAGTTATGCCTTTTGGGTTGTGTAATGCTCCGAAACATTCCAATGTTTGATGAACAGGTGTTTAAACCCTACATTGGGAACTTCATCAGAGTATTTATGGATGATTTTTGCATCTATGGGAGAAATATGGACCACCTACACCAGATGGAGATGAAATTTCAAAGGTTAGATGAATCACAAGCCTCACTAAACCCTACAAAGTGTGTCTTTGGATGTTCTAAAGGTATTTTTTAGGGCATGTTATATCCAGAGAGATGGTATTGGTACTTGATCTAGATAAAGTTTCAAAAATCAAAGAGTTACCATTTCCTATGAATAGAAGTAAGTTGAGATCATTTTTAGGCCATGTGGGTTACTATAGAAGGTTTATAAAGAATTTCTCAAAGATTGCACAACCACTAACCCAATTATTGAAGAAGGGTGTTACTTATGAACAAGGAAATAAGGCAAGTGAAACTTTTGAAAAACTAAAGAAAGCTTTGGTGTCTTCACTGTTTTAAAGAATACATATTGGAACAAGCCATTCATTGTGTATATTGATGCCTCGGATGTACCACTAGGAAGTACTCGAGCCAAAAATATGAAAATGGGAATGATAATCCAGTTTTAATTTAGGAGTAGACAAATGAGTAGTGCTGAGGTAAATTATATTGTAACTAAAAAGAGGCTCTAGCTATCATTTTTACTGTAAAGAAGTTTAGAAATTACTAGCTAGGGAAGAAATTTATAGTTGTAATAACATCATCGTGCTCTAAAATATATTGTAAATAAGCCTAACCTATCGGGGAGGATAGCAAGATAGATCATTTTTCCACAAGAATTTGAATTTGATATTATAGATAGGCTAGGAAGAAGCATGTCAATGCATATGCACTCTCTCGAGCCTATGAGAGTTTAGGTTCATCTTGTGATGATGATGATTTCCCAGATGCAACATTGTTATCCCTTGACACAATCCCTAGTGAATACATAGATATTTGGAATTATCTGAATGAATTCAAGTTTCCTGATGGTGCCAATGCAAAGACTAAGAGGAAGATTACTCAAGCTAGTCGTCCATATTCTATTCTACATGGAGTATTATTTCGAATAGGACCTGATGGATAGTACAAGAGGGTAGTTGGATATGATCAAGGGAAGGAGATGATAGAAGAATTCCACAATGGTACATGTGGAGGACACTTCTCTGGACAACTTATAGCAAGAAGGATCTTGGATGTAGGTTATCACTAGCCCACTCTTTTTAGAGATTGTTATAATTATTGTAAGACATGTGATATTTTTCAAACACATGGTAACCGTAAGACTTCATCAGCTCCATTATGCCCTATTCTTCCACTTCGTCCCTTTGACAAATGGGGAATAGATATTGTAGGTCCAATTCCAACTACCCCATGCCAAAATAAGTATATTGTAGTTGCCACATAGTTTTTAACCATGTGGGTTGAAGCTAGGCCATTGAAAACAACTTCCATGGATGAAGTGGAAAGGTTCCTATATGAACGCATTGTCGCTGATTTGGTTGCCTATTAGAAATTGTAACAAATCAAGGAAGCCACTTCATTAATGAGGTGGTAGAAGCTATAGTGAACCAGTTTTTATTAATCATAGGAAGGAAACAACATACAAGCCAAGCAAAAATGGATAGGTGAAATGAAATTTTTTTGTGTTGTGTCAAATTCTAGCAAAAGATGCAGCCTTGCAGGTACATAAGTGGGATAAAAGGATTCATGTAGTATTATGGGCATATAGGGAAACATCAAAGTCCATAATAGGATACTCCCATTTCATTGGCTTATGGCATTGATCCAGTTCTTCCTATTGAGTTTCATATTTCCACTGTGAGAGTTATGAAAAAGGAAAGGATGGATGAAAGTGATTCAGTAAAAGAAAGGTTGGTGCATCTTCATTTGCTAGAGGAAATGAGGGAAATAGTGAAGGATACAAGCTATAAGAAGAAAATGAAGCGAAGGAATACTTTGATCAAAATATCCATTGATATCCATTTCATGTGAATGACTTGGTTCTAGTATATGATTCCAGATACAAAAAAAGAAGGCAGAGAAAATTTCTTCCCAAATGGATGGGGCCCTATAAAATAGCATATGTGCATGAAAATGGTACATATCAACTACAGAATTGGATGGCACCCCCATTACGAAATGGGTCAACCATGACAAGATAAAGATTTTCCAAGCACCAGAATAGTCTACTTTGAGGATGGAGTAGAAGCTAGGAAGGGAAAATGTCGACATTAAAATTTTCCTCCGTAATTTCTATTTTATTATGTATGTATTAGGAATAGTAGTCACATCGATAGATGATAACGATGCCGTCGATCAATGCCACCAATCACGTAGAGTACGGAAATAGTCAAAGTACAAAAGGAATGTTGTGGTAAAAGTAAATATTTGTCATAAGTGGTCCGTAATGTTAAAATGTCAAAGTTGGGGTAAGTAGAGAAGTAAGGTCTACATGATTAGGAATTAGAAATATTGTATTTGTAATAAAGACAACGAGTGATGTCATAAATGTTTTGTATATTTTATTTGTGGAAAATTCTAAAAAGGTGGAACCCATGTGAGATGATAAGGTTTATCGTATCTTAGAAGATAAGCCTACATGTAAAGGCAATATTTTAGGCATGGAATATGATTGGCCGAAGAGATTTCGTATCCTATCTTAGAGATAGGGTGGATAATCTTGAATTCTTATAAATAAGGAGGCCACCTCCCTCATTTAACATAGAAGGAAGTAGTGAGAAATATTGTATGAGTAAGTGTGTAAAGGAAGCCATCATGTTGAAGGTGTGTTAAAGAAGCCATTAAGAGGTGTAATTGTGAATTTTCTCCCATAGTTATTATTGGAAGGCAAGTGAAGTCATGAATACTTGAAGTATCTCATGGGTGAGATTGTAACAATTTCATGTTGATATTATAATTTACACTGATATTTCAGATTTATCATCATTCCTTCTTATCATAGTCTATGGTATACTTGTGTTATGTGTGTTGTTGTGTTTCTATATTACATCCACCAAACTAAAAGTTGTGCATTAGTAAATAATCATAGCACGAGGAGTTCTTGGTGAATAATTATCATATTGCCGTATTAGTGATGACAATTCAAATGGAGGTAAAAGCTTTAGAGAATTCACATCGAGTGATAAAACGTTTCATAACACACAAATTAGAGGAAAATGAGGGCAAAATGGTGTGAGACCAAAACGAGCACCAACAGATCCTAGGACTGCTAACTTATCTGCAACAACATTAAGCTTTCTATCATGGTGCACAATATTAACTGAGTCAAAAAATTCAAACAAATCCCTGACTGCATGCTTGTATTATTTCATTCTCTTATTTTTAGTAGCATATAGTTTTCTAATCTATTTGACAATCAGTTCTGAATCTCCTTTGACAATGATATCCTTTACACCATATTTCCATGCAATTCTCAAACCCAATAACAATGCTTCATATTTAGAAATGTTGTTAGTGCATTCAAAGTTAAGTTTGAAAGAGAAAACAAAATTGGAACAAGCTCCATAAAATAATAATGTCTAAGGAAAGCCTACTTTTTCAAGAAATTTGCATTGATCAATCTTGTGCTCTTTTCCATAAGAAAATTCAAAAAAGTTATCAAGCATCTACATCAACATACAAATTTTCATAAGAAGCATTGTTGGAATCTTCAATGAGGTACATCATCTTCTTCTCTCCATACAATTATACAAGGATTCCTTCAATTGGAATGGTGGCAAAAGACATATCCATCTGAACACTTCCACCAACACTTGTAGCCCACTTTCTTGATAACATAATGCCCCATTTTGCAGGGAAATCAACAATAACAACATCAAGTTTCAAGTTCTTACCCGGATAAGATATAAGTTGTACCACAAAACCTTTTACACATCCTACAACTGGCACCTCTCTATAATCCATTGTAGTAAACTTGCCATAAGATGTTGTCACTTTAGTGTCCAATTAATTCATGACCTCTAGAGGCATAACGTTACATGATGCTCTAGAATCAAACATAGAATTGTGCAGCGATCATCCTTAATAATTAGCGTTGTAAAAATGGATCAACATTTAATTGAGACTCAACCAAATATGTTCCCAAGTAAAATTCACATGGTTCACCTAGTTCTTCCAGAACTTGGGGTTTTTTCAACTCTGAAATGGTAGGAGGAGTCTCAATACTATTTACATTTCTTCCTTGGGTAATTTTTTCTTCTTTCAATCCTAAATACTCAAAGGCCCTTTTCTTGTGCTCAAGAATCCTAAACAGCTCAACAATTGGAACAAAAATCTTGATCTAACTCAAGACTTGGGAAATTTCATAAGGAATGTATTTTGAAAAATCAACATTTGGAAAAATATTGACACTCATCAGATGGCACAAGATTTTTCACATTTTGGGCATGGGTGGGAAAACCAGTTCTACTTGAGATAACAATACCTTTTCTAGATGCATCTTTCTTTGGAGTTTCTTTTGGGATAATGGTGAGAACTAGGTTTTTGGTTTGGCTTGAGGCCCCGCCCCTTTCACATTAATTTTTGTGTTATACTCTTTTTCTTTGGCAACAACAACATTCATTAATAGTTATCTATCCTCTTCGATGGCATTCCTCCATCATACTTCTTAATCATTACAGATCTTAGGTACTCAAAATCATAATTAGGAAGTTCAAAATATTCTACCATATCTATTTATAAAGTATGAGAGGGACGAAGAAGAGGTACCCAAAGTGAATGCAATCCCAAAACCTGCAAGAGTTCTTGCACTTAGTACTTCAATTGAAGTTGCTCCTTGTTTTTAGCTTATAGAGCAATCTTCCATGCATGCATCATCCTCATTGTTATCATCATCATCAGCTTCTTCAAATTTTTGATCTAGTTCACATGGTGGGTGGGGTAATAAAAATTTGTCACACCGATCAATTTCATTTGTATCTTCAACAATAGTAACTCCGGCATTTAGATGATCATGCACTACTCTATTTTCCCTAGCTTGGGGTTGTCTAGCTCCCATGGTTCCTTTACCTCTTTCATCGGATCTCCGATCATTTATAGGATGATTTACAAATCTGTCATGTCCTTGTTTCCTCTATTGAAATTGAGAACCTTGTCCAATTCCTTTCTCTACTCTAGCTATCTTTTAAGATATGTCTTTGTGACTCCATCCAAAGTCTTTACAAATTCCTCAAGATCCACAACCTTGCTTGATTGAGGATTATCTTGGTTGATCAGTTTAACACCCTCCCTTTTAGGAGGTTTTCCAACTATTTTAATGTTGTTCTCAATTTGCAGAGCCATGGTAAATGTCTTCCTCAAAGTTCAAGGTTCCTTATCCCTCAAATAGTAAGCAACTTTCTTATCAAATGCATCTAAAAACTTTATCGACATGATTCATCATATGGCCTCAAATTCAAAGGAATTCTTCTCAATGTTTTTTTAAATATTGCATTGAAATCATGCATTGATTCATTAGGATTATTCTTAATATTTTCAAACTTTGATAAAATAAACCTAGGGTCTATTTTATCACCATACTACAGATCTAAAATAATTATTCATTTGTGTCCAATAATCAATGTAATTATCTCAAAATATTTATACTAGTCCCTTGCATCTTCTTGAGAGTATGGATAAACAATTTAATGTACACATCCTCAAATTCTATTTCAAAGTACTCCATCATATTGTCAAAGAGCTTCAACAACCGATCACCAATGATTGCATTATTTCCTTGAAACTTAGGCAACTCATTTCTTACATCTTGTAGCACAACATTTGGATAGCCAACCATACCTCTAAAATTGATTAGACCAAAAGTATTAATAAAAATGGAGGTTTGGATGGAGGCTAGGCTATATTATTTTGAGGAAATGACTTTAGATGAGATGTAAACTAATGAGGAGTGAGAATGACTTCCCTCTAAAGGCTCTGTTTCTTGGGAAAATTTATCGATTTAGAATATATAGGGAAAATTGAGAAGAAAATTTTTCAAATACAAATGAAGGCCCCTCTTTAGATGGAGAATTAAATTCAATATAGATACTACCTTATTTAGATTCACTTGAGGCTGATCGGTTTCACCAATGGAGATCTCTTTTCTTAATGCTTGATCTCCAATAACCTTCCAAATTCTTCTTCCTTCCGAATTAGACTTTCCTAACTCTTGAAAAAACATTCTACTAGGGTCCTTGGTGAAGAAAGTTCTTCCTCCCATCTTTACAGAGATTAATGACAAATCTTACTTGATATATGTTAAGACATTGGTATTTATTAAAAATTTAAACAACAAGGAGTCGCCACTAAGGATTTTCACCTTATTTTGTGAAAATGCACTATGAAAGACCTATTAAATTTCTGTCAATACCAGATTCATGCAAATCTCATAAGATCTTCTCTTCTTCAATCCATATTTTTCAATGATGATACAAAAATTAGTGCAATACCTGTTTCAAAATGAAAATATTGCACTCAAAACTTACAACTTTGAACAATTATTATAGATTTGAATGGATAATAATGTTTCAACAATGTATTAGCACACAAAATGTGCAAGAAGTAATACCACGGTCTATATGTACTCCATTTATAAGATACTTCAAAGAGTCCCTAACAATAGCACCATTAAATTGTTTGTTGTGAGCCAAATGGATATGAGCTTGCAACAAATCAGCAAATCATCCTTGCAATGATGCCATTCGATGTTATCGATGGGACAAATAGATATGAACTGGAAACAAATCAACAAATAATCCCTGGAAATGACGTAATTATGGTGTTGTTGATGTTCCAAATGGATATGAACTGGAAACAAATCAACAAATCATCCCCGAAAATATCATTCTTCACAAAAATCTAAAAGGGAACCCTGAGAAAATATGATCAATGCACCACAATTTAACTCTCATGAGTTGTCACTTCTAAAGAATGGTGATATTTCCTAGACAGGGATAAGGTTACTAAAGACATTATGGAATCCTGATTGCTTCTACATATTTTAGTAGTAGAATTTATACATTTGTGGACACACAGGGAAAATAGGGGTAGTTCAGGATGGATTCATTGTTTTTGAGTAATTTTGGTGGGAGATTAAGTAGGATAAAATTGATTATACTAGATCTTTGAGAGACTTCACAACAATTAGAAAGCTAAATGACATAAAGCTTTGGAATAGCTAAAATATTCCTTCAACCAAAAGGTGTGCATCAATGGAGGCCCAGATTTACACAGTTTCACATAATCTCCAAGAATTTAACATGAAGTCTCGAGCTAAAGACTCAATAAAACATCAAATACCCCTAGTTCCTCACTCCCAAGATAAAATCGAAGGAATATAGACAATCTTTATCAACAAATGACAGTGAAGTGATTTTAAATTGTTTATCTCATTATTGGATGAAGGCTCTTCTTGAAATGAAATTTCAAATGCCACTAAATTTTCATAGGGATGAGATCATATAGTTTTCGAAGGGACTTCAACTCAAGATTGCAATAGGAATAAGAAAAACTACTTGCAGACATTCTGAAATAAAGAAGACACAAATTGCTCGAAGATTGACATAGATCAACTCAAAATTTGTTAGATTCATCAATAGGAAAGTTTCTTTGAATAATCTCAGAGCTTATCAATGGCTATACACTCACAACCAACTTGACGTGATTGAAATCTAAAACACAAGAAATTAACAGATTTCTCGATTGGTCTTTAAGGAAGATAGGCTCTCTCAAATTTACTCTTAATAATTTAACCTTCAACCATTTGCAAGAGTATTCTCATTGCATTTATACATTTCACTCGCTCACTCATCCCAAAATTTCCAACCAAAAATAAGAATATTCGAGGGAACTTTTCTTGTTACCAATTTGTCTCGGAAAGTGACGTTTAATAAATTTGCAACAAAAATTTGCTAGTGTGACAAATCATGAAGTGATCACATTTCCCAGACTCTCAACCAATGACTAGGATGCCATGACACAAATTTTTGGCAGTCCTAATAATTCTGATTCTGTCATGTAAGAAATCCCCTTTTAATCATTTTTCGTGAGGCTCTGCATGTAGTTGGATCGATAGGTAATCCTTTTCACTCTTGAGGCATCACCTTTTTCACATTTAGTGCCCTGTAACCTCCATCATTTCATCCTTTTCCCTCTCTTTCCTATGCAACTTTCTATTACATCCATCTTCTCTGGTAATTCACGTTTTTGCATGTGCCCGATCCATTCCAACTTCAATATATCAACCTTAACAATCCTTGGAATCACAAATTAAGTTCTAAATCCATTCAATGGCACTTTGTAGACAAAAATGACAAGGAATTTTATCAAAAATGATGATAAATAGTGTGTATTCACATCTCCGAGAGCCTTAGATTAAAAATGGTGGAAAAAAATGCAATGTACAAAAACCGTTGATTCTACCCCTTCTCCACTTTAGATTAGAGATTTCCATGTTTTTTTAAGTGCAACTACGAAGGTGAGGTATAGTGGCAAGTTTCAAAACAAGCGCAAGCCTTCCACATGCCCCAGGCCTAATAAAAATGAGGTTTTGGCCTTTGAAAAATCTAATTATAAATTGGAGCCAAAGTAGAAGCCTCCACGTGTCTCAATGGTGCACTTTGAGATGGTCCCCAAAATAGGAGACTTCAATGAAGTGTGGGCTCACCACATCTGTCGATCGATAGAGTTGTTTGAAAAAGTTAAAGGACCGGCGGAGGGTGCCATGTGTCTAGGTTCTAAGATAGTTTTCTTTAGCCGTTGAAAAGTCCAAGCAAGGGCGAGTGGTCGGTAGCATCCAACTATCCTCTTGGCACTTATTTAAAATAAAATTTAGGGGGGCCCCAAACACGTGTGATCGCTCCATATGTCCATGGTCGACATAATTGCATTGAACATATGAAAAAAATGTCTAAGTCTTGGCAAGGAAGAAAAAACCTCCATGTGTCTCCCCGGAGTAACTCCAAGGTCAAACCAAAAGGTGAATTTTAAGATGAGCGTCGAGTCCTCCACGTGGAAACGTTTGAGTTGAAGTAGGCCTTAGAATTTCAAAGTTCCTGTTGGGCGCATCCAACCAAAAAGGGCCACATTTCCATAGATGTTGAGATATAAATTTGATGGGGAAAACACACCTGTCAAACCATAAAATGTAGGGAAATCACCATTTGCACTGAAATGAATCTTTCTTTCAAGACATAGAATTTGGAAATGATATAAGACCTAAATATGATCCTCTGAGCTATATGAAATCATGTTTCCATAGATATTGGGACAAAAATTGACAGGGAAAACAAAACGTGAAAACGTATCATGGAAGAATGGAAGGAAGGGAAAAACCCGATTTTACACCCAAGTTACAAATATTTTCACATGGACAGAGGAACAAAAAAGAAATTCTGGACTTTAAGTGATTTGTGACCAAGGAAGGGACTGATCATGGAAACGAAATGAAGGAAATAGCTTTCATGCATCAATACAGGCGATACAAAACATGATAGAGCTCATGAAATGAAGAATTTCAAGGACATACGGGCGAGATCAAATTGAGCACCAACAAGTATCAAATAGGATATACTTGAGCACACATTTTGCTATGGATATATTATATCTAGACACCAAAGTTGTAAATTATTTTCACCGGGTAGGTTTCTCAAACAACATAAACATTCAAAAAGAAAAAAATTACTTTACCAATATTAATATATTTTCCAAATGCTACCAATTAATTACCCTTCTCAACACATCTATGTGTGAGAAGTTCATTTTATTTTATCCATCCTATATTAAAGGGGTATTCCAATATATTAAATATTTCATGGTTTCCCATTCAATAATTTTCAAGAGGTAGTTACAAATCATCACGACTAATCATTACATATAATATTATTTCATACTAATTCATACCCATTTATCGGATATTGGATAATCACTTATTTTTATTTTATTACCTCTTTATTTATCGATGTTACTTTTACTTTACACTCATACACACATAAATTGGGGTTGTTTATTTTGTTTATTACATATTACCCCATCGATCTAAATTATGTTTTCAATTTATTTCTTCTACTTTATAATTCAATCATAGAGGAAAATAATTTTATAACACTTATAATAATTATTTTATTTTTATTAAATAAATAATGTTTGAATTTTACCTTGCATGGGAATTTTTCACATCACTAAAACTTTGAGATAAAAGTGAATAATTGGGTTTTTAGGCCGAACTTGAGTAGCTAAGGTTTAAAATTTGAAACCCTCATTATGCCTAGTCTTGAAAATCGGAGTTCATCCGGTCTTGTAAGTATGATATAATAAAACATACTGATAATCTCAGTTGTGTAGGGTAATTATCCACTTGCGAGGATGATGTTGAATATATAAGTGATTAAGGAAGTGTGTAAATTTTTTCTAAAATTTTGAAGATGTATCTCTAAGCAAAAAATTAGTGTATACCATGTTTTGATGAATAATATAGGTTTCATGAAAGAAAATAGTGGTAATATGATCCTATGGTGCTATTAGATGATGAAAAACCTTAATACAACCTCATTAACCTGTTAAAATCCTTGAAGATCACATCCTCTTACCATGATAATTTCAAAAAAAGACTCATTTTTCGATTACCTATGACTCTGTGTTTATAACGGAAGAAATATATTTTAAATGCTTCTTGTTGGCCATTACGGGCTTGTGTTGTCATTGATGTCTACCCCTATTGATGTAAAATGGTGTCTTGATGTAGTATGATCCCCCTATGTTTATATTTAGGTGACAAGCATGTTGTTTTTCAATATTACCGAATTCATATGAGGTCCTGGTCCATGATTGAGTATGGTGAGTCATGGTATAAGTCTTCTCAAAGTGATTTGATAAGTTTCATGAGGTAAATAATGGTCCTAATGATGTGTTTCATGTGCATATTAGTTTGTATGAGGTCATCAAGGTCACGTCATGAATTTTAATGGTTGAGTCAAGTCATTTTAGGATTATTTCTAGCCTACTACATGTAGAATAAAGTGGAGATGTGATATTTGGGCCTAATCAATCTTGGTGAAGTATGGTAATAGTGTTTTGAAATTTTACCTAAGGTGTATGGTAAGTTTCAAGTTTGGATTCAGTGATTTAGTGCTTATTTTATGTTCTTGGCAAGTTATAGGTGAGAAACAACTAGTTTGGCATAGGTAAATAACTATAGATATAGAATTTTAGGAATACCTAGTCTATATGATAATTTTGAGAAGTAATATAATGTTATCATGGTGCCCCATGCAAATTTTTAGGTCAGTATGCTGAATAATTTCTACGATATGTAAGTTTTGGCAAAATTGGGTAAGTTGCGGTGTAATTTTATAGCAAATATGGAGCTCGATGCTTGCTATGATTTTTATTTTTCATAGGGACCTGATATCTCATAAATAACTTCTATGTTCAGTTATAAAGCTTTCAAAAACAAATGAGGTGGTTTTATCATCACATTTTTGAACGATTGTTAAGAAGGTAAAGTTGTCTAAAAGGAGGAGCATACAAAATTGATGGTTCACGATTATTGGTAGTTTTAATTGATTTCCATGGAGGTTTCAGGATTTTTTCATGCATTTTCATGATGTTTTTATGTCCAAATAGGTTGACTTGTCAAATTCTAGTTTTGGGTCTCAAATAACAGGGTCTAGTGTTTTGGCCATAACTTGAGCTACATGTTGAATTTTGAGGTAATTAAAGTTGTGTCAGAAATTATATTAAGAAATATTTCTAGTTATATATGTTTTACCTCATGATTATGTTATTTGCATTTGTTTCCATGGAATTCCTTCATAAAGAAGGTTTTTAACGATTACTGGATAGGATCTATTTTGTGCAAGTTTAAATATCAACCATGGTAAATATTTAAATGATATATTACACACATTTTATTAATATGGGAGTTTTACTAATATTTTATTTGGAATATGGATAATTTTGGCATCCCAATGGATGTGTTTTAGTGATTTTTTTATAGTGAAATGAAGGGTTATTGGTAGGATGACCTACTTGGGTCACTTGTAGATGTGGTGAAAATTTTATGTGTTTTTTTAATGATGCATGTGTTAAATTTATCTTGTGTTACCTAAATCCATTGGTTTAGAAAGACTAAATGCATATAAAAGGGATGTTTTGAGTTCATTTTTGAACTAGTCTTGCATGGGGGAGTAGTGCAACCCAGGAGGAGAGTTATTTGTAGGTATGATGGAATATTTTGAGGTCTGATCCGATGCATGATAGTTTCAGGAATGTTTGATAACATGTGTGCAAGAGATAAGATAGAAAAAGTTTAGAAAGAAGGAGAAAGAGAAACGTTGGAGACCTAGGGTTTGTCCTAGGGTTTTGTGTTGAACTTGTGATCTCCATCAATTGTGGAAGAAAGAAAATTAGATAATAGATATCTTTATATGGATGATTTTGTGTTTTGGTTGTAGATTTCTTGTGGAGTGGATTATTCCCTAAATTAGGGGTTGGTGCCCCTTGTAGGGTTGGTGCTCTACTAAATTAGGAATTGGTACTCCTTGTGGGGTTGGTGCCTCATTAAATAAGGTGTTGGTACCTCACCGAATTACTTTTATTTGTAAAATATAAGCATAATATTAATGGGTTTTCTTCCCCATGAGGGTTTCCCACTTACATATGGTTTTCTTGTGTTGAGAACTTTGATATTCTATCTCTTTTGGTTAATTTTTCACATATTAATATGCTTATATGGTTATGAATGATGTATGAATAATCTAAAAAATGAATTTATGGTTGCGTAAATGAAATAAAGTTTATTTTAGGACTGATTCATCCACCCCACTCAAGTACCTTGTGCTTCCAATAGTTCTTATGTTGTTCTTTTGAAGATATCTAATCTATTAATGATGATGAAGACCATTGTAAACAATTGTATCCATAAATTTCAAGATTGATGCTAAAATCATTTGATTTGCATCATCACTCTTAATGTACGTCACATTTCTTATATGAAACTAAGAAGTAAAATGGAGGAGAAGAAATAAGCCTTAAGGTTTTGAAGAATTTTTAAAAATTGGAATCTTCTCTCTACAATTGATGAAGAATCTCTAAGTCATTAATTTGTTAAAAATTCAATCCATTCACCAAAGGAAGAATCAAGATAAGCATACAAGTTACAAAATCAATCTTACAGGTGGTTAGAGGTAAGTTCACGGGCACGAAAAAATGTGAGGGTAACTAAATATGATCCGATGAAATTGAAAAAGAAGAAGGAAGTTATGAGAATTCATTTATTTTAAGTTGTACGTATGAAAATTGAGTAATGTGAAGAGTCATAATAGTCATATAATTTGAATGAGGCTTAATTGTATGAGTTGAAAACCCATGAATTTTTTAGATGATGTATGGAATATATAAGGTCAAATGTGCATCATAGTATCATATATGTATGATATTTCAAAGCATAAAATGTTTTTGAAAGTGAGGAGAGATGAGTTCTTCTTTTGATAAAATAATAAGGATGTTATTGTATTGAAGCCATGAAAATTAATACAAGGAGAGAAGAAGAAAAGTGAGTTGAAATAGTTGTCACATCAATTTTATGTAAGAAACCAAGTGAGGAAGGTGATAAAAATTGTTGTATATTCAAATTTTGAGTTGTATCTAAATTATTGAGCGAATTTCCTATCAAGTTTATGCTTGCAAAATAATAATCAAGTGGGTTCATGGTATAAAATTAAAATGGTTGTTTCAAAGATAGAGTTATAGCTTGGGGGTGAGTGAATGATCATAAATTTGTGAGATCATTGTAATTATTGATGGACAATTCTCCTTGATATTGCTTTGATTTCTAGTTTATGTGGGTTTTCTCCCTTATTACGTTTCCATGCTTAATTCTTGTCTCCTCATGTGTACATGTGTGTTTGTTTCTCATTCTATTTCATGGTTGGATTCTTATGTTATTCATGGTTAAAAAATTTAATCTATTTTTATTGAATAATTGTAAATTACATCAAAATTTTGAAAAGTAATTATTCACCCCCTATCATTGCCAATAAAATCTAAAAAGGACATCTCAACATACAAATATTAGATAAACGTGAAATAATTTTCTTGACTATAGCTGATCCTAGGAGTCTAAAGGCCTTCCTTGAAGGGTTTAAACTCATTTTATATAATTAAGTGGTTTGATAATGATAAAATTAAATAAAAATGTTTATAAATCAAGACGGATGGAAATATCTTGATCTGCAATGTAAATGACCTCGGCTAGAGCTTTGAAATCTTGAAATCATAAAAGTAAGTGAGCCATAATTTCTTTATAGCTTCACATTCTTCCCGTATAATATCAAGTTCGTACATGATGGATTGAAATTATAGTGTGAGGGAAATGGAGCACGAGACTTAGCTCATTTACAATATCAAACTATTCCCGCATAAAGAGTTATTAGACAATGGGAAATTCATATATATTTGTGATGGGATGTGATAGATCTGGAACAATTATCTAAAAAAGCTACATCTTAGAACATGGAATATTATATCACAGAATTTTTTTGAAAATGTGATAAATGATAGAAATGACTAAAAAATAGAGGGGTCCACGGCAATTAGGGATCGATTTAAGTTTAGAGAAAAGATGTTTATTTTTATAAAATATGATAAAATAAATTTTTTTATGTGAGATAAAATGTAACAATGCCTAGAGGGAATAAATAAGCCATAAAAACACATGAATTTCATAAATGATAGATTCATATGTATTTTAAGGACTAATGGAGGTAAAAGGGTTCAAGGACTAATTAGTGACTATAAGGAATCGATGGTGATCATTGTCAAAACTGTTGATATTTTAAAAGTTGGCTAAATTATTAAACCAAGGAAAAAGTATGAAGTGAAAATGAAGGATGGGATAAATGGGTGATTATAGACTAATTTTTATGCAAAATATGATTGAAAATGATAACCAATAACATACACAACTTTTGGATTTTTATGGATGAAAGAGTTTTAAAAGGTTGGTTGATGGCTTGATGTGATTTCCTCAAATATTGAATTAGGGTGTTTATACTTCCAAATGTACTAATGTCATATGGGGATGTAACAATGCAATCCCATGTCATGTCTAAGGTTAACGTTTTTATCGTAACTCAAAAAATGGGCAAGAGTGTGATTTATGCGAGAATCAAAGAAAATCGAACAATTTCAAGTGATCATGGTTCACTCGCATGATCTTTCAAGAGATGTTACAAATAAGGAAATGAAAAGATGGAAAATGGTTGAAATCACTTGGCATATGAAGATTAGGGTTTTTAAGAAATTGTGGGAGGTTAGGCATCTAGGTTAGAAGAGAATAGGGGTTTAAGATGGCTGATATAAATTATCCTAGGTTGGTTTTAAGTAGTTACGGGAGGCTAGATGAGGTTTTAAATTGATAAGTGAGGATTTACAATGGTGATCTATAATGTACTTAGGATAGGGATAAAAATTATAATAATGATAATGTGATTAATGTGGGTCAGGTCACCTATTGGTGAAAAAGAGGTCTCTACACCATTCTTCTTCTAGAATCACTATAGATGACCCAATAGTGCCGAAATCCAACCAAGAAGAAGAGTGTCCAATCCAATCAAAATAAAGTCCATGATGAATGAAGATCTCGGAGAAAAAAATGTGAGGATGACATCAAATAGAAAAGAAAATGGTATTTCGTAAAATTCTTACTTCCTTTCTTTTATGAATGTTTTAATGTGATGTGCATACATAGGACACCATCGCCTATGGTTTATGGAGTCACTAGGGGAAAATATATCAATTACACAATATCCGACGGTTTATTCTATCAACCAAGGATGGTAAAATGAGATAATATTTCATAGAAATTTAATAATATGTATTATAAATCATGGACATGGGAAAACAAGGTTCTAAATTGTGAGATGTAAGAAAATTGACTTAAATGTAATGTGTATGAAACCCAAGGTTACAAGGAAAAATGATGTAAGGAAGACTAAGGCCAAGACCAAATAGTCACACTCTCTCTCTATGTAATGCCTCTAACCCATAATTGTTACTTGAATAACCATTCCCCATTCATGATACGACTCTTAAGGTACCCACTACATAAATAGATTCATCGTGACACTGATTTGCACAAGAAATTTTTAGTAACATGTATGAAAGATGAAAAGTGAAAAATTAGCTTTATACATATTCCCTAATCATCGATCACTTTGCATGTCACAATAGCAAAAAAATAGGTGGTCAATTGAAATAAATAGTTCATAACACTTTGAAATCTAAAGTAGATGCTAAAAGTAAATACATAAAGGAGAACTAGAAGGATTAACTGAAGTGAAATATACCCACCATTATTAACTTTATATTTTTTTGTGTCCATCCATTTGTGTGTGCAATCCATGTCGCAAGAACCCGAAGAAGAACAAATAAAAGGTAAACACTATAGGATTATCAATAAAACAATACATAAATAACCTTGATAGGGAATAATGGGATGGATCTCATGATGTTGTAAATATCCTTGTGGTATGGTGTCATCAAGATAATATCAAAGCAATAGGTATTAATACTAAACAACACGAGAAAACTAGAAGGTACAAGTGAAACAGAAAAACTAGAATAAACCCAAACATGTAATTAAAGAGAGGATACTTATTATCCCAAAGGGTGGATAATAATGCTAAAAATGTTAAAAAAAAGGTATATTGTTTCATAATAACATTTTCACATATAAATATAAGAGAAAATCCATTAGCCTAGATACGATGATGCACATAATATTACAAGGATCCATAAGAAAAGGTTAGGTTCTAAAAATTTAGGGAATTGATAATGTTTTTAGTTTGAGGTTGATGAAGAACTTAATTTGAGAATAAATAATGAGAGATGGTAACTAAGAAACATTTTTATTTTATTTTATTTTACATAGTAGATGGTGGAGGACCGACACTCCCCCGATAGAGAGCCCCACCATGGGATCCTAGATCCAATATTAGATGCCTAGGATAATGTAGTGATGTTTGATACACCGGCACCATCAGTGGAGATTTAGCAAGATTATTTATTTTAGTGGGAGATGTAGTTAGGACAATACAAAGATATATATATATATATATATATATATATATGTGTATGTATGTATGTTTGTATGTATGTATGTATGTATGTATGTATGTATATGTATGTATGTGCACATGTACTAACAACTAACGAATACATAGATGAGATTCTATAGAATATATTGTAGGTGCAAGAATCCATGGTATATGAGCAATAAATGCACCTATTAGATGCCTAGAGAGGTGTGGAGAGGATTACATCATTAAATACCCAAGTGGTGAGATCACCAAGAGAGGCCTCTAGATCTTGATCTAGTGTGACATCCCTAGCTACCATGGCTGAAAGCATCCATAGACACCCCATCAGGGGTGAGGGTGCTATAGTAATTTTATATAGCAGCCAAATCCATTGCTTGATTTTGTAGGATATTTTTGATGTATGAAAATGATCGACATATATCTATGTGTGTGTGTGTGTATGTGTGTGTGTATATATATATATATATATATATATATATATATATATATATATATATATATGATTTGTTGGTATGTATATGTTTGTGGTGTATACAATTTTTACTTATAATTATCCTTCTTTCCACATGTATGTATGTTATAATACCATGGTAGTTATGAAAAAGAATAATTATATGATTATATAGGAATACCCCATGAGAAAGGGAATTATAAGATACCCCAAACAATTAGATGAATAATCCAAGAGGTGAGAACAAGGCAAAGACATCCAACGATAAGACATCAAGGTGTAATTGGGTACATAAATATAAGAAAGGCCATATTTCAAAGAAAGGATGAAACAAGACATTTAGAAATCATCCTGAAAAATAACAGGGTATCTTGATATAAAGTGAGGGTAAAAGGTGTTTGTGTAAAACCCAAGTGAAGGCCGAGAGACAAAGAAAAAGTGAGGGTGTAATCCAAAGAAAGAAATATAAAATCAATATATCATAGATAATTGTCAATGAGGGGGAAATGATTGCAATGCGTGGTGATAATATAAAATTTACTCAATACGTGGCTTCTAACATGATTCATGAGGTCCTCAATGACATGTTTTGTAAAATTGACCTATCGACAAAATTTAAAACTCGTGGAAAACAAAGTATAGTCGATTCGGTTCTCTAAAAATTGAGAAACCAACACAAAATATCCTCTAAGATGTGGTGAGGATCAAAGAAAGGTGGATTCTCACATGTAGGTTGTGTTCTAGCTAGTTCAAGTGATGTTGGATGATCTGTGATATGAATCAACTCAAAACTTATGAGTTTCAAAAGAGATTTTAGGAATGGAGCGCTTGCTACATATAACCCGATAGTTGATGTCGATATGTGCGCAATACCCATGATGATAACAAAATAAAGGAGATGAAGTAGAAGTATGTGAATAATTTTTATCTTGGTTGCATTTGACCTCATATTTGAGAAACTTCATGTGGAGTTTATAGACTCTACAATTAGAAATATCATTCCCGAGGCCTCATACCAAGTACAATACGACGCAATTGTAGATGACCAAGAACCCATATGGAAAATAGGTAGGGAAGGATGTGAAGTACTAATGAGATGTGATGAGGAGGGAACCTATGCAATGAATGGTAATGGTGTTAATGGATCCATTCATGTCCGAATCATCGAGGTAAGGTAGGTAAGGTCATCACCAAAAAAATATTTGGCCTCACGGTCAAAATTAACAATTTATATCTTGTTGTAAGTTAAATTCGGTGGAATAATAATATGGAAGAATCATAATAGGGTGATGAGGTTGGTGGGGAGATTTGTGGCTTAGGAACTAGTGGGATAGAATAATGCCTAGATACATCAAGAGAGAGGTGTGCAAGAATCGTTTGATGGTAACAAAAACCTACCTATCATGAATTTAGGCATAACCAACTAATAGGTATTGTGTAAATTATAACCATCATCATAATATTATATGGAATCATCCACTACATAAGATTTAACTAAAGTATTAAGGTAAACAACATGCTCTATTGGGGGCTATGATGTATGTGAAATGATAACTTGAACTAAAGGTTGTTTCTAATGAGGGTGTAAAGAATGTGGCAACTAGGATGCAATATTTTTAGAAAGATCATAAATATAATTCTAAGTAGGATTTCATAAGGATATTCCTCATCTAATTTCAAAATTTATTGATGCGTGTACCCAAAAACTCAAGATTACTAACAATTACATGAAGAGAATCTATAATACAATTAAAGAGTTTGTATTCTCATAAGGGAACAGGAGATAATTCATCCAAATTTGGAAGCTTGTATGTCACATTTTTTTGAAGTGTGTCATAATTTCAAGGGTTAGTGTGCCTTTCACTATTATAAATATCCCCTATGCGAGTGAACTTCACACATTGAGATGTGGAGGAAGCGATTGTGCACATGCGGTGAGTCCAAGGATGCCCTAGGAGAATGTTATAAGATAGAGGAAAATTTAAAACCATTAAATTGAAGCAAAAAGTCCATCAAGGGATGATGATGGGTAACTAAATACACTAATAGGATATATTTGTCAACGATCTTATCATTGCCAAGTGGTTTGTGTGGATTGTAAGTTATCGATAGAATAACAGAGAGACTTAATAAAATCTAATGTGGCCATAAACATTCTTTCTCCCTCGTGAATGAGAGAACACCAAACCATAGTGTGACAAATCTTAACTGAAATAAAGAGATGTGGATTGTAAGTGTGAAGTGAGAGCTTCTCTAAAATAATGGAAGCTATGTAAATGTGAATGCAAAGATTAGTATTCATAGTAATATCAATGCAAATAGGAGTTCCTCATATTAGAAAAAAATTATTTCCTCGAAGACATGAAGCATGGGAATATTCCCCAAAGAGGTAGGAAAATGAATATTCATGTTAAACATCATAGTCATGAGACACTAACAATGGGGAGGTTTCATACACATGATCTCTAAAAAGAGAATTGGGAAAGGAATTTTACCTAGTGGTTAAAGATGATTACAATCATCATGACCGGATTTTGCAATAGGTTGAGATTTTTAGGAATCTTAAGAAATAGAGCCATAAGAAGTAGGTATGACTAGATAAACTTCTTTAAAAAATAGTTCATATTCCATCGATTTGCAAGTTTTATTCAATTAGGGGCCAATGGTGTCTCATGGTATAGAGAAATGGTTTCGGATGTCATTGACCCTTCAGAATACTTTCCATAGAGGCTGATGGAATCTAGAGGAGGTAACGTTTTCCTTTGAGGAGCTTGGTCTGAGGTATAGAGGGAAATTAAACCGTATGGTTCTAATGCTGAGGTCATACATGATATTCAGGTTTTTCATAAGCTATCACATGTTTCACATCATTTATTGATATTTTATTTTGATGAGGATAATATATGTCAATTACATTGGTTGTATAATTGTTTTGCTTCTTAGAAAGTTTAGAAACATCATGATTAGGTATAGTATTAGAGAATAGTTTTATTTTTTAAGTCTCCTAGTTTATTTCTTTATGAAAATCCATTTGTTCAGTTACATCACAATATTTTACAACTTTTATCAAAAATCATGAGTGATCACATCATATTGAAATTGGAACCTAAGAGGAAGGTTATTGCGAATCATTCATAGTTCACAATAGTTTCCATAGGAGTGACCCCAATTATCATTCCTCCATTAAAAATTACTCTCATAATGTCAATGAGGAAATGGTCAAGAGGGATCTAACATCATAGTATAAGGCTTACACAAGTGATGTTTCAACCCTTCTTTAATCAATGGTTGATGATAGTTAGGATGATTTTTTTGTAAGTAGGTTATTGGTCAATGTTAAAAATAGCCATATTTGAAGAATAAATTAGAGATAAAGTGTTGGAGACTCTGTCATCATTCACATTCATGTTTTAATAAAAATGAAGGATTTGGGATTTATTACTAGGTAGCTCCTTAGGGGAGATTTCTCGAATTACCTCATGAGATAATCTTGCATTTTTCTTGTCTAAAGGTTTTTCTATGAAAGTGGCGGTAAATGAACTCATCTTGTATTGTAGGAAAGATTCAAGAGCTCACAAGAAAATTTGGAATATGGATTCATTAGGTGTTTATGTTCTACTCAGATCCATTTGGTATTATAATGCTTGATGAAATCTTGGGTTGAACCATTTTTCATATTTTTGCAATTGATGAAGGAATTAATATTTTTCTTAAGTAGATCATGATATTAAAATTCATTCACTCGGTCTATCACTAAATAACATAGTTTAACTATGCATTTCATAGGTAAGGTATGGTACATATCATAAACATCTCTATTAAGAGTTTTAACAAGGATTTTTCTGGTTGTGTATGAATTATCTCTAATACATTTTTGTATAGATTACCAAATTCCTTGATTTGATGGTTGGGATCGGTAAACCCATCATAAGAGATAGGAGTAAAGCCACCAATATCCATGCTAGAAATGTAATATGCCAAAGGGTTTTGTCTAATAATTATTTAGATTTTATTTTGAATAGGCCTTGGGTAATGGGAACCACATCAAGCCCATTTAGTAAAGGAGGGGGAAAGGTGCCCTAAGATCTCTTCAAACATCGGTTGAATAACTAAGCTAGGTAGTCTTATATTTAAAAGATTTGAGTGGTACAAGAATTTTTTTGACTCGTCTTATCAATAAGATGGAGAAAAAAATTGTTAGGGTGAGAATTAGAGGTATTTTAATATTATAAAAATTTAAGAAATTTCCCATTTCCTAGTTTATGGTTAAGTTTCTCAAAAATGAATTCAAGGAGACATTTTCCAAGCATTTATTTTGATTCATTTTTGTATGGGGAAATTGAGATAGAACAAAAATTCTCAAGAGGATGATCGGTATATCGTAATTCTATTTTTCTTCTTCTTCATCCTCAAGTGGGACATTATGATATGTAGAATGCTTATTTATAGGTACTCCTATGACACAATAGTCCATGCAAAAAGGATGCTTAGCTTCAGGGTGATAGGTTTTAGAAAATGAATGGAGAACAGATTCATCGGATCCTAAGTCCCATATATTCGATGATAAAGATATGATATCAACAAGAATAGGTTTGGAAATGAAGACTATAAATGAAATCAGCATACAAGAAAGTTTAGAGAGGAGTTGATGGTATCTGGAAGGAATTATGGGTAAATAGAAAGGATTACCCATGTAGAAATTTCTACATAGTTTTCGGTGGATTTTGGAGATGAGGAAAATAGAATAGAAAAGATAGCGTCTGGGTGATGGTGACTGAGATGAAAAATTGTTTAATTTTTACGCTTTTCGGTGCTTAAATGAGATTATATTTTGAATATGGATGTCTTTAACAAGATTTTCTCAATTAAAAGTCTTGTAGGATTCACATAAGGTTCATCGAGAGATATATGGTAGGACAAGAATGTGTATCAATAAATTACACTCCTATATCATCCATTCTACAAGGGTACCAAGTCAATGAGCGAGAGAAACACATGAATTAGACCATAATGAGATATATTTAAAAGGGCTAATTTGATTCAATGAGTGAGATACATATATAAATTGGAACACAATGAGATATATTTAAAGGGGCTAATGCGAGTGCTAGTGTTGCATGTCTAGAAAGAAGTAATCTTTACACAATATCAACTTAAGGTTGCTAAGGCACATGATCAAGATAGAGGAGATAACAATACTAAGATATCGATTATTGGATGAGGAGAGGTATGCATCAATTATAGATAGGTAAACGAACAAAAAGTGAAGCTTAATCACTAATCATGGATAATATTTTTATGCTAACTAGTATAAAGGCATGTGTAGCACTAGGATAGCATAACATAATGATGAAAGGAGATGAAATTATCTATGAAAAATGATAATTAAGGTTTATATAACTCACTTGTACATGTAGGGTGGTCATTGATGCATCTATCTCTCTTGAGAAGAAACACACAAAGAGGGAATGGCTATTTAGTGGAGATGGGGATACTATTCTTTTCCGGATGAGAAATATATAAGATGAAATAGTGCAAGAAATAAAACCAAGAAGAACCATATCCAATCCAATCTAAGTAAAATCCTAGATGAACCAAGTGTTGAGCCATAAGATGAGAAGTTGGCACAAATAATTTGAGTAGATAGGAATTCATATTATTATGGCTTCCTTCCTCATATCATTGTTATAATGTGATGTGCATATATAAGATGTCATTTCCCACGGGTGATGGTGTTGGATAGGGAAAATATATCACGACACAATCACACATTAGATATTGTGTCAACTAGGATAGTAAAATGAGATAATGTGTCATGAAAAGAGAAAAAGAGGTATCTTAGATCAAGAAAATGAATGAAAAGAGTGTCAAATGGTGATATGCAAGTAAATTTTTATGATTACCATGTATATGATACCTAAAGGAGCAAGAAAAACTAATAAAAGGACAAATAAGGATAGGAAAAAATAGTTACACTTTCTGTGTATTGTTTCTAACACATAATAGTTACTTAAGTAAACATTCCCTATTCCTATAAGGTCCCTTAATGTAGCCGCTCAGAAATATATGTATTAGTGATCCTTATAAGGATAGAAAAAGTGTTAGTATCATGTATGAAAGATGAAAAGTGAAAAAAGGTGTATACATTTGGTGCCTTGGACTACCTCCCAATTAGAAATTGAAGTGGAATTAACAACATGGAAATAAGGTTGTGAATTTTTAGGTCTTTCATAATCCAATGAAAATGTAAAATCTAACTTGAATCATGCATAACATTTCTAGATACCTTCAATAGTGTTATGTAATATGTTTAGAAAATGATTTTATTGAATTCAAAATAATAGATGTTTTGGCTTGATTTTTTTTTTATCTTAATGTAAACCATTTTCTGACACTATTTTACATCAAAATTGATGTTGCTAAGTAATAATTTTTGCTGACATTTTTACATTGGGAATCTAGTCAATTTTCAACCGTGTATTTTGTTGAGATTTTAATCTTGCACACTATTTAGCATCATTAAATAGTATTATAATTTTTTTATTTAATAAACATTGCATCAATGTTATAAATGTGATGTTTGGAAGGAAAATTTTAAAATATAATTTTTCTTGTTGAGATTTTTAGTGTTATCATATTTAGGAGCAAATTATTTACATTATTAATATTTTTAATATCATTTGAAAATTAGGTAATTTAGAGGTATATAAAGCATGGATGTGATCTACAGGTCATTGGATTTCCAATGTGTTGTTACTTTTCATAGTTGAGTTGTTTTTGTGTGATCTTGAGGCCCATATGTTAAGACTAGTTCCTAAAACTGACTCTTTTGAGAAGGATATTAGCCTACTTGTTAGTGTTATGAAGAATTTCATTTGTTAAAGTTAATGTATGACCATGGATGATCTTTTTATGTCATATTTGACATGTGTGAGGCATTTGGATGCTTCAGTAATCATGGTGATTAGTTTAGAGGTCCTTAACAAGTTTAGTAATGGAGTTTTGAATGATTTTTTGCTTGTTTGAATGTTTTCGTGCATGGCCAACCTATATGAGTCCATTTTATGAATGTGTATGAGTTTATTGTTATGATTTTGAGTTTTTATGCTATAACTCATTTAGTAGGACATAACTATTTTTTGTTAATGAGATGAGAATGGTATAAATTAAAGTTTATGTTCACATTTGAACTATCCAAAAGAGAAGGGAAAATACAACCTATATGAGAGTGTGAAAGATGTTTAAGGACATTAAGAGGGACTTGAATTTAAGTCAATTTTGTTGAATGAGGTTAGATAACATATGCGATAATGGTATGAATTAAATTTAGTCCATGAAAGAAGAAGATAGAGTGATTTGAAGGGGTTGTGTTTGAATGAGGGTTTGAAGGAATGTGGAGCTGAATTTTTGGATAAAAATGGATATGGGATTAGCCTATTTTAAGTGACCATACTTCTAAAAAATATCTAATGATGAGTCATATTTGTAAAAGTATCTTATATTGTGAGTAATATCAATAAGGTTTTATGGGTTGCTTCTACTTATGGGATTGGTTCCTTACTAAAGAAATCTCTTGTGATGTGAAATATTCACTTGAGTAATTTTTATTGAGTAATATCAAAAAAAAATCCATTAGGATTTCCTCACTTTGAGGTTTCCCAATTATATTTTATGTTTGTGTGTACTCTCTCTTGCTTTTTCTTCTCTCGGTTGATTGTTTCATGATGTTTAATTAAAATTAAGTGATGTTTAAATACTAATGGTGTATGAAAGTTAATTTGAAATTGTGTAAGAATTTCAAGAATTGATTCACCCTCCTCAATTCATTTTTCTTCCAAAAATTAGTACAAGAGAAGGTTATTTTTGATAATTTCAATTACTTTGAAGGAAATCCTTTGAAACACTAATATAGTAGGTAGACATATTCGATTGAACTACTTCCTCTAATCAGATTGAGATATTGTTTGAAATAATTAGGGTTTGACATATGGTATTCCATATTTGATGTATCTTCACCATATCCATATTATTTTAAGATGAATGAATAATGTTAAGAATATAAGTAAGGAAATGTCTTAGTGTTAGGTCTTGTAGAGTCGAGGTAAAAAGATGAAGAATGTCAAATTACTCAAACTTAATTTCATATTAAAGATGAAAGTTTGATTTGTTTCATTAACAAGTGCATATTCTGCTCATATGACTAGTGAAAAAGAAAATTCACCACTTTAAATAAGAATGGATGTTAATTTTGGTGATGAAATTTATAGAAACACTATAGAAGGGTTTCTTTGAGTTTGGATAATGGGAAGATGATCACCAAAAACGTTCTATATGTTGAGGGAGTAAATAATAACCTACCTAGTATATGTCAAATGTGTAAACAAGGGTATATCATAACCTTTGATGATAAGGGATGGAAAATTAGAAAAAGTATAATAGGTAAGCTTGTTTCAAAATCCAAGAGGACAAAAAAAAAAATTTACATTTTGAAGGGGGTTATCAAATAATGGTTACTTATGAGCAAGTTGAATGATAGTTCATTATGGCATAGGAGATTAGGTCATGTAAGTTTTGGTAATCTTGTAAAGATCATCTATAAAAAAATGTGTGAGAAAAATGCCAAGAATGATAAAACTAGAAGATGCCCTACGTAAATAATTTCTTCATGGAAAGCATATTAAAAGAAGGTTGAAGACCAAAGAACATGATTCTACCACTAGACATGTATAATTTATGAACAATTACCTTTGTGGACCTATAAGAACTAAAAGTACATCAGGTGGATAATATTTTATGGTTTTAATTGATGATTATATAAGATATACTTGGATTTCTTTCTTGATAAACAAATCAGATGCATTTGATATTTTCAAGCCATTCAAGAATCTCATCGATAATGAGAAAAATGGGAGAATTAAGAGCATTATATCAGACAATGTAGGTGATTTTTGGTTAGATTCATTTGCTGAATTTTGTAAAATTCATGTTATTAAAAGGAAATTTTTATCGTCTCAAACACCACAATAAAATGGTGTTGTTGAAAGAAATAAAGAGACTATTCAAGAGATGGAAAGAACTATATTAAATTAATTAAATTTACTTGATTGTTGATTGAAGACAACTATTTTTACATAAAATTATATACTTAATAGATTCCACACAAGGGTAAATAGTGATAAGACTCCATATGAATTATGGAAAGTCATACCAAAAATGTGAAATACCTTTGAATTTTTGGTTACAGTGCTTTATCAAAACGACTCAAGAGAATCTAGGCAAGTTTGACTCTAGGATTGAAGAAGGTATATTTATTCATTATTATTTAAGGTTGTTAGATTACATTCAGAAACAGTAGGTTTATGACAATATTTGAAAGTCCAAATGTGAAATTTGAGTAATCTTATACATTAAGGTTCAATCTCAAGAAAAAGAGTCATTAAAAATAATTTATTGCAAAGAATAAGAGGTTGTGTAGATAAATGAAGAAGAATATGAAGAAGAAGAAAGACAAGACACCAAAGCTCCATCATGGTAGATTAGGAGAGGTCATCCTTAAGATCAAATCCTAGGAAATAAGGATGTTGGAACAACTAGAGAGAATAAATTGATAAGTCTTCAAAACCAAAAAAATTATTCATTTTTATCTAAAATTGATCCTAAAAGTGTTAAAGAAGCAAGGAAGGATTATTTTTGAGTTAAGGCTATGAATGAAGTACTAGATAATAATTAAAATAATCGAACTTGGGAATTTGTTCCTAGACTAAAGAAGAAGAATGTTATTAGAACTAAATGGGTGTTCATAAATAAAGTCAACGAGAATGGAAAAGTTCCAAGAAACAATATTAGATTTGTTTGTAAGGGTTATGCACAAGTTGAGGGTTTGACTTTGATGAAGCCTTTTCTCTAGTAGATAGAATGGAAGTTATTAGATTGTTTCTATCATATGAAGGGTTTACAGGATTTAAGGTATATAAAATTGATGTCAAATCTACATTTTGGAATGGTAATATATAATAAGTACACATTGAGAAACACGATAGTTTTTATTTGAAAAATGAGAAGAATTATGTTTGAAAAATAAACAATGAACACTATGGACTAAATCACTCAACTAGATCCTGGTATAGAAGACTTGACAAGTCCCCGATTGGATAAGGTTTTAATAGAGGAGTTGTTGATTGGAACTTATATATCAAAGAATAAGAAGGAAATATATTAATTTTTGTAGTATATTTGGATGACATGTTATATTTGGGGGAAGAAATGAACTCATGACTCATAGATTTGTATATGTTATTAAAATAAAATTTGAAATGTCTATACTTTGAGAATTGTCCTTTCTAGAACGACAATTCAATCATTACAAGGAACAAATATTTGTATCTAAAGCCAAATACATCAACGAGATGTTGAAGAAGTTTCAAATGGGAGATTAAAATATTTTTGGAACACCCATTGTAATATGACACAAACTGAGACAAGAGGAAGACTAGCCTAAAGTAAATCAGGTTGAGTAAAAATCTATGTTTCGTAGTATCTTGTATTTACTTCTTCATAGACCATATATCATGGAGGATGTAAGTCTTGTTAGAATTTTTCAAGAGGATCCAAAATAAACTCATGTATAATAAATGAAAAAAATATTCATATGACTTAAAGGGACTTATGTGTATGGGTTGAGGTATCTAAGGAGTGAAAAATTTGAGTTGAAATCCTCCTCTCGATGATGGTTTGGCATGAAGCATTGATAATTGTATAAGTACATGTCGAGGATTATTTTTTGTGGGAGAATTTCACATATCTTAGCTCAGAAATAAATAATATTTAGTATCCCTTTCAACATGTGAAGAGGAATATTTTAATGTTGCACAATGTTTTATACAAGTTATCTGGATGAGATAGATTTAAGGAGATTATAAGGGAAACTGTGATGGATCTATACCTATTTTTAGTGATATTATAAGTTCCATAAATGTATCTAATAATATTGTTTTGCATTCTAATAAAAACACATTTCAATTAAATATGACTTCTTAAGGGATCATGTTTGTAAGAAAAGAATCAATTTGGAATATGTGTCTACCAAGGAAGAAATTGTAGATATCATGAAAAATTCAATTCCATTTTTTTTTTTGAAATTTTAAGGGAAGGTTTGGGATTTATTTATTCCCATGGAAGACAATAAGAGGTCAAGGACCTTGAGAGGGAGCAAGAAATGTTAATAGGAAAGGAATTAGGTGAGTGATTATAAGGTAGGTTCATGAGTTAACTAGGTGTATATTTGTGTTCTTTCAGGGTTGAGTGATGTAGATAATAATAAAAAACTATCATTCATCAACATATCAAGAGGTTTACAAAAAATATATCCACTATCACTTCCCTTGAGGACCATCTAAAAGCATAAAAGGTAAAAACTTGAAAAAGACACAATATCAGCTATAATGGTCTTCCACAATAATTTCACCTTCCGTATGTCATAAATAAACTCTTAATTCATGTTGGAAACACCTCCATTATGATTTATAGCTAATAAATATTACACTAAATAATTATACTAAAGTTTTCCTATTCTCTTCTTTACTAGCCTCCAAACCAAATCATGCAAATATTGCTTCCCAAGTCTCTTTGTATCTCTTCTAGATATAATAATTAATAAACCACATCAAACCATTGTTATAATGACCAAAGAAATTAGATTCAAACAACCATAAATATAAAAAAACCCTTTGTTTTTCAAAAATGGCTTCCCATGTTGTTAAGAAAAGGTAGCTTGCAGAAAGTAAGGATAAATGAATCTCAGGACACCCAAAAATTTTTATAAAATCCATTAGTTAAATTTTTCCATCCCTAAGGATATTGAATTTTTTTGAAACTCAAGTCATTTTACAACACTCTTTATCTTCCCCTTTCTCTTTTTGGTCTCAAACCCTCAACTAGTTCTACCACAAGAAATTTTCATGCATTTGTTCTTTATCTCAGGCTTCCACAACTTAACCTAACAATTTCCAGATACCCATTTTGACATTATACCACTATATAAAATTTCAATCCTAAATTCATAAGGAAAAATCAACTTCCTTTGTAAATATCCCTTCACAACTAGGCCTCTCATACTGTGCACTCTATCCTCTTGAGAATGGTAAGGATATTATCACATTCTGCTAGTGCAACCTAAAATTTATTATTTTGATATCTAAAATACCACCCCAATATTGTTTCTACAAGATTTTAGGTAATGATTCCACTTCTAAGGATTTTTACTTGCTTATTGTTTTCAAACCCTAACTAGGTATTCTACGATCCCGAGGGACCTTATTTTGATATATCTTTAACAAAAATCGATTCAACACCTGAAATATTATCTAGGGGTATGTGTTAATTCCATGAATGATGATATTTTATCGGTGAATCTTGAAAACCAAGTTAATACCCCTGTTTACTTTATTCTCCACTGTCCTGGTTTGTTTGCATAATTAAATCAATTTTCTAATTGAGTCTTCTCTTAGCAATGAAAAGATACTCCACTTAAGGTGTTAAAATGCTACTTGTCTAAGTTTATTAATCCCTTATAGACACAATCAGGTGCTTCTCATTATATCTTTACACAATGGTCATAATAATTTTTAATCATGCACAAAACCAATCTATTAATGCTCTTTATATCTAGCATGCACTCAAGGTTATCAAAATCTCACCTCTCCCAATATCATAAGCCTTATTCTACAATTTCCTCTCACATTAACCAATCACTTTCTCCTCAATACATATTTTACAATCAACCTTAACAAGTATGCAATGAATAACCACAGTCATATCTACATTTCACAATCAATCTAAGTTCCTACCTGCAACAAGGCTTATAAACAAGTAATCAACACAAATACCATAACTTACCCATGAGTATAACATGTAAGATAGTCTTACATGTAATAAGAAGAAGAGTAATTCAAAAGAAAACCAATATATGTGCTCAAAAGGTGTTTCCATAACCAATATTATGCATTCATATCAAGGTTTTACATTTTCATCCAAGGTTCATTCTACTTCCTCCTTCCTCCTTCCTCCTCCAACGAGTGATTTACTATAAAATCACTAAACAACATCTTATAATTGAACTCCCCATACATGTACCTAATCCTATATGCTTAATAACTGTCACACTTTGAGACCTTTGGACTTACATTTGGCTTCTAGGTGTATAAATGTATCCTTTACACTAACTTAAGAATTTTTAATGATTCACTTCCCGTAAGGATTCATCACACGCACCCTATAACCTAACATGACTATCACAATACCTTGATAAACCCCTTAATACCGTTAAACACAAATAAAACATATCTTATAATCCCACATAGTTCATTACGTGCCTTTATGTTTTAAATGAAATTTTGGAGGAAAAATTCATATCTGAAATTCCATATTCTTGACCTCCTGAAAGTACTTCCTTTCACCTCCATAGACTCAACATGACCACCTTGAACTAATAACCAATTATATTTTATTTCATTTATATCACTTGAAGATTCCCCTACATTATACACCCAAGGTGGAGAAAATCCCACATATAGTTCACTTTCTTACTCATGTATTCATCATGTTGGTGTGTCCTTTGTCTTTTGTTCTTTCTCCCATTGTTCTTAGCATCTTCAAAGCCACCTGGGTCCCAAAAAGTGTCATTTGTTTTAAATTTTACTTTACTATTCTCCATTTCTTCTTGATCTTCATATTTACCTTCACCATATTCAAGGCTCCATGCTCTTTACTTACACACACTAATAATAAAAATATATGATTTTTATTCTTTTATCACCTTTCCCATCCATGTAGTGTCCAAGTCCATAATTTTTCACTATTAACATGGCTATAACCTACTTGTTCTTGTCTATTTACTTATTTATTTTCATTTTACACCACGTCAATTTGTCTTAAATCTATATTTTCTTATTATTTTCTTTCAATCACATAATCACTTTCCCAAGAAATAATATTTATCTTTGTTGTACATGCACCTTCCGCTTCTACACCCATTTCATCCAAAGATAATTTACAAAATAACATCCATATCATATACAAAAGCTTACTTATCACATTGTTTATAACTTTCAATGCACAATTGATATCAATTTAAACAATTTCAAGGAATTCACTCACTCCATTTTCAATATCAATCACCAATGAACCAACCATACTTTGCATTCTTGTTTTCTTTGTTTAATATCTAAAATTTTATTACATTCCATGAGTGTTCCTTATTTGACCTGCTCATCTATTACTTCTTTTGTTAGGAAATAAGGTATAAAATATGCAGAAAAATCCAAAAAAATCAAAATAGTAGAATCTAATATGCAAAAAGATATTAAAGTTCTGAAATAAAAGCATGGAAAATAAAAAAACAAAACAAAGAGATAATATTTAACATGGTTCACCCAATTTTTTCTATGTACACCAAGAATGACTTGCTCAAATTTTATTACAAGGCACCTCTTTCTCTCAATAAAATACCAAAAATATTTGGAGTTGTGCTAAAAAAATTTCTCCTAAATTCACACTTGAACTCACACATATCTACAATGATATGTATCCCCTATCAAAATCCCAAAAGAACATCAATAGGCAACTTATTAAGTTTTTTTACAATACCGTGGATACCAAAACCATGGGCCAAAATTGTCCCATAAACATATTGGTCAAAAATCCCACCCATATGAGAAGAGATAATATTTAACATGGTTCACCCAATTTGGGATACGTACACCAAGAATGACTTGCTCAAATAATTTATTACAAGCCACCTCTTTCTCTTAATAAAATATCAAAAATGTTTGGAGCTATGCTAAAAAAATTCTCCTGAATTCATACTTGAACTCACACACATCTACAATCATATGTCTCCCCTATCAAAAGCCCAAAATCACATCAATAGGAAAATTCTTAATTAGTTTTACAATACCATAGATACCAAAACCATGGGCCAAAACTGCCCCATAAACATATGGGTCAAAAATCCCACCCATTTGAGAAGAGCATGATCCCTCAAATATCGTGCACATTTTAGTGTACAGTCTACAACACTTTCACACCTGAAAATAGGCTTCATAACTTAACATATTTTCTCTACCATACCATCTTGACTTATTTTTTACTTTTCTTGTACTATCAATAACTATATTTTCTCTCTCTTGTTTTGGTTTTCTTAGTTTTTATTTCTATTACTTTCTTGCGCTTGTCATCTTCCTTCACTCACTGTTGCTGGATTCTTACTCGCCATATAGGAGTTTTGTAACTATGACTTGGAATTAGTATCAAGGTTTCTTCTTGAATTTCCTCTTGATTCTTCTTCTTGTTAACATTATCCTATTTTTATTCTTTTTTATTTTCTTCTCTTCTCCACTCTTGGGCTCCTTCTTACTCTAAAACTTCTTATTTCTCCACGATCCGATCTATATGCCATTTGGATTTATTCTTCAAGAAAAGCTCAAGTCCATATGTTGGCTGCTCAGTCATTAGCTCACAACTTCTCTATATCTTCTCTCATCTTCTTTATCATTATTTCCATCCATCTTGGATGCTTCCTCTTCATATATTTATTTTCTTCATCTCACTTCTTCTCTAACTCTTCTTGTCTTCTCTTGTAGCTAAGAAGGTTCGAAAAATCTATAATTTCTTGTTCTTCATGCATATCTCTCTAACAAGTGTATCTCACTTTTACCTCACTATGTATTTTGGCGTCTTCACTATCTCTTTCACCTTCACACTTCTCTTTAATCTTCACTTGTATTTTCATTAACCATACAAAATTCCACAACATAGTTAGCCACAAAATCATATATGTAATTCTCAAAACCAAATTGCAACTCAAGCCAAGATGTGATTCCAAATGATGCAGAGAAGAATAAAAACTATCATTCATCCAACTGTCATGAGGTTTTCAAACAACTCTATCCATTATATCTTCCCTTGAGGATTATCTACAAGCCTAAATGGCTAAAACTTGCAAATTGATACAATAACAACTATAATGGTCTTCCCCAAGAATTTCAGCATCATTATGCCTTACATACACTATTACATCATGTTAGTAACACCTCCATTATGAGTCATAGCCATGAAATATTACACATACTCATTATACTAGATCTCTTATATTCCCTTCATTAATAGCCTCTAACCCAAATCATGAAAATTTTACTTTCCAAGTATCCTTATAGATCTTCTATTTGTAATCCCTAATAAACGTCCTCAAACCATTTTTATAATTACCACCATAATGAAATTAAAAAAACTATAAATAGAAAACATCATTTTTTTGTCAAAACTTGCTTCGCATGACCTTAAGATACAAATGGATAAAAGAATATAAGGACACCCTAAAATTTTAGAAACTTCATTATTTCACTTGTGCCATCCCTAAGGTACTTCCAAAATTTTGGAATTCATATCCTTATACAACTCTCCTTACCTCACCCTTTAAATATTTATTATCAAAACCTCAACTAGGTCTGCCTCAATAAACTCTTATGCATATATTATTTATCTCAAGGTCATACAACTAAAGCTAAGGGTTTGTAGAAATCAATTTTGAATTTATACCACTATATAAAATTTCAATACTGAAGTCTAATGGAAAAATCAACATCCTTTGTAAATCTTCCGTCACAACTAGGCCTCCCAAACCGTGTGCACTATGTCTTCTTGAGGACTAGCGAGGATATTTTCATATTCCACTAGTGAAACCTCAAATTTTCTATTTTGATATCTAAAGGAACATGATGAGTTGTGTAAATCACATTTATAAATAACTTGTTATCCAAAATTCACCCCTTGAGGTAATTTTGATAACATACATCAAATTCTTCATCCCAGAAAGTAGAATTGATTCAAGGCCCAAAATCATGTTTTGGGGGTCCCTTTGGCTTCTCTCTAACTCCCCATCCAAGGAAAAAAATCCAACAAGTTAGAAAAAATTAAAAAAATCCAAAAAATGAATTTGCATGCTTGTTTTAATACATAGTGGGTCTAGAGGCTACAGATCATACCAAAGTGTGGATCATACGAAGATTCGTTGTACAACGTTTTCAGCTGAAATACAAAGGAATAGGATAAATAAGATTTCTTTGTCCCAATCCACACAATTATAACAGGGATGTGCGGCGTGAATTTCCAAAAATTATGAAGTCAAAGGGAAATCGGCGAGGTCGAACTTTTTGTCCCGTGGTCCGAGGGACAAGGGGGACGCAGCAGTACACACGGGACACAAAAAGAAGATTTTCCACAAGCAAGTGCATTGTGGGTGGCGAAGAAATGTCCCAAGAAGGTCGGGACAACGGTACATGCGGGACGTGCAAAGGTAAAAAAGCCGCTAAAATAACCATAAGTTATGGAGAATTCGGAGGTCAACGGCAAACACATGGGACAAGGAAGCTGAATCGGACGATGTGGAAATATTTGTCTAGGAAAACCAAGACATGTGGACCCGATTTTTCCAAACAATGCATCAAGAGAAAAAGTCAATGTTTGACCACCGAACTTCAAATGGCCATAACTTTTGACTCTAAGCTCCTATTTTCATAAAATTGACTTTACTGGAACAAGCACGACGTCCTCAGACAAAAAAAACTATATTTATTAATTTTTATGAAGGTAGATATATTAAAATAAATGAAATATATTCAGCCCCAGTCAATTAATGCTCATTCCTATCAAATGACAGAAAATGCCTAGCAGACCAAAAATAGTTGCTCGCACTCAAAAGGACCATAACTTTTGCATTTCTCAACGAAATCACACTAAATTTGTACCATTGCAATCATGGATCTAAGCCCAACATACAAAAATCAAGGAAATTGGGATTTGATGAGAAATTGATGGATATTTTTATAAAACATTGCCAGGTTCATGATAGTGTTTTATTTGGTAGTTAAGAGTGTAATTAAGAGGCATGATCATCATTCTTTTTCTTTGCAAGCACCTAGGATAGTATGGGGATACTTTTTCAATTAACATACAATCATTTCACTCCATTTTTGCCTCTTATAAGTGGTTTAAGGAAAAATTCTAGATTTCCATTTTCCCCTTCTCTCTGTCTTATCATTTTTCTATAAATTGGAGTGTTAGGCTCATTGTAAAAAGGAGGTAGTTTTGTTGTAGAAAACCTCTGTTAAAATTTCTTTGTGAAGCCAATTTCCTACAGGACCTTGTAGTGGACTCCTTGCATGGTGATCTAGGCCCTTACCTTGTAATAGATTGAACTATGCATATCATGAAGTAATAAAATACAAATTTTTGGATGCATCTTCCCTTCTGTGTTTGTTTTCACTCTTCTTGCCCTTTCAACCTTCATCACAAGAAATTTGGGATTTGATGAGAAATTGATGGAGATTTTTCATAAAATGTCGCTGGGTTAAGGACAATTTTTTATTTGGTAGTTGGGAGTGTAATTTAGAGGCATGGTCATCATTATTTCTCAGCTATAGCACTTTGGGACGATATAGGGATCCTTTTACATGTAACATACAATCATTTTACTCCATTTAATTCCTCTTACAATTGGTTGAAGGAAAAATTTTGGGATTTCCATTTTCCCCTTCTCTCTCTCTTCTCATTTTTCTATAAATTGGAGTGTTAGGCTCATTGTAAAAGAGGAGGTAGTTTTTGTTGTAGAAAAGCTCTCAAAATTGCTTTGTGAATCCAATGTGCTATAGGCCCTTGTAGTGGACTCCTTTCATGGTGATCTAGACCCTTATCTTATAATTGATTAAATTGTGCATATCATGAAGCAATAAAATACAAGTTTTTGGATGCATCTTCGCTTGATGTGTTTTTTTCACTCTTCTTGCCCTTTCAAACTTCATTACAATAAAATTGTGTCTATTTTTATGCTCTTGCAAGGACTCATTATTATTGTGCATGTATGAAATATTTTTGTGAATGCATTTTCCAGATTGTGGAGAATTATTATCACCCCTTCTAGTATGCATTTTACTTCTATTTTTCACCATTGGAAGACTACTCTCACACCCCTCTTTCTCTTGTGTATCACCACTTTAGTGTAGGCTTTCATTTTCATGCATTCTCTCTCCTTGGTCCCTTGGAAAGTTAGATTAGGAAAGATAGTTTTACCTGCATTAGAGTAGATTGTGGTAGGTAGTTTAGGAGTAAGAACTAGCTTTCTCTTGAGGTCTATCTCAAGTAGCAAGTCCCACAACTTTGAGATAGTACCCATGTTATATAATCATACCGTGAGTTTAAGTATATGCACTTGTGTAAATATTAGGGTTTTGTGATTCGGTGATAATAGTTATGGCATGCCCGGTGGGATGATAAGAAGTCCTGATTTTTAATTATGACAAGATTGATGTGCACTTGTTGCAAGTTTTCAGATTCGAAGGAGATTTGAAATTGCACATCTAGAGACTCCAAGAGAGATAAAATCCACTAGTTTCGATAGTCCAAGCCTAGAAAAATTATGAAAAGAATTCAGACCAGATCAAGAACTAGGGAAGAAGGACTATTTTTCTATCTACACCAATCTCCAAGAAGAGAAAGGAGAGGAAGAAAATATTGAAGGTCTCCATTGCCACAAAGTAGGACCTTGTCAACCCCTTGACCTTGAAGGCCTTTCATTCAATCAACCAGATTTCTTCGACCAATCAGGATGGCACAACCAAATCCATATGTCAACTTCACTAGTAGCACCCACTCACCTTGAATGCACAAAATCTGGTCCCGATTGTAGCATTAAAGAACATCCCATATTTCAATGGGGAAAACAAAAATTCCCTTGGTGATCATGTCCTAGATATTGCGAATGTCTGCAGATAATCCATAAAATCCATGAGATGGACATTGCAGTTAAGTTTGCTCACCTCGTCATTGTATTGGAAAGTTTCCCAATGGTTAAAGAGCCTTATGACAGATCTATCTAGAATTGGAACTGGTTGTGAATAGCTCTCCCCAACCAGTTTGGAGAGAAAGGGGACAACTTATATTTGTTGAATAAACTAACAACAATTAAGAGATCCCTAAACAAGCAACTAACAAACATTAACCTCATATTTCAGCGGACCTTGGATAGGATGCCAACATCAGTAAAGCCCACTGATGAAGGTGCCTTCTTATACTTTCTTAGGGATTTGAATTTTGATATTTCTTTGATGATTAAGTCAATGGGGGGCATAACCTTACCTGTATCCTATATCCTTTCCATAGGGGTTGAGAACCATTATATTCAGGCTAGAAAAATCACTCCTAGGCCATCCATGCCTCTATACCCTAAGTTAGGAAGCCCAGATACTAGCCAAATGCCTATGTTAGATCCTATACCCACCCCCAGGAGTTAAAGCTCAACCGAACCCTCCACTTCATCATCTAAAAACTCCAAGGAACTCCAGGAAGTCATGAAACAAATTCGGAACCTCGAGGAATAAGCTAGTAACCATCAAAAGAAAACAAGCTCAGAGCTCTAGGCCGTATCATCCTTAAGCTCGGTCTCGTGGTCAATATAAAACTAGACCCCAATAAAAAAAAATAATAGGCCACTATCGCAGACTATAAATCAAAGCCATAACCAAGAAAGCTTGAAGCTCCTAGACCTTTCAGGCCATATGATCCAAGAACAACTTTTACATCAAGGGCATTAGTTCCAGCATAGAATAACATGGCACAAGAATACGATTGGTATTTCCCATGAAATTAACCACATAACCAATAAATGTGCTTTAATGGTACATTAAATCAGGCTATGATGGTGCAAACCATTGGTGTGTCACAAGAATCTAGCCATGAAGAAATTCAACAAAGAAAGAAGCTCAAAGTGCTAGAGAAGAAACTTGAAGGCAAAGTGAATCGGATAGATAGATCATATCCTTTCAACATCATTGAGGAGATGAAGAAAATGAATGTAAACATCTCAATGTGGAAGTCATTGGCTATCCTAGGACAGAGAGACCTATTGCAGGCTACTATGGCAAATTGGTCAACATCAAATCATCCACCCAATCAATGAGAAAAATTTCTTACCAATGGAACTCATTCTCAAGGAAATCATGGAATAGAACAAGCTAAAAATTTGAATTCCCCTCCATTCTATGTCTCATTGATCATAGGAGATAAATTTGTACATAATTGCATGATTGAATCGGAGTAAGTAGCTCACCATGCCAAAACAAATAACTGATCAATTAGGTCTTTAATATGACGACATCTCTACAGGTGTAGTGAAATTGGATGGGACATCATTGACAATGGTTGGAGTAATCAAATATTTGAGCCTCACATTACACGCGTGTCCTAATGTAAGAGTGTTACAAGATGTGTCAGTCATAAAATTGTCACCAAACTTTGCATTGTATTTGTCAAGAGCCTTCACTGCTAAAATTGGAGGCTATCTTTCAGCTAATTGGTCACACATGTTATTCAAAACAAGGTATGGAGATAAGGCTACAATCAGCTTTGATCTTGTTGCATATTTTCACATAGAGCCCCATATGCCGAGTCCAATCAATAAAAATTGTTCAACATTCGATCAAGAAGATTATCCAAGTAATCATGAAACTGACACCAAGGTTAAATGCATTCCGAGTTGAATCTTGATGAATGGGAAAAAAAAACACACATGTGATCCATACAAATAAATGGAGGAATCTAAGCTAGGATTTTATCGTTTGCATGAAGAGAATCAACCTCTCCCTAGCATCACCAAGCCAGATCAGAATGGCGAGAATGAAGTATGGAAATTTTTATTTGATGGATCAAGAAGTAGACAAGGTGTAGGAGGAGGATCTATGCTCATTTAACCATAGAGTATGAAGTATTACTCACCTTTGTCAATTTCTAGTTTTCTTTACAAACAACATAGATGAGTATGAAGCCTTAATTCATGGATTGTAGTGGGCAAGGAAGAAGGGCATTACGAATTTACAAGTATGTGGTGATAGTGAGCTGATTGTGAACCATGTCGAGGAAAAAATTCTGCAAAAAATCGGGTATGGGATCTCATTGAAGATTTCAAGACTTTTAACATCAATTCCAGCCCAAGGAAGAAGAATGAAGCAGCATACATACTAGCTGCAATTGGGGCTGCATTTTATGTTGTAGAAAGTATTAAAAGAGAGAAATCTAAGCCTCACATAAAAGTGGTTGTAAGACCATCTGTGCGGATAGCAACACAAGTTGGCAAGTCTTCGAGAATGATGAACAAATTGTAAATTTACTACAAGAATACACTTGAGTTCTCCACCAAAAATCAAGACAAGCTTGAGCAAAAGTATGGTGATAGAGTGGTGGAGCTGAGAACTAACAAATTACCAAAAGGAATTATAAGATTTAAGTCAATTTTCAACCCGAATGATCGTTCTAGAAGGAGAAAGAAAACATTCGAGTAAAGGGTGAAGATTCAGAGCCTATTTTAGTAAATGAAGGAAAGACATTACAAATTGGCAAAGTAGGTACCCCACAAGAGAAATATGAGTTTGTTCAACATTGTCAAGAGTTCCCACATGTATTTTCTTGGAATTTTTAAGAGGTTTCAACCTAAAGTTGGCACAACATACTATAGATTTTGATCTGGAATCCAAGCTTATCGGGTAGAAGTAAAGGCCAGTGAATCCCAATATTGAACCTATCATGAGAAAAGAGTTGAACAAGATGATTGAGGCTAGTATCATCTTCCCTATCAAACATTCAAGTTGGGTTGCAAACTTGGTGATAGTGAGAAAGAGAAATGGATAAATAATATTGTGTGTGGATTTCCATGATCTAAATAGAGCATCAATAAAGGATCATTATCCACTTCCATCAATGGAACAAATATTGCAGGTTGTAGCTGGTTTAGAAAGGTTTTAATTGCTAGACAGATACTCAAGCTATATAACTAGATAATGGTGAAAGAAGAAAACCAATTCAAGATAGCCTGCAATATAAAATGGGGAACATATGCTTATAAGAAGAAGACATTTGGATTGTCAAACGCTAGAGAAAAATTTCAGCGAGCTATGGATATGGTGTTCAAAGGCTTAATCAACAAGATAGTGTTGGTATACCTAGATGATATCGTGTCTTCTCAAAGAATGCGGTAGACCAACTCTTTCATCTCGGAAAGTGTTTCGAGGTGTAGAAGGTTCGAGAGTGTCGTTGAATCCAAAGAAGTGTGTATTCTTGGCACACGAGGGCAGATTTTGGGACACATTATCTCAAGGGAAGTATTAACAATCGATCTGAAAGGGTTGAAGCCATCTAAACACTTCCATTGCCACATAATAAGAAATTTCTCCAAAGCTTCTTGGGAAGGATAAACTTTGTCAAGATTTTTGCCTAATTTTCCCACTCTTGTGAAGCCTTTAACAATGATGTTGAAGAATATTCTTGCATTCAAATGGACAGCAGAAGGAAAATAAATTTTTGAGAACATAAAACATGCAATATCACGAGCTCCAACTCTTATCAACACAGAATTTTCAAAGGACTTTAGGTTGTATGATTTTATAGGATTAGATAGAATTGCAGCTATCTTCACACAAATTTGAATAAAGAAGGTTTAGAATAGCCCATAGCCTTCTTTATTCAAATCTTGGAAGATTATGAAGTAAAGTATTCTTTCATTGAAAGCATGTCCTTGATGTCATCAAGAGTTTGAAGAAGTTCAAACACTTGGTCTCAAACAATAAGCTTCAATTTCTGGTGTCAAGGACTTCCTCCTAAACAAGGATTTGAATGAGAAGAGAGTAGGTTAGATCACTCGGGTAATGGAATATGATATTGAAATCAAAGTGACCAAGTTGGTTCATGGAAAAGGCTTGTGTGAGCACCTCACTTCCAAACAACCTAATGGATCAAAAGGTGAAGAAGATGTTGTCCTGTTACTAAAAATGATCAAGAACAACCAACTGATAATGCAACCATTCCATGTTGGACTCAAGACATGGTGAATTATCTCCAAATAGGTTTGTGCCCTCTGGGATGGAACAAAGTTAAGAGGAGATACTTTAGATTAGAAGCCATCGTGTATGTACTCATTAATGGAATCTTGTTTAAGAAGAACATCAATAGTATTCTATTGAGATGTATTAGAATAGGTCAGGTTGAGAGGGTAGTACATGAGTTCCATGATGGAGAAGTAGGAGGCCACTTTTATCCATAAGTAACAACTCTCAAAATCATAAAAGTTGGTTACTATTGGCATACGATGTTGAGTGATTTCTACTCATGGGTAAAGAAATGCAAGAGATGTGCATTCTTCGGAGGAAAGAAAGCTTAGCACCACTACACCTTCATATAATAGTATTTAATCAGCCATTCATGCAATGGGGATTGGAATTCATTGGGGTTATCAATCCAAATTCAAGTTAAGGTGACAAGTGGATACTTACGGCAATAGACTATTTCACCAAGTGGACTGAAGCGGTGGCACTCAAGGAGGAAAATGAATCCAACATCTTGGATTTCTATGAAGGGATAGTCACAAGGTTTGGTGTCCCTACCACTATCATATTAGACAATTCATTGGCATTCCTTGGCACAAAGATCACTGAATGGGCTGTCAAGAATTGTGTGTATCTCAACACTTCATCGAATTATTACCCTCGTGGTAATGGCAAGCAAAGTCTCGCAAACAAGAACCTACTAATAATCATCGGAGAAATCTTGATGAGAATCAGAGAAATTGGCATGCAAAGCTCTAATCAGCTTCATGGGCTGATAGGATCACACCCAAGAGGTCTACAGGAAGCTTTCCATACAAGCTTGTATACGGGAAAGAAGTAGTTCTACCTATATCACTCAAGTTGCCAGCATTGGAACTTATGAAACAGTTAGAACTAGCTGAGTTTGAGCCTATGGAAATAAGGTATGCAGAGATGATGGAATTAGAAGAAACAAGAGAACATGTAGTGTAGACCATGGAAGAGGATCAAGAATTGATCAAGAAGAGTGTTAACAAGAAAGCTATGCCCAGGATATTGCAAGCTGGAGATTTGGTACTAAAGTGGGATGCTGATCATTTAAAGTGAAGAAAGCATTCCAAGTTTCATGCCTTATGGAGTGGTCCATATATGATCATTGAATAAAAAGGTGGTAATGCCTTCCGATTGGCTAAGTTTGATGGTGAAGAGTTGCAGATTCTGGTCAATGGAATCTATCTCAAATGTTGCTACTAGAAAGAGAGTTTCTCACCCTTGTAAATATTAATTTAGAATTTCCATTCCTCCAAGTGCTTATGCACATTGTACTACTGTTAGAATAGTTTTCATTTCCCTAAGTACTAGCACACATGTCCTATTGCTTCTAGTGTGTACATGTTTACGTTCATTGATCTCCTGGAAAAGAATTTGCAGCCACAGGAGAATCAAATCAACAAATGATTCAATGGCTCAAAGATGTAGGTTTTCAAACTTTAGATCAGATGAGAAATTATCAGATAGATTCCATGCCCAACGGATTGCTACAGTGTAGTGACAATACGTCATCATCGGCAGCAGATAACCCCATTGATTCACCATGATTGTTATCCAAAATTCACCCCTCAAGGTAATTTTGATAACATACATCAAATTATTCAGTCTCGAGCAAGTAGAATTGATTCAAGGCCAAAAATCATGTTTTAGGGGTCCCTTTGGCTTCTCTCTAACTCCCCCATCCAAGGAAAAAATCCAACAAGTTAGAAAAAATTGAAAAAATCCAAAATTGAAGTCGCAGGCTTGTTTTAATGCATTGCGGGTTTAGAGGCTGCGGATTGTACCAAGGTTTATTATACAAGGTTTGGATCTTAAATACAAAGGAATCAACTAAATTTGATTTCTATGTCCCATACCAAACAAGTTCAACAGGGATGCATGGGGCGCACATTGCACGAAAATGCTTTGAACTCAAAGGGAAATTGGCAAGGTCGGAACATTTTTTCCCAGGATGTCCGCGGGATAGTTGGGATGCAGGTACGCGGCGGATGCAAAAGTATAATTTTTTCACAAGTCAGTTCATTGTGGGTGGCATGGAGAAATATGTTTGAGACGGTCGTGACAAAAGTACACGCGGATGCACAAAGGCAAAAGGCCACGAGAGAGAACCATACGTTGCAGAGAATGCGGAGGTCAACAACCCTCATAGCTAAATCAACAACGGATGTGCGGGACAAGGAAGCCTGAATTAGGTGATGATGAAATTTCTTTCCTAGAAAGCTAGGACACGTGACCAAATTTTATCGAAATAGCTACATGAAGAGAAAAAGTTGACGTTTCACCCCTAAACTTTAAGTGGCCATAACTTTTGACTTCGAGCTCTGATTTTCATAAAATTGAATATTTGGAATGAGCACGATGTCCTCTACACCAAAAAAATTGGATTTATTAATTTAGATGAAAGCAAATATATTAAAATAAAATAAACATATTCAGCCCCAATCAATTAATGCTCATTCCCATCAAATCACGTAAAGTGCTTGGTAAGCCGAAAAAGCTACTTGCACTCAAAAGGCCATAACTTTTGAATTTATCAACAAAATCACATGAAATTAGTACCATTGGAATTATGGCTCCAAGAATGATGCATATTAATAAAAAAAATTGGGATTTTATGAGAAATTGATGGATATGTTTCATAAAACATGGTCGGGTTCATTATAATGTTTTATTTGGTAGTTGGGACTGTAATTAAGAGGCAGGGTCATCATTATTTCTCGATGCAGCACCTAGGATAGTATGGGTATCCTTGTACAAGTAACATACAATAAATTCACTCCATTTAATGTCTCTTATAAGAGGTTGAAGGATAGATTTTTGGATTTCCATTTTCCCCTTCAATTTCTCTTCTCATTTTTCTATAAATTGGAGTGTTAGGCTCATTGTAAAAGAGGAGGTAGTTTTTATGTAGGAAAGATCTATCAAAATTGCTTTATGAAGACAATTTGCTAGAGGCCCTTGTTCTCGACTCCTTGCACCGGTGATCCAGGCCCTTATCTTGTAATAGATTGAACTGTGCATATCATGAAGCAATAAAATACAAGTTTGTGGATGCATCTTCCCCTACTATGTTTGTTTTCACTCTTCTTTCCCTTTCAACCTTCATTACAAAAAAATTCTGTCTATTTTTATGCTCTTGCAAGGAATCATTATTATTGTGCATGTATGAAATATTTTTGTGAATGCATTTGCCAGATTTTTGAGAACCATTATCACCCCTTATAATATACATTTTACTTCTATTTTTCACCATTGGAAGACTACTCTCACACCCCTCCTTCTCTGGTGTATCACTGCTTTAGTGTAGGATTTCATTTTCATGCATTCTCTCTCCTTGGTCCCTTGGAAATTTAGATTAGGAAAGATAATTTTACCTGCATTAGAGTAGATTGTGGCAGGTAGTTTAGGAGCAAGAACCAACTTTCTCTGGAGGTCTATCTCAAGTAGCAAGTCCCACAACTTGGAGATAGTACCCATGTTATCCAATCATACTGTGAGTTCAAGTATATGCACTTGTGTAAACATTAGGGTGTTGTGATTCGGTGATAACCCAAGTCATCTTCTCGTACTTTTGTTGAGCCATTTTATCAATTTCCTTGTATTTGCTAGTCACACTACTGAATATTATCATCAAAAAAATGAAACTTATGGAAGAATTATTGATTAATATAGTTATAAATCGTTGTCTTTATTTTTAGTTATTTTGTGTATGCATTTTTTGTTTTGATTTCAATAAGTTATTTGAATGATGAAATGTGTAATGCCACTCTTGAGTGTATGTAACTTACTATATGTAGCAACTCATCTCCAACAAAGGACATATCTCAGCAACCCATTTGTAGCCAAATCACCTACAAAAATAATCTATGTTATGAAGATTTAATGGAACAGAAGAATGACACTCAATTTTGTACGTGTCCTTCAATAAATTTTTACAACCGGAATATGTAGAACCAAGAAATAAATCAACATTTGATTTGGTCATTTACTTCAAACTATTGAATAACCGGTTATTTGAGTTAAAACATGATTTAGGGAATTGGTCCATTACTTGAGTTATGTGTTTGATATCTGAACACCTATTAGGAGTTTTGTAGCATATTTTAAATCTCTTTTTAGTTTTTTTGAGATCTTCCACTTGTTCTACTGAATATATTTTACTTTTTTATTAAAATTCTAGTTAAACTCTTCTCCTCACATTTTACTATAAATGAGAAGTATAAAAGAAAAGGGTTAATGCTAGAAATATATCTAGAGGAGACAGAAATAGAGAATAGAAGATACGCAAATATATAAGAATTATTTGTTCTTAGATGTAATATTCATGTGAATTTAATAGAATATACGAGTTCTATCTAGTATCCTTTAGTTACAGGAATTAGGATGGATTAACACCCAAGGGAGGGCCCACTTGTGGTCTACTTAACCGCTACATAGTTTTATTGCTTTGTTTTATTGCATGATTAGAATAGGAAGAAATTTATGTTCTTTATTTGCATTGTGAATTTTCAAGCTTTATCTTAGTCATAGTGATAGAAATTTTTTCTTTCACTTATAAGTATTGTCTAATTTCAAGTATTGTAGTGACTTTAATTTCTTTCCATACCTCCTTAATTTTTTATAATTGTGCATATAACACTGAAATTGTTTGAAGTTTACATCCCTTGGTTTGATGCTTATGACTATGAATTACTTAACAACACATTAATTACTTTAAATTAATTCGTACCTCCTTTTTTGTTGAATTTATAGGGATACTTGCTAAGTTATAGGGTTTTTGAGAGGTTTGGCATTCCCTAGAAACAATTTATGTTTAGAAATTTCTACTCCAAAACCCCCACTAATCTATTTTTATTAAGTTGAGTTAGTTGACTCATGCACCTTCCAACATATTCCCAATGTATATTATTTCCCAATCCTTAGATAACACGTGTTACTTCATATAGTTATGAAGAAGAGACATATTCCTTTGTGCAATATTTGATAGTAGAATATCCCCCTAAGTGAGACTTTCAATGCTGCTACTAAACATCCTATCTTGGGAGATGAAGTTAATCAAAAATTTTAAGAAGGGAAAATACATTTTAGTTCCCAATCTCCAATAAAAATCATCCTACTATAATGAAGAATATCTCTCCAAATCCCTTCCTAACCTTCATAGACCCATAATCAAGACAAAAACACTTTCATGTTTGAGTTTGACATTTTATGTATGATCTATGACTACATAGTTGATGCACATAAGCTAAATATGTTCCCTTCTACATTCAAGGATGCATCCTTGAGATGGTTTGTGGGTTTAGGAACAGATGTGATGACTACATGACATAATATGAAGGAAATGTTTGTCGTAAAACACAAAGATTACTTAAGACCAAGTAATAGAGGATGTCATGAACTCTTCAATATGGTAGAAAATGAAGATGATCCACTAGAAGACTACCTAGAAAAATTATCATTCTACGTTCAAAATTTAAGGCACAAAAGGTTACCTCCGAGTTTCTCAAGTTTTTATTCTTAAAGGGAATCATTGGGGAGCATATAGATGATTTGGACTTGATAGGGGTAGGACAAATTTTAAAATTTACCTTAGATGAGAATCCTTGAATCCTCGCATGAATTATTCAAGAGAAACCTTTATGAGAATAAGGAGTGCGAGAACATAGGTTGGATCATCCACCAAAGTAGTTAGGAGATATCCGATAAGAGATTGTAAATATGTTTAAGAACATGAAACATGAGATATAAATGACATGGCTACCCAACTTGATTATTTACATGCCAAGATGAAAATATAATATTTAGAGGAAACACTTATAGAGTTCTTTTATGCATGTAGAAGACATATAATTTATTGTAGAGGTAAATGATTAGCCAACCTTGCACAAGAGAAAGAAGATTTACCTGAATTCAAGATGATAGAAATAGAGTATGAAAAATTATGTTATGTTACACAAAGAAATACTTGGCCACCAAGATAAAGAGGTCTGTCATAATATCCAATGCCTAAACTTTCAAAATTGGGTTAATAATCCATATATGAAACCCCCACCTATGGTTAATACATAACAAGGTTGGAATCCATATCATAGCCAATACCAATAACAATGAAAACCTCATTTGTTATGCCAACAATGGTAACAACCCCTTATTCATGAAAATAACCTTGGAGAGGAGGGTAGGAATGGAAAAACACACCTCCAATGGCCATAAATCCTAACATCAACCTCTAATCCAAAGAAACAAGATTTTATGCCAAATCCCCAACCTAACTATCAAATAAAGGCCACTAAGCTACTAGATCAACAAAATCCTAGCCCCAACAATAATTTTTTTATGCTATCCTACACCATTGAATCGAAAAAATACTCTATTTATTTAGTTGATGTCAATCACATCCATCTTCGCTCAACTATATCACTTCTCTGAAAAAGTAAACCCACCATCACATAAATTGAAGATGACCTACATTTTTTGTAGACTTATCCACAATAAATACTGAAAGCACTATAAACTAATCCAGAACAACATGAACATATTTCGAGAAATGATATTTTACAAGCTAATAAACCACCATTTACAGATATATTCTAAGAAAAGAAACACGACCCTAAATCACACTTTAATTTTGATTTTGTCAATATAATGAAGGATATTTGTGTAAAAATCAACTTACTTAAGATATTAAGTATGTGCCCATATATAATAATATTGTAAAGGATATATGCATAAAAACTAGGAAGAAGAAGGGTGGATCAATCCATTGTACAAGTTATTGGAAAGTTGGTGTATATCTTGGTTACAAATTAATTTCTACCAAATTATATAATCCAGAAATCCTTTGGTAAACATTACAATTAATGGAACAACAATAAAGAACACCTTGATTGACTCGGGGAAGTGGTAAACAATAAAAAAAAATTATGGATGACATGAAGTTAGAAGGACTAAGGCCAACATCTACAGTCTTACAGCTTGGAGATAGATCATAAAGGAGCACTCAAGGAGTCCTCAAGGACATATTTGTGGTCGTAGACTCTTGGGAATACCCCGCTGAATTTATCATCCTTCAATGAAAAGAATGTTTCGAGAGGCTATCCTTCTATACTAGGAAGACAATAGCTAGGAACTCTGTTGATGCATTCATAGATTGTAGATAAGAAAACATAATTATTTCCAATGGAAGTGGCATTAATAATTTGATTCTTTATCCTCCTACACAACCATTGAGTGATGAAGATAAAACAATTTGGGTTGAAGAAATAGAATTTCATCATATACCTGTCATATAGCTCATGATGATCGATAAATATTGTAAAATTGAAGAATAGGAAGAATATATTGTCCGTCGTGCAATGTCTTGTAAAATAACTATAGAATAATTGAAGAAGTGGATGACAAATTAATATTCCTAAGTTTTCGCTTGAACCAAGTTATATGGAAGGAAAGAACCATGGATGGTGCAGGTAAGAATTGTATTCTTCATAAAATTCTTCCACATAACTACATAATTCATTAGCAAAACATTTGTTCAATGTTGGATCTCTCGAAACAAGACGTAAATAACCATAGGAAGACCACTTAATGTAAAAAATACTAAGTCCGAAGCAAGAGGAATTGTTGATAACTCTTCTTCAAAATCATAGTACAAAATTTTCCTTTCATTATTTTGATATGCGTGGGATTCATCCTTGGCTTTGCACTCATAAGATCTATAGAAAGGAAATTCGTAAACCAATCGGTAGTAGCTAGAAAAGAGGATGATCCTAATTGTAACAGATATTGTAAATGGATAATTGAAGATGTTACTTGGGTAATGGATTTATATATCTCATATCATATAGTTAGTGGGTATCACCTATTTTCATTTTGCTAAATAAGAATGGAAAATCAAGGATTTTCCTATATTATAGAGAGCTTAATGTAGCAACAAATAAATATCACTATCCATTTCCTTTCATCGATCAAGTACTTGACACTTTGGATGGTAAAAATATTTCTCTTTCTTTATGGATATAGTGGCTATAATCAAATTTAAATTACACAAGAGCACCAAGAAAAAACTATCTTCACATGCCCAAATGTAACATTTTCTTATTCAGTTCTTCCATTTGGCTTATGTAATGTAAATCGCTACATTATAAGGTTGAGATTTGAGAAATGACTACATGGAAGTATAGATTGATTAGTTTATATTACATGCCAGCACTTTTGAGGAATCTATGTAAAATATAAACAAGGTTTTGAAAATATGCAAAGAACACAATTTTTCCTTGAGTAATGAGAACTGCTACATGATGATGTCTTAAGGTATAGTTTTCAGACACTACCTTTCTTTTGAAGGAAGAAAATTCTATATCTAGTAAAGGTATATGTTATAATCATCATGCTAATACAAAAGAAACAAAATGATGTTAAGTTATTTCCAGTCATGTTGGATAATACGAAGGTTAATAAAATATTTCAGCAAGATTGCAATGCCATTTTTTTGCATTGTTAGGAAAATATGTTTACTTTATTTAGACTAAACATTGTGAAGATTCCTTTCAAACATTGAAACAAATACTAACCACTTCTTCTTTATTGAGAAGAACTTAGTGGAACCTTCCTTTCCACATCCACACATATGCATCAGACCATGCTATTGGAGTTGTCTTAGGACAAAAAGATGGAGTTTTGAATTATGCAATTTATTATGTTAGCAATAACTTGCAGCATGTGAACTAAATTATACAAGTAATAGAGAATGATTTCTTGGAATTTTTATATGCTATCAATAAATTCAAATACTACATCACAAGTTATCTAATGTTTACTCATTTAATCATGATACAATCAAATATATGATAAAAAAACTATAGTAAGCAACATAATCATCAGGTGGTTGCTCCTCTTACAAGATTTTGATGTCACTATTGTGGATAAGCCTAACAAGGATAATGTAGTAGAATATTTTATCTCCAGGATGGATACTAATGATGAAGATCAAGTAGTTGATGACTCCTTTCTAGATGAGAACTTATTTTATATCTCTACAAAAACACCTTAGTATGTAGACATAACCAACTATTTGGTCTTAAGTAAACACCTCCATGCTACTTATAATATGAGAAGAAATACATAGTTGAAAAAAGTATACATTTTTCTTGGATAGTTGGATTTCTATTTCATACAGACAAGACCAAATCATGAGGAGGTATATAGATGATGAGGATATACTTTATGTCCTCATATTTTACAACAATTAACCTTATGGAGTGAATTTTACTGCAAAACAACAACACATAAGGTGTTTACTACTATTTATTATTGGACAACATTACATAAGTATATATCACTATACACCAGGAGATGTGATATATTTAAAAGAGTGGAAAAGCTCATGATATTTTATGTAATGTAATTGCAGCCTCAATTGGTCTTACATTCTTTTGACAAGTGGGGAGTAGATTTTATCAGCCATATAGACCCTAAATATCAACAAAAAGAATACATCCGTGTATGAAAAAATTATCTAGACGATTGGAAAGAGGTGAAGGAATTACCAAATCATTAAAATGATAATGTATCCATTTTCCTATATAACAACATCTTCACTAGTAATATAATTTCTTATCTGGTTAAGTGTTAGGAATTTAGTCATGTGAAGTCTATACCATACCATCCTCAATCTAATAGCCAAGAAGAGTTGACAAACCTAGAGATAGAGGCCATCTTGATAAATACCATTGAACTCTATAGTAAAAATTTAGGAGACAAAATTCCAAAGGTAGTATGGGAATTCAACATAACGTGGAAAACAAAAAATGCCTCTGCACCATTTAAAATCTTGTATGGGAATATTTTTCCTTTTCCAATTGAATTTGAGCACCAAACACCGAGGAGTGCACTTTTAATAGGAATAGAGTTATCTAAAGCTCAAAAAAGAGAATTATCGACTCAATGAGTTTGATGAATTGAGAAGACAAACAATACATAATACCGAATGAGTGCGAAACAAAAGTTCTAATGGCATGACTAGTACATCAAAACCCGGTAGTTTCAAGAAGGTGATTTCCCAATTTTATTTGATTCAAAAAAAAAATCAGATAGGAAAGGTTGGGACAAGGTGTCTCGGTCCATATGAGATTGAGAAGATCTTCCCTAACAGAGGTGTTAAACTCACTACCATAGACCTTGTGAGGTTCAAATTATTGGTGAATTGTCAAATGCTGAAATTGTATAAGAATCTAGTTAACATAGATACATGCATGCAAAAATTTAGAGGAGGTCAAAGTAGGATGGAAGTAAGGACATATGATTAAAATCGGGGTCCAACCTACTAGATCACATTCTAAAATTTCATATTATTGAGAGATTTAAATGGCCTTGTTATATTAGCTTACTCGACTATTCCAAAGACAAATAAAAGTATTTTGATTATCCCTTCTGGTGATATGCAAGACTCGTGTAACACATTTATTATGTAGAATTTTTATTTTTCAAGGTTTTATCTCAGGTGATTGAAAGAGCGGATGATCTTCATAACAATGAGACAATGAAATTACTGAATGTTACACTTGCAGCAACTTGAATAAAACCGCTATTTTGTATTTTATATTTTTACAAAATCATGATTTCATGAAATAAGATCAAAGATGGATCCACATGCGGGAGATGGACAAGAAACAATTGGAAACCCAACAGATCAAAATTCTCTATCACAATGTCATATAGTTTTTTAGTAAGGAGCATCCAACATCAATTTAAAACATGTCTATAACATCATATCAATGTCTACAACATCATAGCAATCCTACATGTAGCCAACGTGCAATTTTAAATAACCATGCACAAACATCAAGATAAGTACATTCAACTATCATTTAAATCAAGCATAATTACTTTAATTATGGTTAGTATACATTAATGCCAAGTCACTATGCATGTGCTTCATTTACCGATCGCCTCATTTCAAAATATGATGTGTCCATCCACATAAAACAATATTATGAAATCACTTCCCTTCACATGATTTATATGTTCACATAATCTGATGATTTCTCTCCCATAACCATTTTGTATGTCATCTCGGTGAAAAAGTTAAAAAAAAAAAAGAAGAAATGAAAGAGAATCAACCCAACTCAATTGTGCAACATACTTTGAAGGAAAAAATTTATTATTACATATTAAAAGTAGAGCACATTGTGTAATCACCATGGGAGGAGATTTGATAAGGAATGAACCCACCGAGCATTCCCAAATTTTCATCCATCCTCAAATTTTGTAGTATTTTCAGGATAATGGTTGGCTAGACTACATCAACAAGTTTCAGGGTTTTAATGAAGTAATTGTGGAAGAATTTTCCAACACATTCAATAATGGGGAGGAAAAGGTGAAGGGATTAATAGTCAAAATCAATGACTATATTTTAGCATAATTAATTGGCCTACAAGCCCAAGGAGAATCAATCCTAATAAATGCTAACCTATAAGTATCCAAGAGATAATTTGCAGATGATGATGATAAATTCATCACCTAAAGTAAAGGTACACAAAGAACATCCCTTAAATCCTTATCAGTTGAGGTTTCCAATTTTGTAATTAAGAACTTTACTCGGGAAGGAAGGTATTCTAGATTGAATAAAGTTCATTTAAAATTGTTAAATCAAGTAAACAATAAACAATAAGTTAATGTACCCAATTTATTGCATTAAATATTGAAGAGAATGAGTAAATAAGTACAAAAATGTAGGGATGCATTGTCACGACATTTATTTATAGTCCTAGTATGAAACATAACTTACGTATGGATTATCCTCATATTTAGTAGAAATATTTTGTGAAGGAAGATAACATAGATAGCTTATTGGGAAACAATATAAAGTGGATAAAAATAATTGGGAACTCTTTTTCCCATGTAATGAAGCCTACAACATTCACGTCCAAGCCTCTAGAGACCATAAATTCTTAATATCCAACTCCTAATGAAGAACACCATGTAGCTATCTCTCCTCAAATAATATTCATTATTGAAACCCAATTGTAATTCTCCACTCCTGAATCATCCACCTCCAAGAGTAAATGTAAGTCTTCTAAATCCACTCCTACACCACCAGGCACCCATATAAGCTAAAAACAAAAAGGCCAAGGACCTCCAAACAAAAACAATAAAATCCCATCTTATTAGATAATGAGGTGAAAGATATAGAAGGAAGATTTGAGACTCAAACAATAGATACACAATAGGGAGATATTGATGCCCCTATTCATGATCCAAAATGCCCCGAGCATCCCATTAACAAACAAGAAGATCGAAATTAGAATGAGGAGATAATTCATGTAGTGGAAAGTCACAAGGAGAAACAAAGAGAGGAAGGAGAACATGATAAAATTAAAATAATTGATGAACAAGTACTTGAATAAATTGTTCAAATATTCATTGAGTAGAAAGGACAAGGAACTAAACGTTAGTATAACCTTTTAGTAGTTGAACTAGTCATAGAACAAGAACAACAAAACATTCATGTAGTTTTGGATGAATTACTTGAGCAAGAAATGAAAAAACAAATTCAAATATGTTGAGCACGTAATTGATCAAGTGTTCAAGCAAGAACTACGTGCTAATGTGTAACAAGTATATGAAACCCTAGCTAAGCCCCAAATTATTATTTAAAAATTATAAGGCCACGTTTCAAACAACCTTGTTAGGAGATGCCCACACATACTATGTTACTAGATATTGAATTTGTGATGTTGCAATTTGAGACCGATGGGAAAAATTAAAATAAACCCTTATCTCCAAGTATCTGGAAGACTTCAAATTCAAGGACAAAGAGATAAATATGTTGAAGAGGAAGTAAGAAGAAACATTCTAGTTCACTCATAAGATATTCAAATGTAGGTCTCCTTCAAAAAATTTATGCTATCTTATTTAATAAAAAGATGTTGCAACTCAAATTCTTATGTATTAATTTTGACATACCGATGATATCAATATAGCTAGGATCTTCTTTAGGTTATATCAAATAAAAACCCATGAAATTCATCTCTTATTATGTGAAATTTACATGTACAACTATGATCTTGAATATGATAGGGATTGGATTCCAATCCTATACATTGGAGATGTTCAATTCAAATCCATATGCTCTTATTTTATGAATGAGTTGGATAGAGAAAGGAAAATGGAAGAGTATAGGCATTTAGAAAAGGTACAACCACTAATGGTTAGGGATAGTGCCATCAAAAATAGAGAAGTTGTAGAACAGTTTGCAAAGTATGTAAAGAAGAAGGTGACAAGGAGGAGAGTTTGGCAAATGAGAAAAGAAGCTCATACAGAACTCAGTGCAATTATTAGAGATCATGGGATACAAGTGGTACAGGCATGCAATATTTAGTGGAATGAGTTATATCCTAAACTATAAAAGAAGGAGATGCACTCTTACCAATATTTAGTGTTTGAAGGAGATGCACTCTTACATAAAGATTGCTACTAAATGTGTAGTTAACTCATTTCTTATTGGATATCACCCACCAATATTTCACTTTTTGATACCACCATGGACAAGTGATAAACCACTTAGTGAAAGGATACAAAACAGAGTTATGCACAGGTTCATGATAAATGGTGGCTACTTCCTATCAGAAGAAGAAGGGACATACTACCCAATTGATTTCAGGCATGAGTGCTAATTTCAACAGCAAAAATGTGAACCCCTTGAACGAGGAAATTCAAGAAATTAAGCATGGGGGTATGATGAGTTCCATAAATATCCTTGTACTTCCAAGTCACACTATTGAACATTATGATCACAACCGTGGACCTTATTACATAAGTAGTGATTAATATAATTATGACTTGTTTTATTTAGTGTGTGCCTTTATTATTATCATTGCAATAAGTTGTTTTAATAATGATATGTGTAAAAACACTCTTTTCGTAAGTAACTTTATATATGCAACAACTCATCTGTAGAAAATGACCTATCCAAAGTAACTTGTCTATAGCCAAATGGGAATCAAATACAACAAAAAATCTGAATTATGAATATCTCTTGGATTGAGAAGAATGACACTCAAGTCTATATGTGTTTTGAAGAATAAATTACAACTGGAAAATGAAGAACTAAGAAATAACTCAACATTTGATATGGTCATTCATTGCAATCTTTTCAAGATTTTATTGATTGAGTTAACATGTGATTTAGGGAACCATTCGATTACTTGAGTTATTTTTTTATATCTAAACACCATTTAGGATTTCCATAGCATATGTTGAATCTCTTGTTGTTATGTTTGAGATCTTCCACTTGTTCTACTTGAATAAATTTTACTTATTTTTTAAACTCCTATTTAAACCCCTCTTATCTCATTTTTCTATAAATGATAAGTATAAAAGAAAACGATTAATGATAGAAATATATATAGGAGAGACAGAAAAGAGATAATAGAGGATACACAAATATACAAACATTTATTTATTCCTAGATGTAATACTCATGGGGATTCATTAAAAGATTTAAGTTCTATTCAATATCCTTTAGTTACAATATTTATTAGGAATTAGCACACATGACAAGGACCACATGTGATATGTTAAACCCTCCATATTTTTTTTTTTTGTTTCATTGCATGATTAGACTAGGAAGAAATTTATCTTCTTTATCTACATTCTGAATTTACAAGATTTGTTTTCATAGTGTTTAGAAACCATTTTCTTTCAGTTCTAAGTATTTTCTACTTTCAAGCATTGTTCTTTAAATTATTGTACTAAAATTTATTTCTTTCCATCCCTCCTAAATTCTCTCGTAATCGTGCATACAACATTAGAATTATTTAAATGTTACGTCCCTTGGTTTAATGATAAAATGACTATGAATTAATGAAAAAAATATTATTTACTTTGCATGTTAATTTTCACCACTAGACCACCCCAATAAATTTTCGACAATATTTAAGGACAATATTCTATTTCTAAGGATTTTTAACTCACATATAATTTCCAAATCCCAATTAGGTATTTTCAACTTCCGAGAGGCCTAATTTTGACATATCTACCATAAACAATCAATTCAACACCTAAAATTTCATCTAGGTGTGTGTTTTTACTTCATGTAATATGATATTTTAGCAGTGAATCTTGGAAACCAAATGAATACCTCCTTTAAATCTTGTAATATGCTTCACTTTCTCGGTCTTTCTAGACTATTAAATCAAGTTTCGAGTGTGTCTTTTATCAACAATGTAAAAATAGTCCATTTAAGGTTCTAAAATCCTAATTTCCTGATTTCATTCATCCCTTAGAGACATAATAAATATATTCTCATTATATATTTACACAATAAACAAAGATACTTATTAATCATGCACAAACCATGTCTATTATTTCTCAAGATATCTAACATACACTCAAGGCTATCAAAATCTCACATCTCCCAATATGGTAAGGTGTATTCTAAAATATTATTTCACATGAATCAATCAATTTATCCTTAATACATATTTCAATCAGCCTTTACAAGTATACAATGAGTAAACACAACACGTCTACCTCTCACAACCAGTCTAATTTCTTACCTATATCAAGGATTAGAAGCAATTAATAAAAAAATACCACCACTTACCCATGAGTATAACATGCATGATAGTATTATGAGTAAGAAGATAAGATTACGTCACAAGAAAACTCATATATGTGCTCAAACAGAGTTTCCATAATTAATACGATGCATTCGTATCAAGTTTTTATATTTTTATCCTTTATTCAAAATTTTCCTTCTTCCTCTCATAAGGAATGACCTCTAAAATCACTAACTACCCTCTTATTCTCAAAATACCCTTGCATGTATCTTCTACTATATGCTTCATAACTTTCACATTATGAACTTTGGTATTCTATTTTAGCTTCTAGGTGAAAACCTTCCACCATTACACTAACTTAGGAATTTCTAATGGTTCACTTCCCATAAGGAATCATCACACATACCCTAAAACCTAACATGACTCTAAAAATACTTTAGAAAGCCCCCTAACACTCTCCAACATACTTAAAACATATCTTACAAGCCAAAATAGTTCATTACATGCCTTTATAATTGGAATGGCAATTTGGAGGGAAACTATAAATTTGAAATTCTAAATTCTTGACCTCCTAGAACCTACTTCCTCTTGGCTCCATAGACTTAGTTTGACCATGTTAAAATCATAAACAAGGATAATTTATTTAATTTATATCACTTGAATATGCACCCACACCATTGAGCTATATAAAACTCTTTATGCACCACGAAGTCAGTAAAAAGGAGTAGTATTATGATCCTTGATTCATGTGGAAGGTATGTAAAGTTTTTGTTCTTCTATGTGACAGAGATGAATACAATTATAAGTGTGGTATTGAGGACTGTAATGGTGTTCCTTAGGTATTTCATGAGTTTTCAAGAGCTCAAAAGTTAAGTCTCATCCTTTGATTCATGATTTGGATATATCAAAGATATTTAGGCATCATAGAATTTGTATGAAGATTGATAATTTTTCTCAATCGATGATCATGATGGAAAACTATATATGCATGTTTTGGTTTGTATATGAGCTATATCAAGGCCATAACCTATATATACATTATATTCCAAAAGGGACGAAGACAAAATTAACTCCAACACTCATCAACAATTAACACAGAAAAGAAATAGTAATGCACTAAAAATGCAGCAGAGACACATTGAAGGAAGGAATAATGTCTTCTGAAAAATAATATGGGAGGAAAAATGTGTCTTGTATGACTAAAATGAAGAGGAAGATTTGACAAGGGATTGTAATTATGGTGTAGAGTCATATATATAAGATATGCTTTTGGGTTCATTCATGAAATAGATTCAAGTGTTTAGAACGTATGAATGTAGTATTACAGATTGTGCATGAAGAATCATAGTTCTTTAATATGATGGCATATGTTGAAGGGAGGATTGTGTGCTCATATTTCCAAGAAGGTGAATCTGTAGTGTTTTATAATGATTTTATGATTAATATCTTGCATTATGAGTGGATGACACAATATTATAGGGTATTGAAATATTTTTGAAGTCCTATAATTATGAACTACATGTATATGAAGTATCCTTCAAGCAAGGGGGCTGATTTTGAACTTCAGAATGTGTATAAGGTGTCAAAAAGGCCTAGTAAGCAAAAATGATGATTAATAGAAAGGATAACTTGGTAGGGGATCATTTTAAAAGTGTAATCATGTATGTTTGCATGAATATGAGGCTAAGAAAAGTAAAATATTCCCTCGGGGATAAGAAAATAAGTTTGATTCATCTTCATGACATCAATGCAAGGTATGAAATCTAATTTTTGCATGATCAGGTTAGAAGTTGATAGTACCTTCACAGGGGGATATAAGAAGTAAATTGATGTTTTTATTGGCTTCCATAGTTAGCAAAGAGATCTTTCAAAAAAATTCTCTAAAATGATGCTTCAGGATTTAGGTTCTAAATTTGCAAATAGTCTGTGGATGATAGATTTAAGGCTTATTTGAGTATCATAATCTAAGATGGATCAAGGAAGAGGTAATAATGATGTTTAGAAGTTCAAAATCAATATTTTTAACATGTATGAGTGTTATGTATACTTCTTCCTAGGGGTGTTCATTTATCTAATGGTTTATAAAGGGTCAAAAATAATGATAAAGAAGGAAAAATAGGTTTGTATGCTGGATGATGGATTTTGTTGTTGTTTTCACTAAATAATTTATCTAATGAGGTTGAAGAAAATGTATACCATGTATTTTCACATATGGTTTTTCATTAATGTAAAAAAGGGGGAAAAGAACTAGGTAGTTTTCCATCAATGACAAAAGGGGAGATTATTGGTATGAGTAAGTTTTAAGGTTGACATTGATGTAAAAACTCATTAAATACAAAGATGATGATGAATGCGTTTTATAGGATTCTTAGTGTGGTGATGGAATGGATAGAAAATTTATAACATGAGGACAAGAGTGGATACACTGAGAATGTCTTGGCCTACTAGGCCTTATTAGGTAACCTAGATAGCCTAGGTGATAGAGCATGCTGAATAGAATTTCATGATACATTGATGAGAATGGTAGAGAAACGGAGAGCATAATTTCATAATGTTTAGGTACTCATAATATTTTCATAGTTCCAATACAGGTTAAAGACTCATTTGCACGTGCTTTTCTAGACCTAGCCTAGGTCCTTCAAGGTAAAATTAAGCATGTGAGTGAGGTATAGAGACATGTGATATCATGGAAGAATGTAGGTGTGTGAGACATGATTTCTCAAGATAGTAAGTTATTTTTGTAGAGGTTTCATTCTGATTTAAAGTGTTATTCTTCATTGTCTTGGCTTAAAGTACGCAAAACCCTAACGCCTAGTGATAAAAATGAGATGACACATGAATATCCAAATTTATTTATGACTCGGTGATCATTGGATGTGTTTTCAGGTTGTGTCTAGGTGCTATGGTAAATATTTAAGGTTTCCCTAATGAATATTTTGCGTGTTATGATGTTTAGACTAAAATAGGGTTCTTAAGAGTGCAATTTCTGGTAGAAGTGAGAGAAATGTTAATGGTTTGCATGTTTAATTTTTCATGGGAAGATGAGACTTTCAAGGATGTTTCAGAATGGATTTAGTAATATCTCAGAGTTGGAATGATGTAAAATTAGGACCAAACATCTATAAACAATCACTAAGATGGTGAGTCACTTTTAATGGCTTTGAAACCCTAGTTTGTTAGTGATGTAAGAAATATTATTGTATGATCCCATAATGAATTTTCTCATAGTATTTTATGATTTGATGAAGGAGAGGACTCTTTAATCTTTTAGATGGTTATTCTTTGAGATCATTAAAGTGAGTGGATCCTACCCATATCTTCTTGTTTCCGGAAAGCCGCTTTTACCAATCAAGATTTGTATTGGACCATATGACTAATTTAGTGTTCGAGAAGTATGAGAGATAATTTAAACTTTTTGAGTTATTTCATATATTTATGAGGTGTTTTTATTACATACACATGTCAAAATAGGAAGATTGGTTTTTTTTTTTCCTAAAAGGGAAATTTATGAGTGTTGGAAAATGGAAGTGATTGAGCACTTGTGAGTATGGTGAAGGACTCTAATGGCCATGGAGGTATTGTACACATTGAATGTTACATGTTTTATTTTTTTGTGATGTTTTTAAAGTGTACTAGGTTCCCATGGTTAAAGTCACAAGTTGACCTAGTTTGACTTGTTCAAGACAAGACTTCCTTGCCTGAAGATGGATATAGGAGTCTCTTGTTTTGGGTTGGCTGATTCTTTATATTGATTTGAGAGTGAACAGAGATGTTTTTTTCTATTGAAGGATTTTATGGGTATTGAAAGTGGAAAAAAGGGTTCAAACCATTTGAGTTTACAAAACTAGTTTTTGGATAGCTCGATTTGGTGAAGATGAAAGTAATCGTGGTTTACATGGATGGATGTTTTGAGAGGTATAACACACATGGATGTTATATGAAGGTCACTTTATTTTGAATTTTTTTCAAATACCATATTTGAGGTCTTTTGGTGTGATTAAGAGGCCCTAGGATTGGTTCCTTGAGCAACTATTTTGAGAAGAATATGTGCCTTGTTGTTAATGTTATGAAGAATTTGATTGGTTAAAGTTAATTCACAATAATGAATGATGTATTTATGTCATATTTAACATGTTTGAGGTATTTTTATGTTTGAATAATCACAGTGATGAATTTTTATGTCCTTGAGGAGCTTAGTGTTGGGGTTTTTAGCCATTTTTGCTTGTTCGAATGCCTTGGTGCATGGATGACCTATATGGGTCCATTTTATGACTATTTATTATTTTATTGTTTTTTTGTAGTTTTAAATGTCTAACTCATTGTGTAGGAAATACATATATTTTTTTAATGAGATGAGAAGGGTATAAAGTGAGAGTTTTGGTTCAAATTTTAACTAGCCAAGAGAGAGGGAAAAATGTGACCTATATGAGAGTGTGAAAGTTGTTCAAGGGCATTAAGAGGGACATGAAGATGATTACAGAAGATGGAATGAGGTTAGAGAGAATTTTTATAAGGGTATAAAACCAGATTAGTCCTTGAAAGGAGGTGTTTTTGAATGAGGGTTTGTAGGAACTTGGAGCTGAATTTTTGGATCACAACCAGTTGTGGGATCAGCCTATTTTCAATGATCATACTTTTGTAAAATATCTTATGATGAGTCATATTCGTAGGATTCTCTTGTTGTGAATAATATCAATAAGGATTTACAGGTTGGTGATCCTTGTGGTGTTAGTGCCTCACTAAAAAAATCTCTTATGATGTGTAATATTCACTTGAGTACTTTTTATGAGTAATATCAACAAAGTTTTTAGTGGGTTTTCTTCCCCTTGAGATTTTCCCACTTATATCTTGTTTTCATTTGTACTCTCTCTTACTTGTGCTTATGTGGTTGATTGTTTCATGATGTTTAATTCACATTAATGGATGGTTAAATGTTAATGGTGTATGCAAGTTAATCTTAAATTGTGTACTTGGGTTTGAAGTATTGAATTTATTCTAAGTGCATTCAAAAATATTTCTATCTCCTTATTTAGTTTCTCATCTCCATATTTTACTTTGTTATTAACACAAGAATTAGTAATTAATAAAATTATTAAGTCATCTTCGTGCATCATTCCCACACTTTTTTATTTAGCGTCTAACGAGTCTTTTCGTAACTATATAACTTGTGCTAAATAATATGTATGACCCTACAAATCTTGTACAATCCTACATTTTCCCTTCTTTCAAATCTAATTTCAATTTGAATATATTTATTGTGTCATTACATCCTTCTAGGGTTGACCATATGATAATTTTTAACCTATAAATGAATACATAAGAAATCCAATATCACTTTATTTCTCACCTAACACTCTTATAGGATATTATTAAACATATCACTTTATAGACACTAAATTTTTATAACTTGCACTTGTGCAATGAAAAGTTTTACCATATATCCTTTTTAAGATAAATTGTTACATTTGAAATCCATTTTTGTCATATCTCTATCCATTCTAAAACCTACTTATTTTTACGCTTTTTCTATTGTTAACTCTAAGAATATTGTTTAATCGAAACTCCATAAAATATATGATATTGATTCTATATCTTTAACTTTATATTTTCATCCCTATACTATGAAAAACATGGAACCTTTACTATTTAGGTTCCAACATTGAATGAATTTTATGGTCCCACCCCTAATCACGACTCTTATTTCAATTTTAAATCAGTCATTTGGTCATTTCATCTTCTTAGGGTCATCCTTATTAGAAAATATAACATATGGAAGGTTGTTTAATTAACTCATTAACCTTATAACTCACCTTGAATTATTAAGAACAACCGTTTCAAACAAAAATTCCAAGAGTTCTCACTAAATAAGCTCATGTCATCTTGAGAAGTCCCTACTATACAAGTTTTAAGATCACCGAACATGGTTAAATATTCTAGATTTATCCATTCTATGTATGAAATGAAAATAAAACCATGTATTAGAAATATAAAAATCATTCCAAGCATTAAATAAGGGTTTTGATCAACAAGGGTTTAATTCGCATAGCTAAGGCACAAAAATATCAATACTTCCACTTTATGTACATTTTATCCAACACAATAAACACTAAATACTTGTGCCAAGAGATCTAAGGGCACCCTAGAAGGTTGTTTAGATTTAAACACTTGGAAAACAAACTAGGAGAACTATACGAGACCTCATCCACTACTCGAGGGCATGTAGTGTAACAATTGCATTTTTGTAACAACTAAGATTTTGACCACTAAGTCTAGTCCATCCCCAAACAATCACAGAGATGTTTTTTATCCTTTTATTTTCTAATTATTTTTCAAGAGTTTTATAGGTTTCTAGGGTATCAAATATTCTATAACTTATCATAGGATATCTTGAAGTTATGTGAGAAAGAATGGCATATAATGAGAATCATTTCTAGGAAAGTGGAGGATTAGAAAATTGAACACATAGACTTTCTAATGGTTAAAAACTATACAGCTCCAACTCATGACCATACATCTCCATCATCGACGATAAAACATTTAGATAGTCCCTCCTCTAAAAAAATCTTATTGAAAAACATCTATTGCAAAATATATAGTTATAGATAATTCTATTTCACTTCCCTACACAACTATATCATTCCTAAATAATAATGAATAACTATGTTTTTCTCTCTTTTTGTGTATTAAATAGTTACTTACATACCAATTATTAATCGCTTAAAATATTAGTGAATTAGTATTCTAATTTATAATTTAGATATGAAGTTAATTATGTTATAGTAGTCTATATGGTGCAAAACATACATCCTTATTACTAGTGCAAAATTCTATTAGGAATTATAATTTTTGAGGGATATATTAGTTAGTGCATACATGTAAGAATAATATTGTTTTGGTTGTTGAAACAGTCCACCTAAATTAAGTTTGAGTTGTTTGTGGAGGTTTCATAGGACTCCTTATTTTGAAGAGATCCTTTCCCTATAAATTTGTATTATTTTGGAGATTAATAGACATAAAAAAATATTATTATTTCCCTGTGCAAAACTAAGACCAAATTATTATTTTGTAACAGAGAGAAAATTTAGATGATGGGAGTATAAAAATTTTAAAGGGGAAGAATTTGATGTATTTCCCTTTTTATGAGAAAATGAAGATAACAAAAATGATTGTAGATATATTAACATTTGTCATTGTTGATTTCCTCTAACATTCTGGTTCGTGTGCTCAAGGCAACCTCTATACAAGTGCAGTTACAAATCTGTTTGCACTTCTATGATTTTGTAATCATATGAAGATTGCAGTAGACTACTGATCAATATTTTTGTGGCTATTTGGATATACATTTGCTTCCTTGAAGTCAAAATATAGGCAACTGTGTCAAATCCAGAAGTAATCTAATTTCAAGGATCAAGCCGCTAATTCTTTGATCTGTGCATTGGTTTGATCTTCTCGTGCATAGTTGTCACTCAAATCCATACACTTCTTTCAAGCCATAAGCGATTCACTCTGTATTTTCGGGAAACACTTTTCTCGCTGCATGCATTCAACTCTATTTCTCATTATCACCAAATTTTATGAGTATAAAGGATCTCTTCATGCCGCAAATTCTCTGCAGGAATTTTAGAGGCCTTATTTGATTTGAGAGAACAACAATATGGATCTAAAGAAAAAGATCAAGAATCTATTTATTAACTCTACTAAGAAAATTTATATATCTAGAAATCGTTCATTCATGTTAAATATTGCTCGAGGAATGTGTTCCATAAGATTCGCGTGAGGCTTGTACGAGAGATGGAAATGAATTTCAGTGGAAAGGATGTCGTTATGATTGGCACAAGGAGAATATTGAGGCCACTGAAGAAAGTCTCAACTCCAGTCCGACCCCATAGTCGGACATTGACTGCAAGAACACCTAATACAAATAATGTGAACCTGTGGTTTTGTGTATATTCCTTCTGATCTTGTTTAGGTCGATAGGTTTAGTTAGAGATACTTGTGTCATATTTAGTTATATAGTTTAAGTCGATAAGTTTTATTTATAGTGGTCGAGTTGTTTTCTAATTGATAACTTTTAATTTATAATATAGATTAAAAGCTATATAAAATTAGGTTGTCAATTATGTTGTGTTGTTTAAGTCTAGTGTAAATTATTATTACTATTTTGGGTCAAATATCCCTTTAGCATTGCTTCATTATCTTTTGTGTAAAAAAAAGTAGTAGAGTTGTATTCTAAAGTGTCATATAAAATATCTTGTTGTCAAATTCCGAGTTGATATTGGTTGAGGAGAGCTCTGAGCACGCTTAGGGTTCTTGTGGCGAGTTTAGGGTTTTGCATGCCGAGAACAACGAGTTTATCTGCAAAGTGAGAGATCTGTTGCCATTAACGCATTTATTCGGCCTCTTTTCTAGAGCCTAGCCACTTGGCGGGCTTTAAATATGACTTCGCTCGACTCTAGTCCAGTTATTTCAACTACGATGGAGAGTGGTGATTCTGCAAAAAATGGCTCCAGGGAAACGCCCTCGCAAGTTCATGCCGAAAGTATTCCACGAGGTAATGATACTTCCCCTGATATTGTTTTACCGCTTTCAAAATTTGATTCCGCCTATAAATGGCTAGAACAATTCTTAATAGGGTATTTTGTTGGAAGGACTCCCTCTGAAAGTATGCTTAAATCATGGGTCCAAACTGCTTGGGAGGCATGGTATTAAACTGGATTCTATCTAGAACCTAACCCGTGGTTTTTTTTTCCTTCGTTTTGCTGATCCTAGTCATGCTTCCCTTATCTTGCATAAGCAGCAAACCTGGTATGTAAGAAGCTCCCTGCTGGTTTTGTCACCCTAGACCAGGGACTTTGTAGTCTCGACCTAGATGGATCTTAAGGTCCCCATTTGGGTTGAGTTCCCAGGGCTTCCTATGCCTTGTTGGCATTTTTTAGAGCGTATTGCTGCCACTCTCGGCCATGTTATATACACAGAGCCTAATAGGTTTTTTGCAGCTCATCCGTAAAGAGGGTTTACATAGAACTGGATCTTTCGAAGGACCTGAAAGAGTCCATTTCCATCTAGGTTGGTGATGTGTATTTCACTCAGAAGGTGGTATACATCAATCTTCCGAATACTTGCTTCCATTGTCAATCTTCTGAGCATAAAATTTGGGATTGTCCCTTGTTGGCCGCTCATCGAGCTACTTCAAAGCCTCTGGTGATCCTTGCCCTCAACCTGAAGAGGAGGGCTGGCACACAATGGGTGGCCGAAAAGCCAACAAGAACAAAGCCACTCATGTCGGGCCTTTGCAACATGGTTCAGCTATTCAAGCCAAAAAGGTAATTCCAAATGCTTCCAACTCAGCTGGAAAGCAACCTTCGGATACCAAGTTTCCTTTGGCTTATATGAAGGTAATGACTAGAAATATGGTTCGTTCTTTAAGCAAATTGGCACCTTTGGCCTGAAACACTTAGCCTGCTCTTTTACAGAATGAGGGTGGTCTTCAACCATTACTCGTTTCTAACAAAGTGGTTTCTCCATGAAAGTAGGTGGTTCGGCGTTCTCACATCCCTCCTCGTGAGTGTGAGGAGGGGGAGTATAGCCGTAACGTACATGCCGGTCTACTCAATTGTCTAATTTTTTTACGATTAACAAAAAATGGTTCTTGCATAACAATTTTGGGGCCCTTGATGGTTTGAGTGAGCTAGACTCAAAAATGCATCTGGACAATGTTTCCTCATGAATTGCTACTCATGGAATGTTTAGGGTCTCACAAACTCCACTCGCAAATACATAGTTCAGGTTTTTGTAGGAAATCAAAGTTACATGTTTTTTGCTTGATTCTGTCACCAAGACTATTTGGCCTAACAATTTAGCTATCTCTAGCAACCATGCAGCTGGCAGAGGTGGAATGATCACATTTATTTCTCCGAAGTGGTGGCCACATTACATCAATCATGGATGTGACCCTGACACCCGTATTCTCTAGGTGTTATTCAATATTGAAAATCTCTCATTTGGGATTATTAATTTTTTTGGGCCTAGAGACACATCAGAAAAGATGTAACTTTGGCGGTGGGTGGCTAATAACCTTCCAAATGCACACTGGTTATTCAATGGGGATTTTAATATGGCTGAGCATCCCAATGACAAAATGGTCCTTTTACCCATGAGGTGGCTAGCTGGTAAAAGGGAAGCTTGGTTTTACATGCGTAGTAAATTTAGGTTTTATGACCCTAATTATTCGCATCACACTAACTCGCTACCATGGTACACTTGGTCTAATCTTAGAGAAAACCAAGATCAGATTTTTAGAAGGCTTGATTGTGCCATGAAAATTTTCAACCTTTCTTTAAATTTTCTAGTTATTACTCTTTTGTGGTAGAAGTGTTGCCATCATTGTTCTTTCTAACCACATTCGATTCGATTCTCAATGGACTTTTCAACTGCCAAAAATTAAAAAGATGCAGTTTTATTTAAATATTACTTTACTACATCATGACCCCACTTTGGCACACATATGCCAAATTTGGAACCTTGCACCTCACCCTCTTGGTAAGGTGGGTTGGATAAGTTGGTGGAAAGATGCTATAATTCGGCTCACTAAATTCCTCTAGATGTATGGTGTTCAACTCACTAAATTCGACGGTAGTCCTATTCCACCACCTCCATCGAGCCGAGTCAGTCAACGGTTGCGCTTGAATGGGCTCCTTTTAATGTGGCTCAAACTCCAAGTTGCTAAATTGTGGCAAAAATATGCATTGCTGATGATTACACAACTTGGGGTGCCCAGATTAAAGCTCACCTACACTGGCTTAAAATTAGAGACTGTAACACCAAAGAGTTTTACTAGTGGCTCAAATCCAAGCACATGAACTAGCAATTTTTTTGCCATTGTTGATGTTGGTGTTTGGATTTCAGACACTCCTTAGATGGTCCAAGCCTTTGTTAGGCACTATGTTTAGGTTTTTAAAGTGTAGAATGATTATCCTGAGAAAAACGTCACACTGGCTGAATACCTCTCGGTAGTTCCTTGCAAGCTTTCACCGATCACAAAGTTGTCTGTGATAGATTACTTACTCTAGAGGACTTATATGAAGTTGTTTCCCTTATGGCCAATGATAAAGCTCCTGGAATGGATGGCTTCCCTTGCGAGTTTTACAAAGCCCTTTGGGACATGGTTTGCCAGGATTTGCTTTGCAAGTCTACCTCGAGGCTCTCCACTCAGGGTCCCTCGGTGCCCTTATTAATCGGGGTCACATAAAGTTCATCCCTAAAGCAGGAGACCTAGAGCTCATATGCAATTGGCAGCTGATTACCTTGCTCAATGTTTCATACAAGATCATAGCTAAGGCTTTAGATCTTCGGCTTCAGCCCATCTTTCCCATTATCGTCAGTCCTAAGAAGACTAGTTTCGTACAAAAAAGGTACATTATGGATAATATTTTGACTATTTGGGAAGGTATGGATTGGGCTAGAACCTCTAAACAGCTAGCCATATTTGTCAAAATTTTATTTAAAAATACCTATGACTCGATTGAATGGCATTTCATTCTTGTGATGCTTGAAGCATTGGGCTTCGGTTCAGTTTTCATCACCTCTGTCAAAATGCTTTTTATAGATGCCACGGCATCTCTATCTGTTAATGGTCATACTTTCAAGAAGTTTGGGCTCTTTCTCTCTATTAGACAAGAATGGCGTTTAGCACCTGCTCTTTATGTGGTAGCCGCTGAAGGTTTTGGGTTCCTCCTTTCCCATGCTCATGATCAAGGGCTTGTTCAACTCCCTTCTACGACTCCCCTTCAGCTTGTCAATGGGCATTTTACAGATGACTCCTTCCTCATGCTCCTAGAGGAGGAAGTAAAATCAACAATGCCATGCATTTTTGGACACATATTGTTTAGCTTTAGGTTCCAATATCCAATGGAGAAATACCTAGTGCTTTAGGAAATATTTTCTCCAAAAAAATGGTTAGCTTAATTGTTTTGACTAGAATATATCAAACATGGAGAAATTTTTAAATTTCTGGGCATTCCCTTTACTTTCGATGCTTCTCCCAGTCAACTTTGGCAATATGTTATTGACAGGTTTCCCGTATGTTGAGTCTTTGGATTACTAAGCCTATTTCGCTGCAGGAAAATTTCATATTTACTCCAAGATATTGGAAACCACACATGTTTATTATTCTTCGTGGTGGGTTCCGGCTAAATCCTCTTAAAAGAAATTGGAGAAACTCCTCAGAGATTTCCTTTGGGTTAGCTTGGATCTTGGGAAAGGATTTCATAGACTTGCTTGGAAATATTGTTGTCTCCTTGGGGATTCTAGAGGTCTTGGTCCGAGTGACATTGGTCTTCGGGGTTCTATTTTGGCAGCCAGTAAAACATTCAGTGTCTGCAATGGAAACGAAGCTTGGAAAGTGTTGATTCACAACTATATTTGTCAAGGCTCCCCTCAAGGGCACAAAACTTGGCAAGGGCTAGATTTTCATAGTCTTCTCATTATCAAATCCCCGGTTAAGGTTGTGGGAACCTTTGTTGTCAAAAGCATATGGAAAGCTTTGGAGTTACTCCAACCCTTTTTAATTTGGGAAGGGGATGGATTCAGAAATGGGCTATCCATTAATGACCAAAGTATTTGATGGTCTCCGCTCATCACTTTTAATGATGTGCCACTTTCCCAGTACCCCGAGTTCATGCTCTTAAGCTGTATCAACGAGGCTTGCACACTTTTAATGACATATTATGTAGGAATACTTGATTTCTTCTCACTTGGCCTCAAGCTAAAGCAAAGTTTTGGCTTGTCATGACTGACAAAAAGTCTTATCAGGAAGTTCTTGACTATATTCCTACTGAGATTCTTCATAAATTTGGTGTCATCTCTATCAGGCGTAGGTGGAAGGATTGGAAATTATTTCCAGATACCCCTTTCTTAAATTACTCCCTAAGCAAAGGGTATTCTCTGCTCAACCGTAGGATGCCGATGGTGGGCTTGCTTAACTCTAGATGGTCCATCAATTCTGGATGGTCATCCTCGGAAGATAGATTTCATACCATTTGGAAAGACATCATTCAGCCCAAGCTAGCATGTTTTTCTTGGTGTCTTCTTAACAAGGTCTCCTCTTGGGTGAAGATTAGATCATTGCGAAATTGCTCCTTGGCTATGCCCTTTTTGTGGGCACATTGAGATGCTCATACATCTATTCTCGTACTGCCCAAAAGCTCAAGCTATTTGGGCTTGGATCCATGATTTATTTCAGCTATTTAGACCAGCTTAATTTCTTTGGCAACATGTTTTGTTGGGAATTCTATTTCCATCCCCCATGCTTATGTGCAAGTGTGGCATAATTTCAGAGTGGATATCCTTTTTATATCGAAAGAACACAATTCTGTTATTTTTGCTAATTTTGTAGTTTCTTGCATTCTTTCACATTATGATAAGGCCATGTTTATCTCAAATGTGTTCTTACAAATCCAGGACTAGGCCCGAAAGGTGGAGCTAGAGGTGTGGCACCTTCGCACCCTTCGTCTCATTGGGCCAATGCTCCTTGCACTGTGGCGCGGGAACCCCCTACCTCCCCTTCTGGGAGTGTTCTTTTGGTTGACCAAACTTATATTCATCGATCTCCGAGGTGAAATCCTAAGCATCGACATAGCCCTATCCCCTACGGTGGTTGGGGTCCCCTCACCATTCTGTGTAGCAGCATAGTGGCTGGGGTTCCCACCACCACTCCCCGCCTCTTGTGCAGAGGGATGGGAGGGATTCTAGAAAAATTCCCAGGTTGGCTCTTGCCAATTCTCCTAATTAGTAGGAAGACAAAGACGAAGAATTTTCTTCGGGTTTTCGATGCTTCCGGATGGCAATGATCTTCCTAGTAGTAACTTGGAGGATAAGGGGCCTCCACCGCCCCCTGCCTCTATGTTTGCTGCGGCAGCCTAGTTTTTTTCCTTTCATTTTCTGGCATTGTTGCTATGTTTGTTGTTGCCCCTTGGGCTTAATACTTTAGTCTCCTAGCTGTCACGGCTAGCTTGTTCATGGGGTGTGCCCTTTGCCACCAATTTTTTTGTGGATAGGTTGTAATATTCTATAAAGTAATATAGACTATTTCATCAAAAAAAAAAAAATCCAAAGTCATTTTTGTGTTGAGTCATCTTCTCAAAAGATTCAAAATAGTCAAAATCAAGTTAATAGTCAAGTTCTCAAAAGATTCGAGTCATTTTAAACGCTCAAAAAATAAATCAATAAATAAATTTCCTTACGCACTCATTTTCTATAAAATCCAATGTCCTGGCAGCCGTTGACCCTCAAAACCCAAATTCATTGACCGGAGTATGAAGGTAACAAAGGCGGTGGAAAATTAACATCCTATAGTTTGTCTCTACCTTAGAGTCCATAAACTTCTATAAGAACACCTTTTTATGTGTGATGAATAAGAACATATCAGCATACATGTTCCCGTATGTATTACAGTGTGTTTTTACCCCTATGATGGTGATGATGTCAATTTTTGTACCATTTATACTATAGTAGGAAGTTTTCTTGATCAGATTGATGTGAATTGGTTGATGGGTCCCAATTCATGCATTCACCTCGATAGATTTATGGGCCCCTATTCATGGATAATGTAGTATTCAAAGTAAGTGTTAAGGACCGAGACCATGTGCGGGCTACAGAGAGGTATGCTACTTGGTTAAAGATGGTGTTTAATACCATGTTCGCACTAAGGGGGTAATGTTAGGAATTATCATTTATGAGGGATATATTAGTTAGTACATGAATGTAAGGTTTGTATTATTTTGGTTATTGAAACAATCCACCTAAATTAAGTTTGAGTTGTTCTTGGAGGTTTCATAGTAATCATTATTTTAATGAGATCCTCTCCCTATAAATTTGTATTGTGGTGGAGATTAATTAATATAGAACAATATAATTATTTTCCTATTAGAATATCAAACCAAATTATTCAATTCCATACCGTAGAAGTTAATTACACTTGTTTAAATAATCATTTAAAATTTAAATCCATTATTCTCATAATCGATAATTCACATTGGAAGTTAATTATGTTATAATAACATATATGGTGAAAATTACGTACATCATAGTTAATGTTGTAAAATTCCACATTAATGAAATTAATTAGCATGCAATTATTTTTATAACTCAACTCTTGAATCAAATCTATTGATTAAACCATATAATTCACAGGGGTAAAACTATATTAGTTTTGTAAATTCTTTATTCTATGTCCTTTTGGCATAAAATTCATCTTAACCAGTCCCCTATTAAAGAGATATATTTTTTATGTTAGGAATATCTTGTTTAGTGCTTCACATTATAATATTTACATTGTGTACGATAATAATTACACTGCAATTATTATATAGTTTAATGTGTTATTAATATATTATTGTTATATAAAAATAATATATTATTGGTGTTGAGTTGTGTATTGTTACGAGAGTAACAATCACAACTAAATAGGTTTATTTGTTGTAACACTTTCCTATTTTATAGGAAGTCAGTTTTCCTATGTATATGGCTATTTAATAGCCTATGTATGTAATTCAAATAAGTTGTATAGAAAATATTTCTGTGTGTTTGATCTGCTACTTTTCCAAGATTTGGTATCAGAGCGATCATATTCAGATGTGTGATGGAAGAATAATTTCTTGTGTTGGGGCAGTTTGAGAATTTGTATTGCCCCGATTTTGAACGCTTTCCAGAAAAATCAGTTCTAGATTAGATTTTTTTAAAAATAAATTATTAGTACAGTAAAGGTCAATATAATACTTCCCACGTAGTAGCTGCATGCGCAGAGGATAAGAGAAGATTACTTCCATGCATGCTATGAATTTGAATTTGCGAGAGTAGTAGACAAGTGCTTCTATTGTCTGATAATTTCTTCTGGTAGTAGTATCTAATGACCATCGACGTGTTGGGCATCCTGTGAGCCTCGTGACTTTCCATTCCAAATCTCAGTCCGGCAGATCCAATTACAAGATCGACTGAATCCTGTTGGATCTATCTACGTCCACGGTCGAACCTGTTTCCAAATAGTACCTTCTCTGCCATCCTGTGCGCAACTCTACAAATTTATGTGGGGTGTTCCTCCCCTGAGACTATACAACAGCTCACCGGCGGAGCTGACTCCTACTCGTGGCTCTCTCAACTTTTTTCAAAAACTTCCAGTTAGTTACGACATCAAAAGCACAATCAACATTCAATTAGCCACGTGCATGCTGCTCTAGATCCTATCGGCCGATGGCACTGTACAATCTTCTACAAATCAGATTCGGTTGCATCTGCTCCAGTATTTGAAGGTTGCTTGCATGAAGCTGAATCAATAGAAGATGATGTAAAATTCTGTGACATCTGTGGCGATGCAGGTCGTGAGGATATGCTTGCAATCTGTAGCAAGTGTAATGATGGTGCGGAGCATATTTACTGTATGCAAATTATGCTGGACAAAGTCCCAGAAGGTATTTGGTTATGCAGTGGTTCAGTCAACCCAGCATTTTGGTGTAACAACTCTTCATGCATCAGATCCATGTTTTCCTCCAATAGAAATTGGTAATTAGTCGTGTTTTCTTTGTGGCAAAGTCGAATTGTATTGTTATAATACTAGTCTTGTCATCATTAGTCTCAATAGTCATTTTTAAAAAAATCACAATTTGTTTATCTATTAAAATCCAATCTTTAATTGGATTTTATGTTAGCCATCAAGATATGTGTTTGTCATATTGTCGTCAAAAAATTGTATCATTGTATTAAGTCCGAAAAATTAAAAAAAAATTGCCCGCATTTCAATTTTGGACGCATTTTCACTTGTACGCGACGTCCAAATTATTGAAGGTATTTTGAGCTTCATGATCACATCCGGCTGAACTAGCAGCATGTATGATGGAGGAAGGAGGCATCGGAGGAAGGAGGTCGAACAACGACCTCTCGTCAGTCACCAACGATGGGGCCGCACAAAATGATTTGGTGGCACAGGTGTGCAGTGTGAGTACTTGTTTTTGAGTTTTGCAGTGTTCCAGTTTCAGTTGTGTGGTGTGAATTTCAGCTTGGTGTGATTCTTTTTCAGAGTTCCTGTTTTGTTTGGTATTTGATGGATGTTGGAAAGAAAGTTGTGTTGGAGCACGATAATCACAAGTGATCCTCTGGCGACGATTTGGTCCTCTGACTTCCGTACTTCGTTGGAAGATGGTCAGCTAGAAGAATACGTTCACTAGCATTAGTGACCATGTGCAGCAAGACCTAACTAGCAAGATCCATTCAGGAGTATGTTCTTCGATGCATTTTGCTTCTCAGTATCTATATGAGTGGAATTTCACATTGTGGGGGGGAATACATACCAATGTTCCATTCCCATTCTGCACCCAAAACAACTTAGTCAAGGAAAGCTTCCAGTGGCAGTGGTAGTTTTCTATGTTGTTCGAGATCGAGTGGCAGCGATCAATGACAGAGACTACAATTAAGAACATTATGATTCTTATAGGAAGTAATGTGAAATCTTTTCAGTATGTATTTTATTGTTCAGTTTGGTGAGTTGTGTTTCCTACATAATTCCCTGATGTATAAGCATAGTGGTGAACAGTAGCACTTTGAGTAAGTCAATTCATGGATCTTCAAAGGGTTTGTGAGAGAATCCAGAAAACCACACGAGGTCGACAGCTTGATGAGGTTCTGTCAAGTCAAGGTTTGTGGTAAGCCTGTTTAAAACCATGGAAGGAGAGAGCATTTCTTTTGGATCAAGGTCATGAGTCATAGAGTTGGAAATGCCATAGGGGTGAGCATACTGCAGAGGAGTGTGTGGATGTTTTTCTACCATGTTCGCACTAAGGGGGAGAATGTTAGGAATATCTTGATTAGTGCTTCACATTATAATATTTACATTGTGTACGATAATAATTACACTGGTAATTATTATTATATAGTTTAATGTGTTATTAATATATTATTGTTATATAAACAATAATATATTATTGGTGTTGAGTTGTGTATTGTTACGGGAGTAACAATCACAACTAAATAGGTTTATTTGTTGTAACACTTTCCTATTTTATAGGAAGTCAGTTTTCCTATGTATATGGCTATTTAATAGCCTGTGTATGTAATTCAAATAAGCTGAATAGAAAATCTTTCTGTGTGTTTGATCTGCTATTTTTCCAAGATTTTATCCTCCTACACATAAAGGCGTAATGCACTAACAACCACTTCTATACCCCATGTGTCCAGGATTCCTTATACCATAGATTACACTACCCACAATGATCCTCTTAAATAAGTACAAACTCTTAGTGAACACTATTTCTATGATTTTCTTAATGTAAAAGACAATCTATACAATACATGAGTTAAAGTGGTGTATAATTTGTGTATACATCTCTCTACAAACCCTCATCAAATTGAGCTTCTCATCCACATTATTCTTTTTGCTACTATTTTCCATGATCAAGAATATAATAAATGGTACCTATTTTGACCCCATAATCCCTCTTTGTCATCTACTATGCATGCTCAACCATCTCTACATAGAAAATTCCTATTTCATTGGGGTCTTCTAGTAATTCATTGTATAGTGTTACCATGAATATCACTATGAGAAACACTATTAATTTGTCACCTATATGCACTCATGATTCTTCTTCTAACAAACTATCTATTCAATCCTTTTCTCATAATATACAAGTCTAAATCGTAAAACTACAATAAGTTCCATTTGTCTCTTATTATCTTATGGACTCTAATCAACTACTTCATAACCCAAATATACCTAAAATGTATTCATACCATTTAATTATTTGATTTTTTTCTACCAAACTACATATATATGATGGTAAAGGTGTTCCTCAAGAAGAGCACTTTCATACATTTCATGTTGTTTTCTTTGACTACTCCAATGAAACATTAACTACCAAGGTTTTCCTCAAGTATAAAACAAATTTCTATATAATGGCTTTTTTGACCTACTCATGCATTATATAAATAAATTCACTCATATAGAAAATATATTCCTCATGAAAATGTCTATTAACATTCGTGACAAAGTGTCTTATGCCTAGTAAATATATTTTGACAAAATTCTAATGATCATATTTATGATTAGGTTATGCAATATAGGAATAAACTTGTTAACATGAAAAATATATTTATTAATCATGTAGTAGATTAAAATACTTCCTTACTTAATGCATCTTTATTCCTTTTCAAGACTCGGAAATGTTCGAAAGTTTAATTATTTTTATAATATTTTTCATACTTTGAAATAATATGAAGTGAATATACTCAACATGCATAAGTTCAAATATTTCGCTCATCCTTCTAGCACCTCTACTCACATATCCAAACCAAGGATCATTTTTAAGAATAGGCTAGTGATGATTGTTGATGCAAAATCACAGCACCCCTGGACGCTGATCATATTTCTAGGTTGATCACTCTGCATCCAGTGTGATTGCACAACATTGAAACCTCTCTACAAGTGTGGTACTTGTAAAATGAGAGAGGAATCTCCAGAGAAGGATGGTTCCTGCTCCTAAACTACCTACCACAAGTTATTCCAGTGCAGGAAAGCTAATCTAATCCTAATCTAATCACCAAGGAGACAGGGAGAGAGAGAGAAGAGAAAAAGAACAAAAGCCTACACTAAAACGGTGATACACTAGAGAAGGAGAATGTTGAACATCTATCAAAACTGCCATGGAACAAAGAGAGGTGAGCAATGGGAAGGATGGACAGATGCATCACAAACCCAAAGATAGATTTCACACAGAAAATGTCCCAAAACTCCATGAACACAGCTCCAGACCTGTAATGAACATTAGAACATGCACAAATACCTGCAATGAAGAGAGGCAAGAAGAGAACAAGCAAAAGAATGAGCAAGGATGGATAGATGCATCACGAAACACGTTTTTTGTTGCTTCAGAAGTTTGCACAGAACATCATTTCAATAGTAAAAGGGCAAAAACGCCATTACAGAGTAGGGGAGGAGGTTCGAACTCCACTTTCAACCCTAGAGAAGAAAAGAAGGAGGGCACACCAAAAGATGAACAACCCTTTAGAAAGAAGACCCTCCTTACAATTTATAGGAAGAATGAGAGAGGGAAGAGAGAGGAATTCGAAATCTACCCCAACCACCTCCAGTTGCATTAATTTATCTCATTATGGTGGTAGGTGAGAACCCCAAATAACCCAAAAGTGGCGAACTGTATTTTGCATTTTTAAGAATTTGGTCTCACCCAATTAAAGATATCCAGTCGTAGTTGGACATGAGGACCTTGTACCTTTCCAAAAAGTCCAACCTTGCATGAATCTGAGCTCCTAGTCAAAAGTTATGGCCATCTGAATATCTCACACGCTGTGGTCTGCTTCATGTCAAGCACTCAAAATGTTGTGCCTCCGAAAGGTGCACCAAAGGCACATCTACATTTGTGTCGACATCCTTTCCATGCGCCAAAGGTGCATCTACATTTGTGTCGACATCCTTTTCCGTGCGCCAAAGGCGCATCTACATTTGTGTCGACATCCTTTTCCGTGAACCAAAGGCACAACTTTTTTGTGTCGACACTCCATGTCATGCGCCATTTCTGTGCTCCAAGGCGCAATTTTTATGTGTTTACACTCGTGTCATGAACCATTTTTGTGCGCCAAGGCACAACTTTTCTTGTGTCCACACTCGTGTCATGCGCCATTTCGTGCGCCAAGGTGCAACTTTTTCGTGTCGACATCTCTTGGCATGCGCGTTTTACCTGCACCTTGGCGCATCCTTTTGCATGTCGACATTCCTTGTTGAGCACCTTTTACCTGCGCCTTGGGCTATTGGTGACGCAATAAATATCGGGCTCGAGTTTCTTTGATTTCCATATCTTCTGTTTGTCTATATCTACTCGGGGAAGATATATACAACAATGATTAAATTGAAGATAAAACATAATTTAAATTTTTCTCAACCCGTGAAGCTATGATGAAAACATTCTTGATTGAAATTTAATCACATACCTTATATAACATGAAAATTTCTTCAAAATATGCTTGAGTATGACCTCAGTATCTCTACCTCCACTATTTGAGGTGGATACAAGAGCTCCTCATAGTAAGTATTTGAAGCTAATTCTCATTGTAACTACTATCTATGTATTGGTAATTCTACTAATAATAAAAGACAAGATATACGTAATGTTGGTGCTGTCAAATTTGAACCTACAACTCAACCAAAATATAATATTTATTGATCTAAAACGAAAAATGCTACCAATAAAACTATATTTTAGAAAAACTATTCCTATCGCACTATACCTTATCCCCTCGTTATGATCACTCATTAGATATTATGATAGGTATTGTCAATATAAAGACTTCTTCAATAGTTATTAGTTTTTACAATAGCTATATGGAATAATTTGTTTTCTCTTACACACTACACTCCCACCGTGATTGAGGAATGTCATATATCTATTTTCTTATAGAAACACCCCCATAAAAATTTTCATTATTACATTAATATTCTCTCGAGATACACTAATAACGATAGAATGATTGATAATTAAATATGCATCAAGCATGATAGACTTTATATTAAAATTTTCCCCTCTACCTTTGATCTTACATTCTTACCAACCTCTTATCTTATGGCATGTGACATGAGTATATGTTGTTATAGGCTTTTCACCTTTTTATCTATAAATTTTTCCTTCACCAATGTATCAAGATTGTTCATAAAAATCAAGTGGTTACTATTAAGGAAACTCAATTTTATGATCCTCCGTCGTCACATCTTGGGGCACAAAATGTGGTCTCTATCTCTAGTGATAATACATATACAACTTTATTTAATACAATATATTCTATAAATTTTCATACACCCATACATAGGACTCCTTTTTGGTCACCTAGGGAATATCTTAATTTTTGGTAGACACATTTTCTTAAATATTTAACTTGTTAATATTCTATGTCTATTACTTCTCATGGGTATTATTACCCTAAGTTCCCTTTGGCACATACCATGGCTTTTGCATAGATCATACATGAGAAATATTTATATAATCTACTAATTAAGGGGATCACATACCCTTCACCCACCAAAAATTAGATGTTTCTTTATGAGGCCCTTATCGTATATATTAAACTATCCTCCCTCTTTTACATAGAAGTTTTCAAAAAAACATAAAAAAATGATTAAATAAAATATAAAATTGTGACTTGTTCTAGTTTTATTTTATAAGATTATTACTTTATACATGACGTTTGACACATTATTTTAATAGATAAAATATACATTATTTACACGTATACATTCACGTAGTATATTTATCTTGACACATGATATTCATTGATTGATACACGATGGTAGGAATAAGATTGGTTTCTTACGATAAACTCTTGACTTTAATCCCTCCAAACTATATCGAATCTTTTATTTCATTATATGTTAATTTACATCTAATTCATCACACACTATTACAAGTTCAATATTTACCGCTAGATATTGGATTGGTAGGATTAAGATGGGTGCGGTGATAACTTATTTATTATTACTATTTTCTACACTTGAGTTCTATGTTGTTTTCACTTCTTGTTTACATTTTATATAGATTCACTCAATTGCGTTATCTTATTATTATGTTATGAATGTTTTGTTTAAACGACACAAGGTCCTTATTTACGTTGTGACAACATGGGTTTCCTTTTCTTGTGACTTCCAAAAAAATTTATATATATGGAATTGTTTTTCATATTATGGTGCATTGTTCCTTCTATTGTGATTATCTTGTGACTTCGCAAGTGTCCCATGTTGGCGTCTCTATGACTAGATTTGAGTTTTATTCTACATGTTACTTCTTATTTCACATTACACTACTTTTTATATTAATATAATATTTCTAGCTTACTTTGATGATTACGTTAGTATTTTTTACTACGGATTCTGAAATGATTACTATGATCATTTTATAATTATTTTTTCTATTTTAATTACATACGTATTCATACTTGATGCATGTTCCATGATGGTTTTTATCCGAACTATGGTTTATACCTCATGCAACCTATTGTACAATGTTAATTTCTCATCACTTTCCACCACATTAGCCTTATATGTGATCATATGTAGACTATCATAAATATCATGCATGGGTACTATTAGTGTGAAATAACAAAGACACCCAAATGAGTTATGGATCTACTTTTCCAAAGAAAATCTTCACAGTTGTGATTGCATAACATTGAACTTTCCCAAGGTGTGGGACCTTGCAAAAGTGGGAAATCTCTCTAGAGAAGGTTGGTTCCTCTTTCTAAACTACCTACCACAAGCTATTCCAAAGTGTAGGCAAGTTAATCTAATCCTAACCTAACTTCCAAGGAGACAAGGAGATACAGAAAACAAGAAAAAACAGAGCCTACACAAAAATGGTGATACACTAGAGAAGGGAATGTGTTGAGCATCTACTAAAATGCCATGGAATAAAGAGAGGTGAGCAATGGAAAGGATCAACAACAACATCACAGACCATAGATCGATTCACATAGATAATATTCCAAAACCCCATGAACACAACTCCCATATCTGCGAATGAACATTCAAAACATGCATGATACTCCCGTAATGAAGAGAGGAAAGAAGATGCAATAAAACGAATAAAGGATGGAGAAAGGCATCACAAAAACATGTTTTTATTGCTCCAAATTTTCATAGTGCATCATTTCACGAGCAAGAGGCAAAAAATTCCATTAGAGAGCAGGGGAGGAGGTTTAAATTCCATTTTCAAACCCGGGAAGAAAATAAGGGGAGGCAGAGAAGAAAATGAACAACCACTAATTGTGTGCGGCTTTTCACATTTTATAGAAAAAACACAAGAATAGAGGAAAAATAAGGATTTTCTCCAACCAATTTTCAAAATGTGTTTTAATTCTTCCTTTGTTGATGGGCTCGATGCAATATCTCATAATTCCATGTATCTACTTCGAATACTAAAGAAAATGACCCATACTTCATTAAATATGGTGGTTGGAACAGGTTTTTGTCTTTTTCCATGCCAAAACATGTTTGTAAATTTCTCCCCCAAATCTTCACTAAAATAAAAAATTGAAGACTCCATGATGAATAGAATCTTTAGATCTTTCCATTGGTACCAAGAACGTTAAAAATGGAGCTCTAGATCAAAAGATATGGCCTTCTCGATTATTTCCTTAATGTTTTCGCAAAAAAATAGCTCACGTAATTTTTCTCTTGCAAATCCTCTGATGATGTGGCATACATTGGGGTTGATGGAGGCAGGGGCTCCTTTTTTTCCATTTTACACTTTTTGACAAAAAGTCAAAAAATCTCATTTGCCTCCGAACGTCTCGCCGCCTACATTAGATTTTTTATGTGCAAGCTCAACACTTAATTTTTGCCTTTTTGACAAAATGGAAAATTTTCACTTTTTCCTCCAATTCCCCACCACCAAGATTCCTCGTAAAACATATCTCCCAAGCCCCACAGTCCGCCTTGGGCAAATTTTCCTTTCTAACTTTTCCGAGCCATAACTCAAAAATACAAGGAGTTAGAAAGAGCTCTTTACCTTTCTACGAAAAGGGGAAGAAATTCTAAATCTAATGGAGTAGTTTCTAGAAATTCTTGATGCATGAAATTTTTTAAATTTGGACTGAGGCACAAAAAGAGAGTAAGCTAACCCAAAAAAGAGAGAGCTTATTTTGGTTAACAACTTTGGTGACTCACAGGGGTCATCTACCCGGTAGATGAACAATTAGTGGCCTTAGTTACATCCATTGGGCATGGAGTCAAGCCTGATAACCAATTCTCTCGAACTAACTCTTAAAATCTGAGCTCTAAATCACTTGGGAACCTAGTGAAAATTGGATTTTATCTTCACCAAAATCTAACTGAAATGGACTATGCAAGAGCAATATAATAACACCAAAAACAATATACAAACTGAAAATAATACATGCCCCAAATGGAACATGCAGCAGCAGATCAAAAAGAACTTCTGCTAAAAACAAACCTACCTACACTACTCTAATGAAGAGTAAAAGGAACTCAAACAAAACCTGCAACTTGCAGGAGAAATAACTTCCCTTCCTAAATATTGGAAGACATGCAACTGATTTGGCATTGAACATGACTGGTTGGATGAGTGAAAAACTAACTATGGGATGATCTTTCACCCAAATTACCAAAGTATCAACCGAAGAAAAATACAATACCTCTTCTAGTTGCTTTGCATTTAGATTGAAGAGGTATGGTAGCTGATCTTTGGTACTTTATAGCTCATCCTCATGCCCCAAGCAAGTATGACTTGTTGTGGCTTCTCCTTTGGCTCCAAAGAAGCCAAATACCTGATTGTGAAAGGTCTGGTCCTTAAAATTTTCCCATTCCTTTGAAATTTAACTCCAAAAATGGAATCTTCTTGTGGACCTTCTTGGGTGGATGGTGTGAGAGAGATGATGACATCCTCCTACCTTTTTCCTTCCTCCTCTTTTGAAGAACATGGAAGATCAAGATCTTCCACTTTGGTTCTAGAGGGCCATTATGGAGTGCAAGATTTTGCACTTGAATATTCTCCTTCATGGCAGCAAGTGCATCTGTGGGAAGATGGATGGAGGAGCAAATGACGTAATCTCCATGGGCTCCTCTTCATCTAATAAATCTCTCAAGTTTGGATGCATTACCTACCTCGTTGTTATCTTCCTGCAAGTGCTCTACCTCTTGCATGGCGTCCCTTGATCTACAACTTGATCACCATGGTTTCTCTCTTCCTCAAATATGAATTTTGAAACATCAAACTCTTCTTCAACATTAGAGGTTGAAGGGGATGAAGTGGGAGGAAGAACTGAAGGTTCCCCTATAGCCTACTCCACACTTAGAGCCTCCAAAACTATATGGTATTCGTCCATAATGGGTTCATCAATCAAATCATGCCCTTGAAATGAAAGAAAAAAATCTTTGATGATGCCTTCCTCATTGAGTGGCCTCGACACCGATTTGATCTCTCCCAGCCTACTCCTCTTTAGTGGCGCTTAGGACTGATTGTTCTTCCTCTTGTTCTTGATCTTCTTCTATTGTAAACTCAGCCTTAGCCACCACTAGTTCTTCAATCTTGACCTCCTCTATTGGCTTGACCACCAAGGAGATTTTTGGAAACCCAAATTTGGCAGCCCAAATCTTCAGATTGTCTATCATTTCTTTTGTATTAGGCTCATCTTCTTGTTGTTCTCCTTGACTAGATTCTTGAGTCTCTTCCCAACATGGGCTTGGGAAAGCAAGAGGAGTGGTAGGTTGGAGTTCAACCATATTTGCAATTGTCTTTTGTGGGAAGGGAGGTGTAACTTCTTATTTGTTTAGAGGGGATGACTATTTGGAAGGGAAATAGATAGAAGAACTGAGATTATGTGGAAGACTAGGAGATGGAGAAATGAAATCAACACTTGGGGCATCAAGTTAGGGGCTTGACTCTTGCCTCTGCTAAAATGATAAAGATTTAGGAATAGAAAATTAAAGATAGGGAACTGGTGATTTACTTAACCATTGACAAGGTTGTCTTGCACTTTACTCATAAGCTTCAATGTCCTCAATCCACTGTGTAAGCTGAGGTAGTACTCCAACCATGAAGTCAAGCTTCTCCTCAGTGGGCTGTAATATTTTGAAAAGGACTTCCCATGGATAAGGTGCCCTTCAACCAATCTTGAATGCCTTCATTTATGCTATGCCCCTTTGATCGAACCATGTCAGCCTATATTTTTTGGATCTTCTCTAGTAGACTAGCATCTTCCATTTGGTTATTGTGATTATATGCATATCCCTGTTCCTGATAAGCTTCATGGACAAACTAGTTTTGGCGTTGCAGCTGTGGATAGGTATATTGATTTTGAATCTACTCATAATGATGATTTGGAGGAGTTGTGAAAAGCATTGGAGATGAAATGTACTGTTGTTGCCGCAAGTGTGAGTTCCATTAAGGGAATGAAGTCATGATTGCACAACCTCATGGAATGGGAGAAAATGAGAGAGATGGAAGAAGAGAATGGATGAAAATGGATGGAAAATATTCGCAACTCGTAGAATGGGTTTTTGACCAGATGGAGTCGCTAGATGTGCTTATATGTGCCTCAAAAAGGTCAATCCCACCAAGAACACATCATCTTGATGAAATGAAGTGTAGACCTCTAATCCCACCAAGCATTCTAAAAATATTAGTGTGAAATAAAAACACCCCCAAATGAGTTATGGATCTACTTTTCTAAGGCGTAATCATCTGGTGTGATTTCATAACATCAAGGTGTGGGACCTTTCAAAAGTGGGAAAGATCTTTAGATAAGGGTAGTTCCTCTTCCTAAACTACCTACCATAAGCTATTACAGAAAGGCATAAGATAATCTAATCCTTATCTAACTTCTAAGGAGACAAGGAGAGAAAGAAAATAAGAAAAAAATAGATCCTACACTAAAACGATGATACACCGTAGAAGGGAAAGTGTTGATCATCTACCGAATTGCCATGGAACAAAGAGAGGTGAGCAATGGAATGGATGGACAACATCATCACATACCATAGTTCAAATTCACATAGAAAATGTTCCAAAACCCCATGAATACTAATCCTGCATCTGCAAATGAACATTCAAAACATTATAGATACCTCAGTAATGAAGAGAGGCACGAAGATGTAATAAAATGAGCAAAGGATGGACAAATGTATCACAAAACATGTTTTTATTGCTCCATATTTTCATAGTGCATCATTTCATGGGAAAGAGGTAAAAATACCATTATAGAGTAGGGGAGGAGTTTCGAACTCCATTTTCGATCCCGGGAAGAAAAGAAGGCGAGGTAGAGAAGAAAAATGAACAACCACTAATTTTGTGCCTCTCACACATTTTATAGAAAAAACATGAGAACAGAGGGAAAAAATGTGGGATCTGGTCCAATAACTTTTCAAAATGTGTTTTAATTCTTCCTCTGTCGATGTGCTCATTGCAAAATCTCATAATTCCATGTATCTACTTCACAGACTAAAGAAGATGACCCATACTTCATTAAATCTGGTGGTTGGAACTTGTTTTTGTTTTTCCCACACCAAAATGTGTTTTGAAAATTTCAATCCCAAATCTTCACCAACATCCAAAATCAAAGTCTACATGATGAATAGAATCTTTAGATCATTCCATTGGTACCAAGAACATAAAAATGGAGCTCTCGATCAAAATATATGGCCTTCTAAGTTTTTTCCTTAATGTTTTTCGCAAAAAAGCTCAGTGAAGATTTTGAAATTTTCTCCCGCAAATCCTTTGATGACGTGGCAACCATTGGGATCAACAGAGGCAAGGGATTTTTTTCCATTTTACACTTTTTGACAAAAATTCAAAAATATAATTTTCCTCCGAAGGTCCGCCACCCGCATTAGCTTTTTTATGTGTCACCAACACTTAATTTTTGCGTTTTGACAAAAGGGAAAATTGTCACTTTTTTCTCTGATTCCCCACTAGTCCGAGATTCCTTGGAAAACATATCTCCCAAGCCCCGTAGGTCTCGTTGGGAAAATTTTCCTTCGAACTCCGCCGAGCCATAATTCAAAAAATACAAGGAGTTAGAAAGAGATATTTACCTTTTTGGAAAGGGGAAGACATTGTCTATCTGATGGAGTAGTTTCCAAAAATCCTTGATCGCATGAAATTTTTGAAATTTGGACAGAGGCACAAAAGGGAGTAAGTTAACCCAAAAAAAGAGAGCTTATTTTGCTTAATATTCTACAAATATTTATTTTTAGGAGCATACCGAAATGTTTTATCACATGTGCCTCTAAGAGGGGATATTAAGTGGGATATTTCTACAACTACATATAGATTATAAAATAGATGAATTTTTTCATACTAGTCATATATCATAAAATCTCATAAATACTATAATGTGGCATAAATAAAATAATTTAAAAACTCTATAGTATAGTTAGGATTGTGGTATAGCCATGATAATTTCATATGTTCTCAAAGAGATATAAATTTCAAGAAAATTTCCAACTTCTATAGATTATACCAATTAATTCCACAATTTCTATATAGCTACATTTTTACATAACACATTTTTCACACAAAGTTATAAGGCGAATTATTACTTCATTCCTTCTTTATAATACTATTTTTATTTAGTTACAAAACTAGTATTGGGGGAGCATGCATCCTTTTTCACTTAATTGTTTTTTAAATATAAATTACAATTTTAAGTAAATTTTTTTGGGGAAATGCCAATATTTTTCATTCTAAGTTTTGTATTATTTTCATGTTGAAGAAAATTAGGCCTCGATCCATATACAATAGTATGGACCAGTTTTTTTGGAATGTGTCAAAGAAATTCATCAACATTTCTAGAATGTTATTTCTTATTCTCTCTCTAGATTCCAAAGTATGGCAATCATCGAATAAAAATTAAAAATTAATAGATTTATTTTTCTTCTCTCTTAAAAAAATTCTCAAATGTGAAATAAATCGAAGCACTGGGTTATTTGTAGTCTAAATCCTTTGTATTCTCTAATATATATTAGAAATACACATTTGATACTAGTCACCCTTAATCCTTTGATATATCCCCAAGAAAATTCCAATTCTCCAACGCACGAAAATGATGGGAGATCCACCATCAATAAAATGAACATGTGTAATGCTTCCTCGTTTTGTATCTCCTCGGTGTACTTTTCTCAATGTTTAAAGTTACAATTGTTATCCCTATTTTTAGTTAATTTTTAATTTCTATCATAAAACTCGACTATTACCTATGTGTTATGTTTTATCATGGAAAATGCTAACATTGACACATTGAGAAGTCCCTTTGAGTGGATGCAAAGTTTATGTGCATACTTTCATTTTTTATTCATTCAAGCATGTGAATTAAATTAGAAACTTAAGGGGATACTATAGACAATAAAATTTGTAACTTATGCTTGTGTAATGTAAAATATTACCATGCATGCTCATATTTTTGTATATCTAGACACATCGGCTAACCTACCGGCTATAATGTAACTCAAGGTTTAGGATCGTATTTTATCCTAACCTTTGAACTATAAAGGGTTACGCTTCATATGTAGGACATGATTGATTTTGGGTCATTTAGCTTAGGAATGTAAGAATGTGAGACAAAAATGATTGCGTAATCTTGGTGGAAGGATGCACAACCTTGTATGTTTGTTGTGCGAGGTGATATTGATTATTCCTTGGAATACTTAGAACTCGAAGAAGGTGAAACTAAAATTTGAATTGTTACACCCTCTCCCCTCATGGTGTGGGGGTTGTGTTAGTATAGAATCACAACACCCCTAAGCACTCGCAAATCGGATGAGTGAGACGCTTAGTGTCATTTAACAACATGGAGCATATCTCAAGGTGTGGACTTTGAAATCTAGAGAGCTCTCGCTAAAGGCTGGTTCTTATTCCTCTATTTAGGTGCATACAAATAAATTACAGAGGATCTACTCTAAAACCTACTCTATCTTACCAAGGAGACAGGGTTGAGAAGATACGAGAAAATAAACCTAAGCTAATGAGGTGATGCACCAAAGGAATGTTAGACACCCATTTTGTAATTTAACATAGACCATAGAAATGCAATACAACTACCATGCACAGATAACCAAATTATAATGAGAGATAAGAAGACAACAATGAACACATGAAAGGGTTGAGAATCATCCACAAACATATATTATTGCTCCAAATTTTATATAGTACACTACAAAGAGCCAAGAGGAAAACTGTGTCTTACAAATTGAATGAGAGTTTCAAAGCTCCATAAATTCACTTACAGAAAGAGAAGAAGGGATGGTGCAAAACAAAATTTTCCATCCATTTACAAAGGAGCCCAGATCCTTCTTTTATAGATGCAACACAGGAGAAGAAGGAGAAAGGTGGGAAAACTTATTTGAATCTCACTACTAGAAATCAATGCTGGTGAAAATCTACCCACAATATTTCGAGTTCACCGCTCTATGTCTATTCAAAGATGCTAGAGAAACAAGAATGACAGATCAAATCAAATTTGATCTAGTTGTTGGGAGTAATCGGATTGCATATTGATGGCATGAAGATGTTTTCCCATTTTTCACCCACCTAACCTCGTCCAAATTAAAGTCTCAGGTTTTCATGCCATGGATGAGGTTGAGATCTTTCTAATGGTGTAAAATTTGTTGAATTTCGAGTACTGGATTGAGAGATATGTCCATCTGAATGTTTGAGTTGGGTCCTCAAGAAAAATGGAAAAATCGCTTTAGCGAACGGGTTCACAGTTTGAAATTCACTTTGCGCCCTTTGGCACAAAAATACAAAACTTCAAAAATGCCTCAGCCCCTGTAATTCATTCTTGTCAAAAATCCATCCTCGGATCCGTTGGTCCGCATTTTCCATTTGGGAAAAAATGCCTCCCAAGGCCAGCCGACCCATATGTAATTTAGTCCTGACACGTGGCTCCTTGGGCGTCAGTAGACGTGCAGCTCATTTTTATGCTTTATGCCTTTTTAAGAAAAAAATTTTGAATTTCCCCGATGACCCACCTTGACTTGAAGCATGGCCACGTATAGAGATGGTGCATGTTTGGGGACCACTCTAGGATTTCAGATTTGAAATTGTGCACAAGAGACATGTGTGACCTTCCACAGCTTTTCTCTATTCCTTTATATTTTGGCTAAGTCCTTTTGTTTGTCAAGGCCATATATCTGACCCGGGACATGTGGAGACTTAGCACTTTCTTGAGTGACCCTGGGACACCCTCTTGAATTTGCGTAGATGAGGTAGGTGGAATTTTCTAATGATTCTATCCCATCTTGACTTTTTAGCTATCGATTTTGTCCCAATTTAAGACCTGGGACACATAGAAGGCTAGCACTTGTTTAGGAGACCCACTTTTAGATTTAGCTTGTAAGGTACATCGAGATAACATGTGGCTCCTTCTGTGAGTCTTCAATACTTAGCTGATTCGAGTCGATGCCATTCTCAAACCCTAGATATGTGGAGGCTTGGTACTTGTCTGAGTCTCTACTTTGGGCCACACCTTTGAATGCACACTCGTTGAGACACTTGGTGCCATCCACTGACACTCTTATACTTAACCAATTTGGGTTCACCGCTTCTTTTGAATTTATTGACCCTAACCATGTGGAGAGATGGCGCTAGTTTGATTCTCCACCTTGAGATTTCTCTTTTGAAATTACACCGATACGGCACGTGGAAGCTTCTGTGATTCTTTTGTGCTTACTCAATTTGGGCTTGTTCTGAATCATTTATAAAGCTTAAAGACTTTGATCCTTTTTCCATTTCTCTCCTTTGAGCCTCTGGTTTTTTGTGACGCTTTTTTAGACTTCCCCAACCCTACTACTCCATTTTAGAGCTTTCCTATAACCTGACTATCAGATTTGAAATGTAGGCTCATTCTATAGAAATGTCCCTTGGATTTCTACGTAGGGTCTTATTTCATCATTTTTTTTGGGGGGAAAAATTGAGATAAAAATTTATCAACTCACAAATGGCATCTACCTACTAGATGAAGAGATCAGTTGCCTTGTTGTATCCATTGGGTATAAATTCATGGGTGGTGGCCTGACATTGGTCATGTTCTTCTAGAAATGGACTCTTTGAGACCCAATTTTAGTTGCTCTGTATTTGGTCTATTTTAAAATTAGCAAATGTCATGGTGACCAAGGGTCTCCCTACTACAAATGTTGAAGGGCCTAGTGCATTCAAATAGAGGAAAATCAAATTACATAATGGCGCAAACCTGGACCAACAAAAAAACTATGCCAAATCACTTAGGGAAATAAAACCTATGCTATAACAACATAATGTGTATATGTACTTAGTGAAATTAAAGTCCTATGCTAATATTTATAGGGGTGGAACCCTCATTTTAAGTAGTAATGTTTGAGATGGATCCTTTTGACTAGAATCTGCGTATTCTTTGCCATCCAATTTAGCTTGGATGGATGGAATTGCTAATTTTGCACCTTCCGATCATATAGGGGCTGCTCCAAATACCATCAAACTTGGAATGCGATATTGGCTTTTCCCGATCTCGCATCCCACTTTAGAACTAATTCAGCTTCTTAAAAGGTCCTCGTTCTTGCTTTCTTATAGAAAAAAATTCTTGATCAATGCTTGATCCTTCTCCATGATCTGCATTATATGCTCTCTTGCCTCTCCTACTTCCATTAGCTTTGTATACCTGATTTCCATATGTTCAAACTCAGCTAGTTTAGACTATTTTGAGAGCTCCAAAGTGAGTAACTCTAATGATATGGGCACACTTGCCTCTTTTCCATATACAAGTTTATATGGGGAGCTTCTTGTAGACCTTTTGATGTGATCCTATCAGCCCATAGAGCTGATTTGAAATTTGCATGCCAATTCCTCTAATTTTCATCAAGATTCATTCTAATAATCCTCAATACATTCTTGTTTTTGGAATCGCTTGGCCATTCCCTTAAGGGTAATAGTTTGATGAAGTGTTGAGGTATACACCATTCTTGATATCCCATTCAAAGTGATCCTCGTACCAAGTAATGTGAATGAATTATCTGATATAATAGTTGAAGGGACTCTAAACCTAGTGGCTATCCCTTCATAGAAAACAAAGATGTTTGATTCATTTGCTTCCTTAAGTTCCACTGCTTACCCACTTCATAAAATAGTTTGTTGCTATAAGTACCCACTTGTGGCCATGGCTTTAATTTGGGTTAATAAATCCAATGAAGTCTAATCCCTATTTCATGAATGCTTGATCCAATGAAATTGGGTGAAGGGGTAGGCTTGCTAACTTCTCCTTCTCTATGAAGAATGCACACTTCATGCACTTATTTTTCCATGAGTAGCAGTCCCTAAACCTCATAGGCAAATAATAACCAACTTTCGTGATTTTAAGAGTTGTTACTTGAGGGGGAAAGTGGCCTCCTACTTATCCATCATGGAACTCATGTAACATTCTCTCAATTTGGCATGTCTCAATGCACCCGAATAGACACTATTGATATACCTTTTAACAAGACTCGCCAACAAGAACATATGGGATGGCTTGAAGTCCAAGTATCTCCTTTTTCTTTGTTCCATCTAGAGGGTACAAACCTATCTCGAGATAATGCACCAATGCTTGATTCCAACATGGAATAGGTGCATCATTAGCTGGCTATTCTTGATCATTTTGTAGTAATAGGACAACCTATTCTTCATCCACTGACTCGGCTTGTTGCTTGGAAGTGAGCTTCTCACACAAACCCTTTCCACAAACCAGCTTGGTCACCTTTATTTCAATGTCATACTCCATTACCCGAGTGATCCAACCGGCTCTCTTCTCATTCAATTCCTTATTCAGGAGAAAAAAATTGACACCAACATGAGATACTAGCAGTTGAATCTTATTGTTCAAGACTAAGTTTCTAAACTTCTTTTAACTCCTAATGACAATAAGGACATACTTTCAATGAAAGAGTACTTTACCTCGTAATCCTTCAATATCTAACTAAATAAGGATATGGGTTGTTCAACCTTCCTTGTTGGGTTGAACTAAGATAGCTCAGATTGTGTTAGACCCTCCAAAATCATATAGCATGAAGTAATTTGATAAATAAGGGTTAGTCAAGTGTTGTGGCCTATGATATTGTGAGCTTGATGGCCTCAAAACTCTCTTTTCCCTCTATTATCCATTAAAATGCTAGACTCTTCTTCAAAATAATTGTTAGAGGCTTCACAAGACTAGAAAAATCAAGGAAAAACCTACGAACAAAGTTTATTCTCCTAAGAATCTTTGGAGAGATTTCTTGTGTTGTTGTAATGGAATTGTTTGGATGGCTTCAACCCTTTCAGGATTAATTGTTAACCCTGCTCTCGAGACAATGTGGCCCAACAATTTCCCCTCATGTGCCAAGAATACACACTTATTTGGGTTTAATGACACTTTGAATCTTCTACAAATTTGGTATATGAAAGGAATGATAACAAGATCATACCAAGCAAAGAACATAGATGCTAATCAAACACCATGATCAATAAGAAGAAAATAATTCACCGTAATAACTTTACATAAAACCTTTGCAAACAAATGAGAAACAATATCATATATTATTATGGAACTCAATGCAATACAATGAGAATGGGCCTTGCTTAAATAGTCAAGGAATAATAATCTAAGAACTACCAAGGTCATAGATCAAGCCATAAATCAAGGAAATAACTAGTCATCAAAGAAATAGTCAAGACGATAGATTTAGGAGAGAACTAGACATCAAGGATCTAGTCAATACCATAGATCAAGAAATATATCTAACAACTAGATAATATCTAAATAAGATAAAATAAATATCCACAAACATAAGTGGGTGAGGATAAATACAATAAAGGTAAATAAAGTACCTAGGTGAACATGAGCTAAGGTAAATACCTACTTTAACAATGTGGCCCAACAATTTGCCCTCATGTGCGAAGAATACACACTTATTTGGGTTTAATGACACTCTATATCTTCTACACATATAGAATACCTATGTGAGGTGGAAGAGATAGTATTAAGCATTCTTTGAGAAGACGGTGATATCATATAGATACACTAGGATAATATTCTTGATTAAGCCTTTTAATGCCATGACCATAGCTCATTGAAATGTTGCTCCAACATTTGATAGTCCAAATGGCATCTTCTTATAAGCATATGTATCCAATTTGGTGGTGAAGGTTGTCTTAAATTGATCTTCCTCTTTCACCATTATCTGATTATATCCTGAGTATCCATCTAGCAATTAAAACCTCTCAGAGACAAGTACACTGTAGGATCTATTCTATTGATGGAAATGGAAAATGATCACTCAGTGATGCTTTATTCGAGATCATGAAAGTCCACACACAATCTGATTTCTCCATTTATTTTCCTCATAGGCACAAAATTTACAACCCAACTTGAGTGCTTGATAGGTAATATGATGTTGGCCTCAATTAGCTTGTTCAAATATTTTCTCATGAGAGGCTTAATGTGAGGATTTATTGGCCTTTCATTCCGTATGAAAGGCTTGACTCTGATCCATCTCGATAGTGTATTGTGCTAACTTTGGGTTGAAAACTCTTACATATTTATAAGTCCAAGAAAATACATCTGGGAATTCTTGAAAAGTTGAATTAATTCAGGATTTTCTTGTTGAGTACTTACCTTGTTGATTCACAACATTTTTCCTTCTTTTATGGAAATGTTCTCTCGAATCTTCACCCTTTACTTGAAGAATTGTTTTCTCCTTTCAGAATTGAACATTTGGGTTAAATATTGACTCTAAAGTTACAATATCCTTTTGTAGTTTGTTGGTTCTCACTGACCACTTGGTCGCCATACTATTGTTCCAATTTGTCTCAATTTCTAGAGGACAACTCAGCCTCTTCTTGTAGAAAGTTGACAATTTTTGGTCATTCTCAAGACCTTTAAAATTGTGTTATTGTCAAGGACATCTAGTCTTACAACCACTTTGATATGGGGATGAGATTTATCACTCTTGATACCCTCTACAAGATCAAATGCTACCCCAATTGTTTTCGCTTTGTCTCGCGCTTCAATCCTCTTCCTCGGGATGGAATTAAATTCAAATGTTTTAAAATCCTCAATGAGGTCCCATACCCAGTTCATGTAGTTCTTTACGATCGCTCTCGGCAGCATTTTATCCTCGAGACTTAATTCGCAACTAACTAACTCGTCACCAAACACATACAAGTTTTTAATCCCTCTTTTCCTTTCCCAATGTAGTCCATGGATCAAAGCTTCATACTTCACTATTTTATTTGAGAAAGAAAATTGGAAATGGAAGGTTGAGTAATATTTCATACCTTGAGGAGAAACAAGCATAACTCATCCTCTAACTCTTTGATACTTCTTGAGCCATCAAAGAATAAGTGTCATACCTCATTATCATCTTTGTGGTCTAGCTTAATGATGTCAGGAAGAATATGATTCTCCTCATGCAAATAGTACACTCTTAGCTCAGATTCCTCCATCTCCTTATAGGGGTCAAAAGCATGGTTATTTTTCACCCACTCGTTTAGGGTCAAGTCTCAATTATACCCAACCTTGGTATCTACCTCAAAAATGTTTGGGAGGTACTCTTGATTAAAGGATGACCAATTGGAATTTATTTGGCTAAGTACATAAGGCTCAATATGGTATTCCACAATGGGATAAGATTTGGTCATAGCCTTATCTCCATACCTTGTTCTAAACAGCATATGTGATCAATCAACAGATAGATAACCTCAAATTTTATAGGTGAAGTCTCTTAACAAATAGAATGCAAAATGTGGCGGAAAGTCTATTACTGATACATTTTGCAATACAATCGCATTTGGGCATGCGTACAATGTGAGGTTCAAATCCTTGATGAATATAACCATTGTTATCATTGTCCAATCTAATTTCACTACGCCCTGGAGATGACTTCATATTGAAGACCGAACTAGTCGACTATTTTTTTTGGCATTACAGAGCTACTTTCCCCCGAATCAATCATGCAATTATGTACTGTCGACACTAAAATTTTCCTCCGTAATTTCTATTTCATTAATGTATGTATTAGGAATAGGATGTTGTTAACTGTAATTAGTAGTAGCATCTAATAGAAGATAATGGCCAAGATGACGCTAATAATGTATAGTATGATAATATTCAAAAGTACAATAGGAATGTTGTGGTAAATATTTAAAAAATGTCGTAAGTGATCCGGTAATGTTAAAATGTCAAATTTGGGGTAAATAGAGAAGTAGGGTCTACATGATTAGGAATTAGAAATATTATATTGGTAATAAGGACAAGGAGTGAGGTCATAAATATTTTGTGTATTTTATTTGTAAAAGTCTAAAAATGTGGAACCCATGTGAAATGATAAGGTTTGTCTTATCTTAAAAGATAAGCTTACATGTATAGATAAGAGTTAAGGTATGGAATATGATTCGTTAGAGGGATTTCTTATCCTATCTTAGAGATAAGATGGATAAGCCTAGTATTTCTATAAATAAAGAGGACACCCCCTCATTTAGCACATGTAAGGAAGTAGTGAGAAATATTATATGAGTAAGTGTGTAAAGGAAGCCATCATTTTGAAGGTGTGTTAAAGAAGCCATTAAAAGGTGTAATTGTGAACTTTCTCCCATAGTATTGGTGGAAGGCAAGTGAAGTCAGTAACACTTGAAGTACCTCATGGGTGAGATTGTAACAATTTCATGTTAATATTATAATTTACCCTAATATTTTAGATTTATCATCATTCCTTCTTATCATAGTCTATGGTATTCTTGTGTTATGTTTGTTGTGTTTCCAGATTACATCCACTAAACTAAAAGCTAGGCATTAGTTAATAATCATAGCATGAGGAGTTCCCGGTGAAGAATTATCATAATGTCGGATTGGTGATGACATTTTGGTTCTGTCACGGACCATTCCTTGTTGGTGGATTTTCTCGGAGAGATATTCCCAGCTAGTCAAAAATCATTCGAGGGTAACCTTGTTTTTATTGTGCATAGTAGTTACCATGGTAAAGTCATTTTTTCCATGAATAGTATTTACCGCAAAGAAAAGTAACTTTTACCGTGAATAGTATTCACCACAAAGAATTTCACTTTTACTCATGAATAGTGTTTACCACAAAAAGTCGTTTTTACCGCAGAAGTCAAGTTTTACCATAGTTCACCATGGTCATTTCTATTTTCTATTATAGTGATTCCAATTATTTGTGAACATACGTCTTGTTGATTGTACTTGTGGGTTGGTATTTCAAAGGTGGTTACTTTTGGAAATGGGAAAGATTCTTGTTTTTTCAGCCCAATCTAATGAAGATGCTTCCTCTTTCATTCAAGAGTTTAAAAATCTTGTATTTGTAATGGCCTTATAAGAAGGGAACAATGGACTGAATTTTTCCTACTTTTTGGATGGTTCACCCTTAGGTGGTTTGAAACACTAGGTGATAATGTGAAAAACTCATGGGATTTATTAAGTAAAAGCTTTCTTGAAGAATTTGGTGAACAACATAAATATGAAGATCTCATGATCGATATCAAAAATCTATCCCAAGGAGAGAAGGAGAAGATAAGGGATTATCATGCTCGTGTTCTAGAGCTAAGGAGGAAGCTCGATGCCCGATCCGGAAGGAAGGATTAGCAGATGGGTTCATGAATGGCATGGAAAATCTCCTCTCGTAAGCACTTCATTCTTGGGATGAAGCCGAGATCGACAATGAATGAAGTATGACCACCTAACTACCATTGAACAAGCTATGGAGATTGCAAGAAGGCAAGAAGAAAGCATGGAAGAGGAGCCCAAAGAAATTTTTGCTAAAGTAGAGCCTACACCAGCACCTTTGGTCCGAATCCCCAACCACTCTCAAATGAGCACAAATCTTTCTCCTAGTACATATCCCGAGTATGAAAATCTGCTCAAGAAGATGGGTCGCTTAACTATTAATCTTCTTCAAGGAAAAGAATTTAGTTATCGGGAGGAGATAGAGGTCTAAAAAGAAATATTTTTGAAGTTGTATGTTATGGTTGTTATAAAAAGGGTCATTATAAGTATAATTGTCCAGATAGAGCTTCTACATATGGTACAAGAGATAATGATAAAGGAAAAGCACCTATGAATTCTTTTGATGTAGTAGATAAGAGCATAAATAATGAAGTAGATGTGTTTGTAACAAAAATAAAGAAAGAAAAATATAATCAAGATGGAAATGATCCTAAGAAGATGAAAAGAGAAACTAGTAAGAAACATAGGAGAAGAAATTTGGGTGTGTAGGATTTTATGATTTCACAGGGACAAGGACCATACTCCATCTTAGAAGATCTATCCAAAAGGCCTGCAAATATTACATATGGTCAACTCTTGGCCGTGTCTTCTCGACAAGAGGCAAGAGCTACGAAGTGGACTCAATGTTTGATGAAGAAAGGAGGTTGAGGTCCTTGTTTTGGGAGGTAGAGGCGGATCCCTACGCTCCACAAGCCGAGGTATTATGTAATGGTATTTCAATTCATGATGTCTTAGTTGATGGAGGTTCTGTAGGTAATGTAATGACCGAGTCCAGAATGAATATGTTGGGTTTAAAATTGATTTCCCCTCAACACTTATGTTAAGGTCATTAAATAAGGGAAAAACTAAACCGTAAGGTGTAGTTTCAAATGTGGAAATATCTGTTATGGGTGTTGTATGTGTGGTAGACTTTCGTGTGATGAAAATGTACTGTTGCATACCCAATGTTGTTAGGAAGACCATGGCTAAGGAGAGTTCATGCAAGAAACTCGCTAGAATGAAGGCTTCATGACACTTGGATGTGGTAGACAGAGGGTGAAGATAAACGTGATCCCTTGGTATAATAAGGAGAAACTCAGTGGATTCAAGTGATGAAACCGATGATTGGACATCCTCCGATTACTCGAGTACCAAAGAAGTGGACACCGAAGATGAAGAAAGTGAGGTTGATGTTTTAGTCATGGATATCCTTCCACCACACCGAATCATGACCCCATAAAATTATCTGAAGAAGAAATTGATGATCGTCTCCAACAAATTAAGATTGGTGTTGCTGTGATGGAAAGTGAGAAGGAATCCTACCTCCAACTCTTTCAAAGGTACATACACATATTCACTTTTGATTACAAGGAACTCCATCAAGTAAGTTGGGTAGAACGTCTATTGAGCTGGTAGATGGTGCTAAGCCCATAAAACAAATGCCATATAGAATGAATCCTAATTTTTCAAAACCTGTAAAAGAAGAAATAGATAATTTTCTTAATACAGATTCATATTTGTTGTGGAGAATTCGAATGGGTTCCTCCCATTGTGATCGAATAAAAATAATGGGAAGCTATGCATTTGTGTTGATTAAGGAAGCTCAATAAGGAAACAAAGAAGGATCATTACCCTCTTCCATTCTTAGATCAGATCTTGGCTGAAGTAGTTGGCCAAGAGTGATATAGTTTTGCTAATTGATATAGCGGATACAACCAAGTTCGTATAGAAGAGAAAGATCACTTGAATACCATGTTCACCACTCTTTGGGAAACGTTTTCTTATAGAGTTATGCATTTTGAGTTGTGTAATGCTCTAGCAACGCTCCAAAGTTTGATGAATAGGGTGTTCAACCCTACATTGGGAACTTCATCAGAGTATTTCTGGATGATTTTTACATCTATGGGAGCAAGGAGGATCTTGGATGCAGGTTATCACCGCCCACTCTTTTTAAAGATTGTTATAATTATTGTAAGACGTTATATTTTTCAAACACATGGTAATTGTAAGACTTCATCAACTCCATTATGTCATATTCTTCCACTTCGTCCCCTTGAAAAGTGTGGAATAGAAATTGTAGGTCCACTTCTAACTACCCCATGCCAAAATAAGTATATTGTAGTTGCTATAGATTATTTAACCAAGTGGGTTGAAGCTAGGCCATTGAAAACAAATTCTATGGATGAAATGGCAATGTTCATATATGAACACATTGTCACCGATTTGGGTGCCCATTAAAAATTGTATAGATCAAGGAAGCCACTTCATTAATGAGGTGGTAGAAGTCCTATTCAATAAGTTTTCTATTAAGCACAAGAAGGAAACAACATACAAGCCAAGCACAAATGGACAGTGGAACGAAAAAATTTGTGTTGTGTCAAATTCTAGCAAAAGATGCAGCCTTTGCAGTACATAAGTGGGAGAAAAGGATTCATGCAGCATTGTAGGCATATAGGGAAACATCAAAGTCATCAACATGATACTCCCAATTTCAGTTGGCTTATGGCATTGATCCAGCTTCTTCCTATTGAGTTTGATATTCCCACTATGAGAGTTATGAAAATGAAAGCATGGATGAAATTGATTCAAGAAAAGAAAGGTTGGTACATCTTCATTTGCTAGAGGAAATGAGGGAAATAGCGAAGGATACAAGCTATAAGAAGAAAATGAAGTAGAAGAAATACTTTGATCAAAAGATCCGTTTGTCTCAATTTCAAGTGAATGACTTGGTTCTAGTATATGATTCCGTATACAAAAAAAGAAGATAGAAAATTTCTTCCAAAATGGATGGGGCCCTACAAAATAAAGAACAGGCATGAAAATGGTACATACCGACCGGAGGAATTGGATGGAACTCCCATTATGAAATGGGTCAACCACGACAAATTGAAGATTTTCCAAGCAACAAATATTCTACTCTGAGGACGAGTAGAAGTTAGGAAGGGGGAAGATGTCGATACTAAAATTTTCCTCCGTAATTTCTATTTCATTAATGTATGTATTAGGAATAGGATTTTGTTAAGTGTAATTAGTAGTAGCATCTAATAGAAGATAATGGCGCTGCCAGTACGACGCCGCCAATAATGTATAGTACGGTAATAGTTAAAAGTACAATAGGAATGTTGTGTTAAAAAGTAAATATTTGTCGTAAGTGGTCCGGTAATGTTAAAATGTCAAAGTTAGGGAAAGTAGAGAAGTAGGGTCTACATGATTAGGAATTAGAAATATTATATTGGTAATAAGGACAAGGAGTGAGGTCATAAATATTTTGTGTATTTTATTTGTAAAAAGTCTAAAAATGTGCAACCCATGTGAAATGATAAGGTTTATCTTATCTTAAAAGATAAGCTTACATGTACGTATAAGAGTTAAGGTATGGAATATGATTCGTCAGCTTCCTATCATATCTTAGAGATAAAATGGATAAGCTTGGAAGTTCTATAAATAAAGAGGCCACCCCCTCATTTAGCATAGAAGGAAGTAGTGAGAAATATTGTATGAGTAAGTGTGTAAAGGAAGCCATCATTTTGAAGGTGTGTTAAAGAAGCCATTAAAAGGTGTAATTGTGAACTTTCTCCCATAGTATTGGTGGAAGGAAATTTAAGTCAGTAACACTTGAAGTACCTCATGGGTGATATTGTAACAATTTCATGTTAATATTATAATTTACCCCGATATTTAAGATTTATCATCATTCCTTCTTATCATAGTCTATGGTATTCTTGTGTTATGTTTGTTATTGTGTTTCCGTGATTACATCCACCAAACTAAAAGTGGCATTAGTTAATAATCATAGCACGAGGAGTTATCGGTGAATAATTATCATAGTGTCAGATTGGTGATTACAGTACCAATTTGTCTCCAATTATCAATGAAACCTAGAATGGAGGGGGCTTCATATTCTTACCTTGTTGTCCTCCATGGTTTCCTTCTGGTCGATCCGCATTGGCAAGAACTTTCTCTTTTTGGTCAGGGGGGTATGAGGTTTCCCAATTAGCTCGCCTCGTATAGCTAATGATGGCCACATTGAAATATTCACATTTTTTTTCTTCATTTTTTCAAGGATGTTAAATGGTGTTGAGCTATATTTTTGTTTCCCTTTCCCGGTACTTTTTTCTCTTGTGCAGGGGTCATTACAACCGGTGCCCGAGTGGGTTTGGAAGATGACTTGGGCTGATTCTACATATTGGGAGTTGCATTTTGAGTGCCAATAACTTGTGGGATAATAGAGAGTTGAGGATTACTTGATTTTGATGAATGTCCCTCTCCAATATTCTTTTTCTTTGATCGGGTATTGCAGCTATGCTTTGAGAAGAAGCTTGGTTAATTCCATAGAAGTCTTCAAACTGCCAATTAACAAGCATGGTCTCACTTGGAGGTGCCTCTTTCTGTGTTTCTTACTACTGATTTTCTTCTTGACTAGACTCTTAGGACACACTAATGGTCTATACAATCAAGGCCTGGTTTAGTGCACCATTGAAACACATTAACTTCTTGTGGGGCTGATTGCATGGGAAACACCAGTCATATTCTTGTGCCATATTGTTTTTGTTGGAACCAAGGTCCTTGATGTTGAAGCTGTGTTTGGATCATATGGTCAAAAAGGCCTAGTAGCTTGATGTTTTTCTTGGTTTTGGTTTTGATTTACAGCCTAAGCTAATGGTCCGCTTTTGATGGTATGTCGGCCTAACTTGATGATTTTGAGGCTTATATGTTATAAAAATATGATCTTGCTATGTTTTTGTAGTCACTAGCTCATTCCCAAGGTTCTGTGGTGTTTCATAACTTCTTATAGCTCTTTTGAAGTGCTAGAGGATGAGGTGGAAGCTTCAGCTGAACTCTAATTTCTTGGAGTAGGTATGGGAGCTAATGTGGATGTTTGAGTGGCACTAGGAGATCCTAGTTCCAGATACAGAGGCATAAGTGGCCTAGGAGCAAGTTTACCAGCCTGAATTAAATAATTTTCAGCTCTAATGGAAATGTTATAGGTTGCAGGTAAGGTGGTTCCTCCCATTGATTGAGTCATTAAAGAAATATCATAGTTTAGAGCTCTAATAAAGTATAAGAAATCACCTTCATATGTGGGCCTCACAACTAATGGAATCCTATCCCATGTCATTTGAAATAAGAAGTTGAAATTTGTCAATTGCTCATCAGAACCCTCTTGATTGTTTTCAAATGCTCTAGCACATGGATAGATTATCTCGCTTATCTCTCGATTTGGTTGTGAAGAGCTCTCAGTATAGATGATCCCAATTCTAAATAGAGCCTACTGTTAGACTCCTGAACCATTGTGAAGCTTTAACCTTGAGTGAAGAGGCTAATAATTTGACCGCAATGCCCATCTCAATGATCTCATGAATGGTGCGTACATTTACAATGTCTTGAATGTGATCACTAGGAGAAGTCTATTCCTCTATAGTGAAATATGGGATGATCTTTAATGCTACAATTGGGACTGTGTTTTGTGCATTGAGAGTGAGTGGGCTGCTACAAGTGAACTTGACATATGGGTTGGGCACTTGTGCCATTATAATTGGCCTCGAGAACCCTTGTCGATTGAATGAATAGCCTACCAATAGGAGGCATTTACAATGTTTTGTTTTTTGGATATGGAGACCTCTCGGCTCTTCTCCCTCTTACTGGGATAAGTGTAAATAGACAAATAATATTTCTTCTCTAGTTCTTGATCTAGTATGAATCCTTTACATGAATCTCCTTAGCCTAGGTTTCTAAAACCAGTGGACTGAGATTCCATTGAGTCACCAGATATGCAACTTGAGAGCTTCGAAAAGATGAAAATTTACAACAAGTGCAAATTAATCATGTTGTAATAAAATGAAGACATCTTGCTCCCACCGGCATGCCAAAATCAAGTTAGTGAAGAATCACATCACCCCCGAGTGCTAGAACTAGATGAGTTTAGAATCTCAATGTGGTTAAACAACATGGAGCATCTCTTAAGGTGTGGGACTTTGAAATCAAGAGAGCTCTTTGGATGAAGGTCGGTTCCTATTCCTCTGTTCAGGTGCATACAAATAAATGGTAGAGGATCTACTCTAAAACATATTATATCTTACCAAGGAGAAAGGGTTGAGAAGATACAGAAAATAAACCTAAGCTAACGAGGTGATGCACAGAATTTTAGACAATCATGCTTTTACAATTTAATACGTATCATAGAAATGTAATAAAACTACCATGCACGATAACCAAACTATAATGAGAAACCATAAGACAATGATGAACACATGAAAGGGTTGAGAATCATTAAAAAACATATATTATTGCTCCAGTGTTTATATAGTACACTACAAAGATTCAAGAGGAAAATTTTTTTTTACAATTTTAATGGGAGGTTTGGAAAGATCCATAAATTCACTTACAAGAAAGGGAAGAAGGGAGGGTGCAAAAAAATATCCAAACATTTACAATGAACCCAACTCCTTCTTTTATAGATGCAACACAAAGAGAAGAAGGAGAGAGGTAGGAAAACTGATTTGAAGCTCAGCTACTGACCATCAATGCCGTTGCAAATCCACCCACAATCTGTTGAGTCCACCACTCTATGTCCTGCTAGCATGTAGAAGAAGGAAGAAACATGGATCAAATTGAATCCTATTTGGTTATGAGGAGTAATAAGATTACATATTAATGGCGCGAAGAAGTTTTCCCATTTTTCACCCACCTAACCTTGTCAAAATTAAATTCTCATCTTTCCATGGCATGGAAAAGATCGAAACCTTTCTAATGGTGCAAAATTTGTTGAATTTCGAGTACTCGATCGAAATATATGTCCATTTGAATGTTTGAGTCAGGTCCAAACAAAAATGGTGAAAACCAGTTAGCAGCGTAACGGGTCCATGGGCCTAAAATTCACTTTGCTTTGTTTAGGAAAAAAATACAAAAATTCAAAAATTCCCCGCAATCCCGCAATTCAAAAAAACATCCTCGGGCTCATTGGTCCACATTTTCCATATGGGTGAAAATTCCTCCCCACACCCGCCGGCCCACATGTAATTTAGGCTTGACACGTGGCTCCTTGGGCATCTACGAACGTGTGGCTAATTTTTATACTTTACGTGTTTTCGAGCCAAATTTTTTTAATTTCCCCCAATGTCATGCCTTGACTTGAAGCATGGCCACGTGTAGAGATGGTGCACATTTTGGGACTGCTCCTAGATTTTATTTCTGAAATTACACCGAATAGACACATGGCACCTTCTGCAGATTTTCTCTATTAATTTATGTTTTGGCTAAGTCCTTTTGTTTGGCGGGGCCATAGATATTACCCAAGACATATGGAGACTTGGTGCTTGTCTGAGTCTGGCCATCAGGCCACCCCTCTTAAATTTGAATGGTTGAGGCACTTGGCACCCTCTGCTAATTTTGCCCCATCTTGACTTTTCAACTGTCGACTTTGTCCCTCTTTCGGACTTGGGACATGTGGAAGACCAACATTTGTTTAGGAGACCCTCTTTAGATTTACCTTTGAAGGTGTGCCAAGAGCCGACACTGATCCTTCCGCAAGTCTTCGATACTTAGCCGATTCAGTCTGATTCCTTTCTTGAACTCTAGCCATGTGGAGGCTTGGTGCTTGTTTGAGTCTCTGCTTTGGGCTGCACCTTTGAATTTTTACTTGAGTCACTTAGCACCCTCCTCTAACTCGTTATACTTAACTGATTTAGGCTTGCTGCTCTTTGAATTCTACTAGATCCTGACCACATGGAGAGCTAGCGCTAGTTTGAGTCTCCTCCTTGGGCTTTCTATTTTGAAATTTTTTCGATGAGGCACGTGGAAGCTTCTACTGATTCTTCCATACTTAGTCAATTTGGGCTTGTTCTGAATCATTTGTAAAGCTTGAATACTTTGAGCCTTTCTTCATTTCTCTCCTTTAAGCCTCTGGTTTTCTGTGACACTGTTTGGCCCTTCCCGAACCTACTAATCCATTGTAGAGCCTAGCTCTAACATGATTATCAGATTGAAATGTACACTCATTTGACAGAAATGTCTCTTGGATTTCTTTCTGTGGAGGGTCATGTTTCATCATTTTTTCCGTGGGGAAAAATTGAGATAAGAGGTTGATGGGTGGGTTTCTTCTCACCTACTTTGGAAAATTTGTTTCATTTTTGATCAACATCTAGGTGCATTCAAAATGCAATCTTGAAGGACTCAAATATTGGTAAAAATTAGTTTTTAGAGGTCTTAGTTCAATTCCATTCGTGAGGAAAAGATAAATACTAATAAGAGTGAGGGTTGGACAATTGTGCATGGAAAAAAGGAAAGAACCTCACCGATCCTCTTAAGATGAACTTAAGATCCCATGGTCGTGTGATTCTAGAATAATCTTCCACTCATCTTTGGCTAGGTTGTGTCATTCGGGATTTATAGTGGTACTCAAGGAAGGTCAAGTATATTTGAGTTGCTTCTTGGTTGGATCTTTGTAATTTTTGTCTTTTCTTAGCGTTGGTGTTTAGTTTGATTTCTCATTGATTTTATTTTTTGGTATAGGACATTGTTTCTTTTTTCCCTATTGAGATTTGTTGACTATCTTTCTCGTTGTAAAATTTTCATGATCCCTTCAAAAGCACTATGGTTTCCTTTTGGTTGTTCTTTGTCTTGCCTTCTTTTCATGTACATGAATTTTTGGTCCCTTCAAAACTAAATCCCTTTTACCTTATAAAAAAATACTGCCATTCAATTTCTAATAGTATCATGTCTCTATTCACTCTACAACTCACGTATCTTTACACTCTTATATGTCATTAAGTATAGTAATATTATTTAATTTAATAAGTTTTAATCATCTGATATTCATGCTATAAATTTAATAACATGTTTCCATCCCTCTAGTCTAAAATTATAAGGATTGGTATGTAGGGTCCAAAGTGTTGAAAAACATTTATGATCTCTCCATTTCTCAATAACTAAATATGATTAGAATTTCAAATCATTTTTTTATTTCATTTTCCTAGAGTTAGACTTATTAGAATTTCTCAAATATGAAAGGATATATAAGAAAGTAATTATGACCTTATAACTCACGTATAATTATTATAAGATAATATTGTAAAACATCATTCCAAGAGCACTTGAAAGGGTTCCTAAATATTCCTAAATCAATAGATACTTCTATGAGTACGAATAGCTCAACCAAGTCAAAGTGTCTAGTTGCATCCAGCTAAAGCATATAAATATTATCGAGACATGTTTATAAGAGAAAATTAATTACAAGTATTATAGAAGGGTTTTAATTAAAAAGGGATCACTTCACATTGCTAAGGCATATCACATCTCATTAGTACCACATTGGGTATATTTTATACTATATAGGTAGCATTCTATCTTGACGTAAAGAGAAAAGAGGGAATTATTAGGGTCTTGGTTATATTTAAACACAATTTTAAGCACTTAAGATAAATTCACAAGGCTTGATGCTAAAGTAGGGAATGTAATGAAAAATTTTTACCGATTGAGTAGTTGGAATTTTGATGACCAAGAGTTGTCTAGCCTCAAATGCACACACATATTTTTATCATTTTGTTTGTTAATTCCTTGAAAAAATTTGTATTGGTTACTCGATTTCTATATTATCTTAATTTATCGAAGTTAATCCCAAATCTTTGTGAGAAAAAGAGACATATACGGATCATAATTTCTTTATAAGTCAACTCATGAAAACTTACAAACCTAGATTGTCAAAGGGTCTCAAACCATTTAACTCTACTTTAGGACTTCACATATATAACCTTGACAATATAACATATTTACATTGCAACCAATTCTTATTTTCAAATACAAATCCTCTCGTTGAATAATCTACAGCTATAAATCCTTCTATTTCACTACTTTTTATTTTATCATTTCTATTGTGTATTAGCACTAGTTACTTCTCGCTTATAAATAATTTAAAATTTGAATGCATTATTCTAGTCATGTATAATTAATATTGGAAGTTAATTAGATTATAATAGTCTACATGTTACAAACCTTAACATCCTTTTTATTTTTGTGCATTTCCACATCATAGAAATTAAATAAGGTGTAAAAGGACTCAAAAAGTGTTCAATGATATCATATATCTCCTTACACGAATTTTGCATCATTTATAGAAACCACTACTATAGGATTGAAGCATTCAACTAGGCCAAATTTTGTAGTTTCCTCCATTATCAAACATGCAAATTTTCTAGAGCCATGTTCTAATAAGATAAATTTCATTCCAAGAACTACTAAAGGTTATATTCATGTAGAAAAACACATTACATCCCACTACTATCGCATTGGGAGAATTTAATACTCTAAAATTAGCATGCTATTTTTGTTCCAAGATACACTATGGCACTCAAAAGGGGTTGGCTTATATGTTTCCCCAAAATTTATAAAAAAACCTATGAGAATTACATGATCCTTGATCCAAATTGAGGTAATGTAGTACACAACTTGATTGGTTAGGTGGGTTGACCTAGTCATGTAGTCCAATATCACCACAAATAATTTTTTTATTATTATTTAATGATTTGATTAATGGTATTATAGGAAGCTCATTTTTATACTTCGGTGAAGGTCAACACTTGCTTATTTGAGGTTGTATGAACAAGGGTGACATATAACAGAGGACAATTGCGCAACAAGGAAATACACTTAGAAAGATAAATAGTCTCACTCTAAAAGGGTCCAAGACCAATAGTATTTCCTACAAGACTCATACGGCATTTAACATTGTCATTCTATAATTCCACTCTAAAAAAATTAAGTATATATTATCGCTTATTAGACTATTTCACTTATTTGTGCATCTTCAATCTTGATTTCCTTTTTTATAATTTATCTTCATCTTCTCTTCTTGTATTTAAGTAGTCAAGTATAGTTATTCATAATTTTTCTACTATTAATTTTTTTCCTAATTATACATGGTTAATTATGTATTAATTATATTATAAAATCCTCTAATAACAAACCCTTTCATTATACATATTGTTACATGCATTCCATAACATATTTAATTACTTTGTAAAGAAAGGGAAAATATTGATTTTGGATATTTTAAAATATGATTAAATCATAATATTATTTGAAAATTTAAAAAACAAAAATTAGGATTTGTTTAAATTTTTGTAATTTTCTATTCAAATATAGTAATTTTAATAACAAATAAAAATTTATATATATTATAGACATCTAAATTTTGAAATTTATCATTTGGGAAGGACAAATTTCAATTTGTACCTTGAGATAGAATTGTGTGGACATTCCAAACCTATGTAGTATATACTTATCTTAATTTTATGAGTTGATTATATATGCACACCAGCTTAGACATTTAGATAACCAAACACATAAGTCTACAAGTGTATAATATTCCTAAGATTCTCAACAAAAATATAGCACAATTTATTTAATTACATATCCGAAGCATATAATTCGGAAAAAGATTCCCCAATGTTCATTCCTAAGATAAATTGCACCTTATAGATATCCCCACCATAATCATATTTCAAGTTTAATATATTTTCTTAGATTGGCTCATTTCTTATATGTCAACCTTAATGTGAAATTTAAGCCACGAAACCATATATAAGTAGGTATAATGCACTTATTAAGTTATTTAGAACTGTAGTAACTAAATCATGTAGTAATTATGCACATGTATCCTCTAAATAATTCTCTTATATGGATGAATCCTAAGCAAGACAATTACTCATTAACACGCCTTGACTTTTCTTTAACATTACCTTTATCCTTATTACTTGGTATTTTAATTAACAACTTACAATTTTGCATATTAATTGACATTATAATCAAATTTTATTTTAGTGTTTGACATTTTGATTACCCTATATAGGAAAAACCATTATGGACAAGAGCACCTAGGTACTAGTGTTCCCCAGGGTTCCTCTTTCCTTTTGTATATTTTTCCAATCTTTCCAATGCGATTTTTTTAATATAAATCATGGTCATCCTTTCACTTGTTAATGAAAAAACAAAAGAAAAGGAATCATGCATATACACGTATTATTTAACTTTGGTAGGGGAAAATAATTCAATAGGCACATATTATTACAAGAAAGTAATATTTTGTATTTACTAGATAAAGGACTCGCATCTCGCACTACATACTTCACTACATAGGAGGGTTTTATTCTAAATTCCATACCAATCAGTTGTATTGGTACAAATTATTAGTATCTCAAGATTAATTGTACTACTGGAACTAGGGCATACTTTCTCAAGTGATACTATTTAAACCACACACACACATTAGAATGACATTGAGTCTAAAATGTAGTGTAGCACTCGGTGACAATCACATCAAAGTGATCAAGCAGGTCATCTGAATCAAGGATATGCATATTATGTGTGTTTGATTATTTTTTAGGAAGCTAGGCTTCATTTTGCAAGAACAGATACGATGAACAAATGTACAAAAAATTGACATGATCTACATCAAACAAGTAGTGTTAAAGAAATTACTAGGTCTTGAGTTATTCCACATACGAAACCTCTCTCGAAAATAAACTAGTGCCTAGGTGGCCCCGCCCCATTCTATGAGGTTATATCTTGTTAGTTTCATACCACATTTTTAGACACATAGCTTACACATTTTATAATATTCCCTTACATCTTGTTCATCGGTTTAATATAGGTCCAAACCTATAGTTAAAATGTAAGTCAATCTACAAACCCTATCTACCACATTTTATTAAACTTATTTATTTGCATTTTCTTGAACACTTGTTATATTTATCTAATCGAAGTGTATTTATCTTAGACTTAATTTTATTAAATCATTTAGTGAACCCAATCTCTTACATGCCCATTTTGGATATAAATTTTCCTACCCGATACCTATAATGTCCTCTTTGGGCCTTGAACCTATATAGAGCTTGCTCCATATAGTCGAAATCATCCTTCTACCATGGATGTCCCCATCACTAACAACATTGTTATAAATTCCAATAAGATCCCTCTCTAGGAAATATAAGCATATGATAGTGAACATTTCCACGATGAAGATACCAATGTTCATCAAGCCTAATTAGAGGCCCTTATGAATTTATGGTCTATAATGTGTGATCATCAAACCAATATTACACATATCCTTCATGCATTATTTGTTTCTTCGAATTCCTATAAGATTTCAACCCATAATAGCATGGTACTTACCTTTTCACTCTCTACTACTACTTCTTCTTCAATCCCTAATTCTTCCTCTCCTTCCAATATCAAATTTTCCACCATTCAGATGTATATTCCTACCTATTCTAATAATTACTCTTCTCATCTTATCTCCCACATTAATTTTAGCTCTTCTCAAGAACCTGAAATTTAGAATATTTTTTATCATAATTTGCAAGCAAAAAGTTGTTACTTGTAACAAGCTAATTTTTCTTCCTCCCCATCCCTTGATTCTTCACTTCTTTTTCATAGTCCTTTTGTATAATAAGTGTCTACTTATTCACTCCCTAAAAATTTTGTTTCACCAAAGTTTCCTCTACTCGATGGAAATGGAGATCCTTAGGAGAATCTTATATCATTTATTGTTTCTCACCTAGACTATGTGTGTGATGACACCCTCTTGACCAAGTTGTTTCCTTAGATCTTACATGATTGCTTCTATAAACTTATCTTGAATTTTGTAAAATCATTTACTACTCTTTCTGATTTGTTTCTACCTCATTCTTATTTGAATGAAAATGTATTATGTTAAAATGTCTAAAATTAAGCAAGTATTTACTTAACATAGAGATTACATATTGTATTACAAGAACAATCTTTGTAAAATGAACAATGTATTAGTAAAGATGAGTTATAAAATCAATTTATTCAAATTAATTTTCCTCCTTTGTAAGAATTTATAATTTTTATTCCTATAATTCCTCTCACCATTTATGCCATACCCTGAATACTTGAAAGACTAAGCTAATTTTTTTGGGAAAACTCAAATATAGTTGTAATAATTACAATCATTCATCTTTTAAATTTGTAGAAAGGTTACCTTTAGAACCATGTTTAATGACGTTAATACTACTATCAATGTTGTTTCTTAACCTCCTAATATTTATCTCTAAGCAACTTGACATATATTTACTCAAATTTCCTATCCTCCACATATGTTGTTTCACCAACTCATTCAAATAAGTTTGCTTTATATTCCACCTCTTTTCGAGTATGATCATGCACATTACGATTAATATAGATCAAATGCCCATTCAATTGACAAGTTTTTCAAGCTTCACGCTTTGATTCAAGATCTCATTGACCATAATGTTATCCATGAGTCAACTACTTCCAATTCTAAATATATCAATGACAATGGAAAGTTGAAAATATTCAATGAAATATTACCTAACCATGACAAGTTACACCATGGGCCATCTTATTTTAGTACCTACTATGTAGTGTTTCCTTCTTTTTCTTTGGATCAACCACTTGGATTCCTCGTCACCGATAATAATCTCACGTCACCTTATCACTTTCACCGATCCCTATTTTCATGCCTCATTCTCCTCCCTTAGATTAAATATCAATGCATATGTTGGGCACCATTCCGTCAACAATGTTTTCCTACCTCTTACATTCAATCACAATGAATTCTCAATATATTTCTTGTAGTTGATTGGATTCCCTTTATCTTCAATGACACACAAATCTCCAAATTCTCATGCCCACGCTATTCTATCCATTATTTATATCTATATGTCAATTACGATTGGATCTATTTATACTAATTTTTATATGCTCTTAGGAATCTTTAGGCTCTATGATACCAAATCCATTACTTCTATTATTCATTTATTCGTTGAGTTCATCCATGAGCGGCATATTATTACTATTCAAAACATTCCACCATGGACACCTTTTTCATATTCTCCTTGAGTCTTCCCAAATTTAATTAGACCCACTCGATTGCATCTTCTCCTATTCGTAATGAATTTTTAACCTTGAAACTTGTTATGGCATTTGGATTCCTTTCTTTAATATTGTGAATAATCCAAGCCACCCATCATTCATTATGACATTTAAGGTGTGTTGAAACTTTTGAAGAATACAATTTTCTATGAATAAACCAAGAAGATTGAGGTTGAATGTGATTACATTCAAGAAAATTTATTCAACCACCACATCCATCTCTAGTACTTTGCTCAACAAAATCTCAAATAGCATATATACTCACCAAGTCTCTTGAAAGGTGAAATTTTAGATTTTCCAAGGGGTACATTTGTAAAAAGAATCTAACAAGGTGGAATGTTAGATTAATAATAATAGTTATTACAATGTTTATTATGTTCAGTTGAATGGTTGGAATAATTTTTCCCGTATCCCTATTATCCTCCTTGAAACCACCATTATACACTTGTATACATTGTTTTAATTACATTGAATAAATACATCAAATGTTTATGATGATCTTTTTATCATTCCATTGTACATCAAATTGATAGTGAAGGATCTTCCACATAGTTTTTAAGAATTTGAAATCTTTTCGGTTTATATATATATTACACATGAGTGAAAAATTATGACTGATATATGTGTATAAGCCAAGTGCATGATAATTTGAAATACAATATCACACATGATCCATACTCCAAGGAAATTGAAACAAAAATTAAATCTCTCATATATCTACCTAAAAAAATATAAAATTTTCAAACTTCCTTCAAATGATTGAACCTACACTAGGAGCATAATTTGCACAGGTTATTGAACATGATAATCATGAAGATATGGATGGTAATAGACTCTCATATTCAACTTCATTCCTAGATAGATTATCGGAAAAATAGTGAGAGTTTAGAATGAGTAAAGAAACATTGTATCTCGAAGAATGGAATCCATTATCCCACCATAATTTATCGGCCCCATCTTTATTTATCCTTGAATAAAAAGTACAACTCTGAGACCAAACATTGATATGGCATTCTAGATGATTTTCCAAATGACATCACACTACACAAGCAACCTTGAATAATGAGGTTTGTATGAATGAATTTGCAGTGACTATATGTTTGGTGTTAACCCAAGGTTTCAATATTTTGTATCATATCTGACGATGCGTTATCATACTAAAGAACTTTCTTAATTACTTTTCAAGAAGAAAACATATTGACCACTATTGAGAACATATGTCACCAATTACACTAATTATCGGACATGTAATTGGATGAGAAATTGATTCATTTCAATGATTTCATGTGAGGGACGTGATCATACTAGAATATTTCCTATGGAGACATAACAAACATGATTAAACTACACGCAAAAGAAAAACTGCATTATTATTTACATTAATTGACGTGAATACAAACTGGCTTCACTTACACTATAGGTATATATATTAGTGATATACCAAGAACACCCCAAACAAACAAATAAGACACGTACAACATAATATATAATCCAAACACCATAGAAATATACCTATAGTAATGGATAACAATATTTTGGGAGAAATTCATAGAGAATTTTTTTAGAAAAGATCAGTGGAAAATTTATAAATGGAAAAATGGAGGGTTTTAAAATATTAATTGATTCCTATGACTTTTAGAAGCCTCAAACACAAACAAAATTCAGGAGAAGAATAATAACAAAGTGGAAAGAGAAATATCATAAGTTGAGAAATATATGACTATATGGAACCCTCATCCATTTTTTTGAAATAAAATATAGAAGGCGTATATCTCCCTCCGATGACCAATTCTTGTGAAACATAAAGTAAATATTTTCATTATAATGGTCAACTAACTATGAATAACTAATTAGCCATGACCAACATCACACAAAATTAATCAATGGGTCATGCATATGTAAGACAATAAGCAATATAAGGTGGCTCAATTGATCCCAATGGACATATCAGATTGAATATTTATTACCATGCAATGTTTTTGGTAAAAGAAAAGTTTCCCCTAAAAGCAATGATGAAAGGTTAAACATAAAAATGCAACTATGATGTCTATATAGAGATTTAACATAAATTATCAAACTTTAATTTCATGAACACTTGTGCTGCAATATGTATTAAAAATAATAATCTAAAGTAGCACTTATATCATAGACTTTTGATGGCATGCTAACAAGAATATGTACCAAAAGAGAGGGTATGATTTTCCTATGACAAAATATCGTAATTGTTTTTAAAGATCATTATTAATCGTGATATAGGTGAAAAAGAAGCATGATACATGATCTAAATATGACTCTTATTATTTTCAAACACACATTCATATAATTGAATGCTTGGATGAATAATATTTCATTGAGTATAACACAAAATGAGAAAAAACTAAATGCAACATACATACACTAATTTGTAAATGCAACACGCAATTTATATAGAAATACCAACATTTATTAAATATGCTAGCTCACTCTCATGTACCACACAACATAAAAATATTTCTAGTAGAAAGGGGGATAAAAATACATTTTGAATGTATTCCCTTGATTCTATATAGTTCTTAATATGTTTTAAGTAGTTAATATCTCTCGTATGATTTTATTTTTGGATGTAAACAAGTGTTTTTATTAAGGATAAAGGTTTATTGACTTGGTAACGTGCCCATGAACAAAAGGACAAGATAAAGAAATGAGGAACAAGAGAATAAAAATAGAAACAAATAGCCCAACAATAAAAATGGAACAAAACAACAACAAAGAAATCACGTAAGCTTGGTATTTTGATGGAAAATGATATTCCAACCATTATCTTGAATTGGCTCCTTAGGAACCTTACTTAAATTCGTCTTCATATAGTTTTTTTATTTAGGGCCCTTCTAAACCTTGATGATTTTTAAAGAGTCAAGATCAAGAGGAATGGGGTTTGATCATTCGGAATACTTGGATAATGTTTCGTGGATATTATAAAAATTTAGCAACTCTAATTTTCCTATAGAAAAAATCATTATTCCTCCGGTTTTTATCTTGTTTCTTCAATGGACTCCACCAAATTTCACTACACTAGAGGAATAAATTAAATATCATAGTGTAGCCCTGAGAAATTGAAGCGTATGGAAGGTAAGCCTAAAGCATTCGAATTCGAGGAATGGGAACCATCAACACTTGATTAATCAACTTCATCTTCCTGTGCATCATTAACATTAGAGAGATTTTCTCTCGAGCGGCAGTGAATCATCAAATTTTGACTCATCCATTTCATCTTCCAAAGACATCACCCACATCTTATTCTTCTAACACATCTAGACTGTATTTTTGTTGTCCTTCCCACACATTCTTTGGGGATTGGGTTGATTCACAATGAGCAGCAAAGTGGACACTCAATGTTAACCTAGCCCTTGACGTAACAATTTTTGCTGGATATCAAAATTCATCATCTTCACCTCATCCGAATAGCGAACAACTACACATTTTCCTTTACTTCTCTCCCATTCAACCCCAAAGATCCCATTTGTAAATCTAGAGACATCCAAATAGGTCCTTTAATAGTCATTTTGATTTCTTCTTCCACTCTTGAGGGATCAAACACCCAACATCATTGTGTCTAACGACTCTACATTTTTCACACATTATAGGGGAGCTTTCATATATAAGAGGTTATTCTGAAACTCCATATTTAGAGATGAACCTGATGGACGAAGGAATATATTTTCTTGAGGAAACATTGACACACATCCTAGCGTAAACCATATGGGGCTGAGCCAAATTTGTGGGATTTTCCACTAATAGGTCTACCAAGACCTTGAAAATTCCCTCTAATATATTTTAATCCCAAAACTCTAATGCTAGATTAGGGAGCCTTACCCAAACAAGGAAGGAATCAAGAACCATATTCTCGAAATTTAGACTAGGGCACCATGTGTAAATGTGTAAGATAGTTTTATAAAATAACCAGGTCCTTCATTGATCACTCATAGAATATCCTCTTCAATCAAGAAACTGAACATGAAATATTCAAAAGTAAAGGCCACCAGCTATAAACCACCCAATGGATTCCATTTTCTATATTTTGTCTCACTACCGCAAATATGCCTATGAGTGTAGAGTTGTACCTTTTTATATTTCTCCACCAAAGTTTAGGTACGTCTAATGATGGTCCTTGAAAGGTCTACACCAGTGATAAGGGGTACAAAAACATTAATTCTAATTTTCTTCTAAGGAGGTGATCTTCCAAAGATTTGTTGTTGTAACCTTTCTTTATTTTCTATGAAGATCGAGGGCTAGGGTTAGGGCCGGGTTAAATTCTACCTCATTTTCAATTTCACCTTTCTTTCCCAATGTGTCTATTCCCATATGTCACCCATAAATAAGAGTTTTCTTTATTACGTGAGTCGGTTATTTACTCAAGTCTTGTTCATATTTTTGGAAGTTGTAATTTAAAAATTGAAGATCAGCATGCTCTATTTCAAAAACATGCCCTACTTTATTTATTTTTACACCTTAGTCTAATTTTATGTGAACCTATATTTAGTTTAAATCCCTCCACATATTATTTGTTTGTAGTAGATTTTGGGTAGTAGAAATAAGTAACTATCTCAATCAAGTAAAAACAAATGTAATAAAATCCATCCTAAATGAAATCATCATTTGTTTTTTAAAATTATAGGTAAATGGTTTTAAGGGACCATATCCAGAGTATAATCAAAAAGTCTCAATAGCAAAGATAGAAATTAAAGTCAAAAGTTGTTTTTTAAAACATGGGGGACACACCCCAACCAAAAGCCATAAATATAGATAAAACTATAAGATTACTAAGGTAGGGAAAAAGCGCCAACAAGATTCCCGACAACAAAAAAAAATAGCTGCACAAAGAACAAAAAGGAAAAAGAGGAACTAATTCAAAGATTTTCTATACACCTTGTGTTCTACACTAAGTTCCTTATATATATACATGGCTGTCCCGACATTAGGTTCCATATTGCTCTCTTTCAAAAAATTGTTAATGATCCTACCATTCTTCCATGTTCATGAAGGAATCCCACCAACATCACAAATCTAGTTTATATAAACATGGAGGAGATTAAGAAATTCTCTTTGAATGGAAATTTGATTGTTATATTTTTCTCTCAATAACTTTGATTTGACGTGACAATTAGTTTAATTCCTCTTAGAGTTTGGTAATGGAGGAATGTTCTTTGGTGATCTTGTTATCAGTCTTTATGATAAAATAAACATTATCTTTAATAGATTTCAAAGAATCAACCTATTGTTTAAACTTTTCAAGTAAAGAGGAGTGACTTGGGCACCGTGAAAAAAACATGATTGATCCCAAAACAATTTCTACCCCAATTATCTCCTTATCTTTCTTATTACTTTTGAGAATCCATTTAGCAGGTGGATGTTCAATAACAAGGTCACCAAAGCTAGGATTCTTAGTTTTAATACGAGGATATTGGGGAGGAGGAGGAGCTAGAGGAGGGTCGGGGTCATTTGTAATTACATTAAGGATAAATTGGTGAATAAGGAAGATGACTCCCTGATGGAGTGGTAGCACTCACCTATGTCCTTGAACCTCTAAAATAGATTTTTCCAAAGAATGCAAAATGTAATAAGGAAAATTGACCTTTGCATCTCTCCTGAAGTGATTGAGCAAAACCAAATGGTGCAAGGGAAGGGTGGAGAAGTTGTATTCAAATCTAATGTAGCAAACCATCATGTGCGCCACTCTATCAAAAGGTCATGGAATGGAAGAGAAGATTATTTCAACATGTTTTGTTTCTATTTATTCCCCCTTATTGAAGAATATTCTTTCCTCTGCATCCTTTTAAAACTTATTGCGAAAGAAATCATTTCCCTCCATACTCAAACCCGTGGTGAAGGAAATGAAATGCCTTGAAATGTTGAATTATTTTTGACTAAAATTGATATTCCTATCTTTCCAATTATGTACAAACTATAGGAAGATATGTTGATCATGAGCCTTGATCCGTTGTATGAAATATGGGAAACCTCCAACATCGAGGGCTTCCCAAATCTTACCATTATGTTTCCATTGGGGGTTGAAAATTGGTTCTACTTTGTATAACGTCCCTCCCATCATGGATGGAAATGGTGGAAGAGATATTATAGGCTGGAAACAATAACAAACAAGACATTGAACAAAAAAATTGGACTAAAATTTGGACTACTACCAATAATAAACCCTTCTCCTTACTCCAACCTTGTTCCTAAAAATAAATGCCCTCAGTATTTGAGGAGAGGATTAAATGAAAATGAATAAATATGATCTGTTGCAAGTACCAAGGAGGTAATTTCTACACATGCGTAGGCCACCGCTTAAGTTGTAATGATGGGTTGGGTAGTAGCTTCATTAATGATGATAGAATGAGTTACATGGGGGAGGTCCTTGTCACTATGCCACTCACTATAATTATCCATGTGAACACCTACATTAGCAAGTGCATCAACGACACAATTACCCTCCCTATACACATGTTGAATAATAATATTAAGACCATTACATAGCTTATTAGCTTCCTTAATGAAATCACTAATGGTCATATTGGGTGTTTGGGTTCCATAGAGGTTGTTAATGATATTCAAATAATCCCCCTCCACAATGAGATTATTTACATTGATAATATTATCCATTCTAATTCCCTAGAGAGTAGTAAGGGCATCAGTAAAGTGATTGGATTTCTTGCCCATGGCGCCTACATAAGCAACAATAAGTTGACCCTATTGATTTCTATTGAGGCCTCCTCTCAAGATAACCCTTGGTTACCTTTAGAGGAACCATCAAAATTCAAATTAAACCAACAATATTTTGTGGGAATCCGCTAAATGTGATATCTCTTAGTGGTGGGTAAGGAATTAGAAATCTACCGAACATTAATATTCCAGGCCTTTAAATATTTCTCCTCTTCTTTAGGATATTGTGCTTTTTGGGGGTTTGAACTTCAAGATGTTTACTTTTTCTGCAATTGAAATTTCACTAAGAATATTTTTAATAGTTTTTTTGTATCTCTAAAGATAAGAGAGTTGTGAGCCTTCCAAATTATCCAAATAGTGTTGGGAGGATGAGTCTCCAAAACCTCCTAAGAAAAGTATGTTTGAAAGGAGGTTTCCACTAAACCCAGGCATGTATGATGTCATCTAGGAAAGACCAAACAATACCAAACCTATTGAAAATAAGCTTCCATAGAGTAGCAACTATAGGGAAGAGAAAAATAAGATGATGGATATTTTCATTACCTTTTTATACAGCATAACACCTATTAGGCATTATGGACCCCCTTTTGATAAGGTTATCAATGGTTAGGATGATCTTATTTAAAACAAACCATAGGAAGTGGTTTATTTTTGGGGTGAGTTATTTGAACCAGATCTTTCTCCAAGGAAAGTTGTAAGTAGTTTCATTAGCATAAATTTGATAACCTGATCTCACCGTGTAGTTACCATCAAAAGAGTGAGACCATATAAATTCATCCTTGGATTGTATTTTGTTGATGGGGATATGCATGATAATTTTTTTCAGCTCCAAAAGAAGGTCCTTTTGATCTCGAAGAATAGACTCAAGATCTCTCCAATGCACTTTACCTTTATTATTTTTAATATATTTGTTGACCTGCTTTTCCAAGGCCATTGTAAGGCTATTTTTTGGCTTTTCTTGAAGCTCATTATTATTAATATTATGAAAATATGCCCATATATCATCCCAAAATTAACATTATCTTTATTCCCAAGAATCCATTTACATCCTGATTCAAGGTCTTTTCGAATCTTAACCAAATTGTTCCAAAAGTTTGAACCATTGGGATGAGCATCATTATAAAATAAGTCTTGAATGTTACCTTGATTTAGGTATTTGGATTTAATAATATCTTCCCAAGGATGTTCCTCCTTGATTAATCTCCATCCCATTTTTGAAAAAGAGTTGCATTCATAGTCCTGATTTTTTTATCCAATACCTCCTATTTTTTATTCTATTTTTCTCTTTTGTACTTGTCCAAAGAATTTTTTTTTTAATTCTCTCAATTTTATCTATAATGGTAGTAGGAATGAAGAAGAGAGACATGATATAGATTGGTAGATTTTGAAGTGTGATTTTGATAAGAAGACATTTTCCCATGCTAGAGAGAGTAGCTCCATTGTAACAAATAATCTTTATCTCAATAATGTCAAAAAAATCATTCCAAACACTCAAGGGTACCTTTTATACCAACGGAAATACCAATTTAATTGGTTTGTAGAGATTTGATTGCAGATCAAAAAAGTTGAGTAGTTTTCCTTTATCTTGCGAGTGGAGTGTTAAATAAGTAGAGAAATCTTTTATCAAAATTAATTTTCTGCCATGAGGACTCTCTCAGAGAGTTTAAGTATATTCTTCATGGTTTTTTATTGAAGAATAGAAGAAATACGAAGAAGAATAGTTTCATTTTCAAACACCTAATGATAGATCATGATATCAAAATAAGTATGCTTAAAGCCATTTGGAAATCCTAGAGAGACAGCTCTATTTATGGTACAACTAAGATTGTTCGTCATGATAATGACGAGAATGTGAGAGAATGAATTTCTTTAGTGGATGCCTCTAGTGCTTGGGAAGAATCCCACTAGAGTACCATTAACTATTAAATAAAATATGGAGGAAGAGATACAATGTGCTAATGATTTTTCTCAAGCGGGCATCAAACCCAAATTTCTCCATAACTTTATCTAGGAAGATCTAGGAAACTCTGTCAAAGGATTTGTTCATATATAATTTTAAAACCATGTCTCGCTTTCTTACTTTTTTCCATTGAGTGAATGGTTTCATGAACCATAACCACCCCATCCTAAATAATCCTACCTTTCATAAAACCTCCTTGTTAGCTAGAAATGATGCGAAGGAGCGGCAATTGAATTCTAGAAGTGAATATTTTTTAAAGATATTATAAAGGAAATTAGTAAGAATTAAAGGTTTTAAATTCTTGAATATTTGGCCCCAATCCTTTTTGGAACAAGGAAAATAAAATTATTGTTGATTTCTGTCAAAATCCTACATGTCCTAAAGAATTAATCATTTGATTTGAGGATATCATCAACACAAATATATCATAAATTTTGAAATAAAAAGTGGAAAATCATTCGGTCCCAAAGTGCTTTGTCTCCCTCCATAGAAAATACTACATTTTAAAGATTTTCCATAGAAGCAAGTTTAATAAGAAAGTAAAACTCTCTTTGGGAATTCACAAGATTACTTAGAATCAAATCAAGAAGAGTATTTGTTTCTTCCACTGACAAGAAATGAGATTAATTTAAAAGGTTCTTGTAAAACTTAATAGATTCCTCCTTAATTTAGAAGTGATCATATATGGTATCTCCATTTTGAAGTGTGACTTTTGAAATCCTATTGTGGGCCCTATGCTTCAGGTTGTTATATGAAAAAAAAAAAAATTGTTCGTTTCCCCTTCGTAAGACAAACTAATTTTTATTTTTATCTCTAGAAATACTCTTATATAGCACTAGGAAGTGATAAATATTATTCATACATAATAGTGTTGATTTCTAAGTTTAGTCTTAGTTTTTTTACAATTTAAATGTCTCGAGTTTTTTGTTTTATTTTCTTTATGCTAAAAATTGGCATTAGAGAAGGTTATTTTATTTTAAAACTATTAGTGGCTTCCACATTAGGTTCATCCATTTCAATTCCAAAGAATACTCAATTCATATGTACCAATTTTGGATATTGTTCTCTAAAATGAAGGCTTTGTTCGATTAAAAGATGTTTGGGATGAAAACAAATACACAAAACTAGAATCTATGGTAACATATAATACAATCTCACATGACGATAAGCATCTCTTCAAGGATAGGATAAATATATATGGAAAATCACTCTTTTACATACATCAAACTAAGCAAGAGAGTATTCTTACGAGAAAGGAAACAACAAACCAGAAAAAGAAGCATGGAACATTCTCTATGTTACATTTCATGATAAGGACAATGTTAAAATGACCAAACATAAATTACTTAAAATATATTTTGAGAATATTTCTATGAAAGAATAAGACTCAGTAGAGTTATTATTTATGCATGTATTTGGCCTAGTAAACTAGAATAATTTTCATGCAAAAAAATATATGATAGAATAATAATTTAAAATATTCTTAGGATTCTACCTTCAAACATTATCCTCTTATTTTATCCACAAAAGAAACTAAGGATTTCATTCAATTGATGAATAACAAAAATCACTAATAAATCATGGATAAAATTTGAATATATTACATGATATTGTATACAAATATTTTTCATCTCATATTTCAGCAAGCCATGGTAGAGGTAGAGGAAGGTTCAACCCTAGAGGTAAAGGAAGAAGTTCATCTAGAGGATGAAAAAATATCCCAAAAAATAAAGTGGAATATGTAAAACTATAGATCATGGTCAAAATAATTCTTTTGGTTAGCAATGTGATAAGTCTCATGTGAAGTGTCACTATTAGAAGAATAATGGGAACTATGCTTATGAATTCAGGAAAAAAATAGTTTGATCAACATAGGAAAAATCAAAATCAAGTTTGGATTTCTTCACCAAGATCCATGCTCATTTCATGTACAAGGATTGCTTAAGTAAGGCATTTTATATCACTTATTGAATTTAATATCTCTCAAGATAGTCCACGTGATGTTTGGTATTTGGCTTCTAGTTTATAGTAATCATCTCAGGGTAATTTAGATTTATTTTCTAGTTTGGATGATTTGGTGAAGATTGATGTTGCTCTTGGGTAAAATAATAATGTATATGTGATGGGAAAAGGAACAGGAAATGTTCTAAGAAAAAGGAGTAAAAGATTATATGTGACTTTTTTACGTTGTACGTTTGATGCATAATCTAATGATGATTGGTCAATTTAGTATAGAAGGGAAATAGATTTTACATTGAATATAATGAATGTGTGACCGTGTCGATAACACACTAAGTACCCAATTTATTTGCTGAGGTAAAAAAATATATAATGTTTCATGTGATATTGAAACAAAGTATACAACTAAAATCAAATCAATATATTTTTGAGCCAAAGAAAACACAACTTGAAGCTAACCTTAAGGCCAAAAAAATCACAGCTCATCTCTCAAAGTAATAGATTTAGAAAGATAAAACATAACTCTAGAAATATGTATTGGAACCGCAGAAACATATAAGACATCTCCGAAAGATAAAAACCAGCCCCATAAACGTATATGATGGATCTAGGAAGATAAAACATAACTCCAAAAATATATATATATATATTTTATTATGGGAAAATAGTTTTTTGAAAGGGACTATACCCTTATACAAAAGTGCTCAACAGCAAGATTTTATCCCAAAAAATCCCAACAACAGAAAATAATCTGTCGAGGAAAGAACCAACAAAAGCAAACCAGCTGCTACAAAACAACTAATAAACAACAACATAACAACAACACAGCTGCCTAGCAGCTACGTAGCAGGCCATTTGCCTAAATGTAGCAATAATAGCACCCAAAAAGATAAGAATCAAACCTTGTCCGATATGGTGGGGGATTTTGATTTGGCATTTCCCTTCTTTTTCCTATCCACCACTGTCCATTCCTGATTTCCCACATCCATTACAGTCGGAAGAAAAACTGACAGTGGGTTTGATGGGGAAGTGACCCATAGGAAGGGGGGTTGAAATATCCTTAATCATTGAATCAACAACCTGTAAAGAATATTCTGGAGGCTTCTCTGTATTGGTCTGTGAATCAACCATGATGGGTGAGTTAACTTGCAGGATGACACTAGCTTCCTTAGCCGGATCTGAGTCAATTGTAAGATGTTCGGTAGAGAATCCTTCCACCAGGCTGTTTTGGTTTTACATTTTGAATGTTCACAATCATCTGAAATATGACCATTTTGGAAGCAATTCTTGACATCTGAAGGCAAGTCTCTCATAGTCTATCCTCTACACCCGTGAGCTCCCGCACCAATCAGTAGATTGATTTCTGCTGGTAAGAGTTTGGAGGTATCGAGATCAACCAGATTCAAGCATAAGTAGTATGGGTTTGAATGGAGGTATTATCATCAACTACCACACATGAGCCTAGAGTATCGAATATAGCAATGAGACAAGATCTGCTCCAAAGTCAGAACGGAGTCCTGTGTAAACGAACCCAAATCGGGTAGGTATCAAAAGACTCCTTTAACAGTCGAAATACGGATACCATGGTTTGGACATAAGCCCGTGTTCCCCCAAACCCAATGTTGGCTAAAAATTAAATCCCTATCTTCGGGGTTTCAAAGACAACGAATGAAGTAAGCTTTAGCACAAGCATAAAGCTCAATCTTACCTTGTATTTTTCTCTCCATCTTTGGGCTATCCAATCATGAAGATGAGAAAGCTTAAGCCAAAATTTGTGGAATCTGCATATGAGACCCATGTGGGAGAGATTTTCCTCCTCCTTAAGAACCTTTAAAATTAGATCCTCCTCGATTTTCAGCGTCGGGACCTCCTGGGAGGGTTTCAAGAGCTCATTTCTGACATTCTCCTTCTATTTGGAGACCACTGAAGCATAAGATCTGGACCTATTGTCACTGTTTTGTTTGTCCTGGTTCTGGCTGACCCCTATTTCTCTCCCTCCATCACCAGATCCACTCATAGTCCCTTGCAACCTGTAGTTACTAGTGTTGAGTTTTAAAGGAGATGATGATTCTTTGGCTGAACCATCTTTACCTGCCCCATGAGAGAGCACCCCTATTTTGTGACCAAGCAGAGAAACTCCATCTCGGTTTTGCTGAAATGGGGGTCTTGGTTAGCATTGAAAGCCATGCCAATCCATGAGATTGGTGCTTTATTTAACTCTTCATTTTTGCAGCCACCACCCACAGATACCGCTGGTTTCCCATAGCCACCGCCAATGATAGGGACCTCATCACGAATTTCTGAGCAGGATGAATCCTTGCAACCTTCGTGCCTCCTCCATCCCTATTTTCTGACCGGCACGGTTCAGCAAACCCAGGGCTCACAGACCTGTGTGAAGCCCACGTAGAAACCATGGAGCTAGGGCATGCGGGCGCGGGCGTGGGGCGGGTGAACACCTATAAAATAACCTTTAGTTAGTAAACATACAAGAAACTCCAAAAATATATATTGCAGCTCAAGAAACATACAAGAAAACTCTAAAAAATACAACATGGTTAAAAATGTAGAGAAAAAAATATTGAAAGAAAGAGAACATCTTCGTAAACATACAAAATATCTCTAGACACATACATTATAGCTCCGAATGGGAAAGAATAATGATAAAGAAACTTAATACGATACTAAATCAGTGAAGGAAAGATGAATCATTTCTATGACATCTTAGGTTTGGGAATTTAAATTTTGAAGGTTTTTATTCATAAAAAATATGGTAAAATGTTTTCCTTTAATTCAAAAATTAGAAAGGATTTGTGAAGGATGTATTTTGGGAAATCAACATAGAGATAACATTCCAATTGAAAAATTAGTAAGAGAACATGCACCACTTTAAATTATGCATTCGATTTATGTGGACAAATGAAAACACCTTCAAAAAGAAGTATTTCGTATTTTCCGACATTCATAGATGACTATACATGGAAGATATGTGTTTACCTTCTCGAGACACATATCATATTCTTTTGATATATTTTAGTAGTTCAAAGATTTATGGGATAAAAAAATTTGATACTACATCAAATTATTGAGGATAAATATAGGAGGTGAGTATGTTTCAACGCATTTATATTTTTTTGCAAGAAACATGGAGTTTACAAGTAGTTTACTACCAAGTATAGACCAAAACATAATGGTGTGGTAGAGAGGAATAATATAACCATAATGGAAATGGAAATAACTATGATGATGCATAAGCATCTATGAGACAAGTATTCAATCTAATAAGTAACAACTGTCATTTCTATTTTAAACATGTCTCAAACAAAAATTGTTATTAATATTGTTCATCATTAAACTTGGAATCACAAAAACATAGTGTTTCTCATTTTAGAATATTTGGTTGTGTGGAATATTCACATGTGCCAAATGAGCTAAACAAGAAGTTAGATCAAATAGAGATAAGTGTAATTTTTTTGGATATTCATACAATACATTACAAATTATTTAATCTGGTCATAAGGAAATTCTTATTAAACATAAATGAAAAGTTTATTGAAAATGTGGCATGGTATGGAATTATAGAGATAATAATTAGCATAATAGTGAGTATTCCTTTTTATTATATGGAAGATAAAATTATAGAACCACAAGGTTATACCTTATTGCACTATTGGACATGCACCTCAAGTTGTAGCACAAGCTACTCCACCATCAATAGGTAGGATGTCTACAAGATCTCAATATATTTCATCTATGTAAAAGACTCCATAAAGAACACTAGAAGTTACTCCCTTAGTAATAAATTATGCTCAAATCATCCATTCATCAAATAGTCCATTGCGAGTTGTTGGTACGCAAATTTTCTCTCCTTCTCAAGCCAAGAAACAACACTGATTCAACATGGAGCTTAGACGCAGCCAGATAATAAATTTATGTCATTTTGTAGCTGCGGAGGAGATTTGATTGTCCCTTTGTTACTTGGGTTTGTGGAGAGATGGGTAGCACCTTGAAAGGATATGATCTTATCCTAACTATTTTAGGTTGTGCCTTTCAACCAAGGTAAGAGAACCTATTTTGTAACCTCTGTTATTTTGAAAGGAGATATAGGTACCTTTCTTTTGCATAAATTTTGTAGAGAAGACCTCAGGGAAAATATGATCAACACACCATATCTGACTCTCATGAGTTGTCACTTCCAGATCATGGAGATATCTTCACAACAAGGAAAAGGTTACTAGAGACATTTGAGACCCTGCTTGCTTTTGCATGTTTAGGTGATGAGGATTGTGCATTGGCATACACACATGAAAAATAAGGGTAGGATGGGTAAGATTAGTTTTTTTTGAATGAAATTTTGGTGGGAGGTGGGGCAGGGTGAAACTAGATTCACCAGATCCTTGAGGAACCTTACAAAATGGAAAGTCAGACCAACAGAATATCATAGAATAGCTAAAATGTTTCTTCAACTAGAATATGTGCTTCAATGGAGGCCCAAATTTGCACTCTTTCACACAATATTTGAGATTATATCATGAAGGATCAAGTTAGAAAACCAACAAAGCATCAAGGTCTAGGTCAAATCACACCTAAGGTACACCCAAAGGATTACAGCATAATCATTATTAATGATGAGAGAAAACTGATTTTAAATCATTTATTCCAATCCCAAATGAAAGATATTTTGAGAAATGGAATTGTAGGTGCAACTAAAATATCATAAGGATTGAGGCCTATGTGATTGAATCATATTTCAACACAAGATTGCAACAAAAACAAGAAAAACTATTTGCATACATTCAAAATTAAAATCAACACATTTTTCTTAAGACAACATAGAAATAACTCAAATTCGATTAAATCTATCAGCAGGGGAAAGTTTCTAGAACAGTGTTAGAGATTGTCAATGGTTGTACACTTGCAACCACCTTGACATGATTAGATTTTAATACAAAAGAGATATACAAGCTTCTTGAATGGTTTCTCAAAAGGGATGGGCTCTATCAAGCTTTTGATTAGAAAAATTAGTCCAGACACCTCGCACTACAACATCTCTCAACCATTTGCATGAAAAATTTGTGCCATTTATAACATTTACAAAAGATTCCCCTCTCCCCAAACGATAAAAACGTTAAATGCACTAGTGCTCACTATGATTCTTTTGTGATTCTCAGGATCAAATCTACGAGAAGTATCCAGTGCTCAAGGGGGTATATTTCATCGAATGCCTCCTACATTTAAATCCTTCCTTTGGTAGATCAGTATTCCTTCAATTTTCCAACCACTTGTGCCCCTAATCCATCAAATCCAGCCACTTGCGTGCTCACGAGATGGAAAATGGAACATCCGATCGGCATGAAATTAAGACCATTTTAATGGTGAAAACGTCCTCCGATCTTCCCCCACCAAACTTCGATATCAACATTAACTTCCTTCTCTACTTGGCATGTAGAAAAGACCAAGAAATCATGGAGACTCACACTTCCAGACATGTTTCGAGATAAAAAGGGGGAAAATAATATTTAGACTCACAACAACCAAGTTTGTTGATCTTTACTTTGAATTTGAGCCGTCCACGTGGCAAATTCAAACTCTAGAACAGACTCGGGGCTTCCTTTGAATTTTTACAACCTTTTCAAAAATTGAAAAAAATCCATTTTTCCCCACTCCTCCACCATCTAAAAATGACCCCGACATGTGCCTAAATATGGTAGGAGTAGAACCATGCTCAAATTATGCCAGCTTTTACTCTCTTTTTGGAAAAGGGAAAATTTGCAAATTTTTCCCCTAGTTCTGCCCTTGGGAACGAGTGTGACACATGTCCCAATATGATTCAAGTAGACCCGTGATTCTTTTTTTACTTTTGACCCCTTTTTCCCGAAAGGAAATTTTTCTAAATTTCCCAGCAGGCCCGCACTGCTACCATTGACTAGGGAAAAACATTAAGCTTTTGCCTTCATTGGGCTTGTAGGCCATTTTGAAATTTTAATCCTTAAGGGTAAAAATCTATGTTGCCTTCAAGGCCCACCTCTTTCATTTTTCAAACTACCACGTGTCACCATGGCACACCTTGAGGGGGTCCCAAAATTTGATACCTTGAATGAGCGCAGTCGCCACGTGTCCTACTCCAACAAGAATTTCCTAAATGCTTGAAGCTCAAGAGGAAGGTGCCATGTGTCATGCTCCAAGGAAGTCTCCTTTTGGCCATTGAAAAGTATAAGTAAAATTTAAAGTGAGTGGAGGACTCCACGTGTTAGCTTGGTGCTTCTTTAGAATGAAACTCAAGGGCTGGTCCCCGAACATGCACTTACTCCGCGTGTCTCCATGGCAAAACTTCAAGATGTTTTCCAAAGTGGAAAGCCTAAATGACCGCAAGCTCGCCACGTTTCCCATTCCAACAAACCGCTCCAACTGCATAAAAATTTGTCTAAGTCTAGGCCAAGTAGCGGAAGCCTCCATGTGTCCTCTTAGTATTACTCCAAGGAAAAACACAAAATCGATCTTCAAATCAACATCATGCCTCCACGTGGAAAAATTTTGAGTTGAGGATTTTTATGAATTTTTCTAAGTATCCAACTCGAGCCGCATCTAACCAAAATATGCCACATTCCCTCGCCATTGCTAGGATACAAATTTGACCAGAGAAATTCCTCAAACCGTAAAAATAGAAAAATGATTATTTGAGCTGGGGAAAGAATTTTTTTCGAGGGCAAAAAGTTTAGGAATGTTATAAGGCTCAAATACATTCCTCTAGGACACATCAATTCATTCTTCTTCAATTAATTAGGGAAAAAAGATAGGGAAGATGAATCCCAATCGTGGAGAATAGAAAACATGGGGGAAACTGAGTTTCTAATTGAACAAAGCACATGAGACTCAAAATACATACGCCTAAGAGATTTACAACCCAGGAACCAATTAAAAATTGCCACAAGGATCAACTAGGTAGAAAAGGGGAAGGTAAAAATGACAGAGGTCGTAAATTAGTAAGTTTTCAAAGGCACAATCAAAAGTGCGAGATTATTTTGAGCACCAACACTGGCTCCGACTCAGGGATGGGTGCTCCCTGCAAGTGCCACAAGAACAAAAGTATAAAAAGTGCCAAAATATCCATTGGGCAATAGGTTCATCTTGTAGAGCATAGAAACAGAGCCACATTCAAAAATAGATAGAGAAACCAATAATAATAGGTCATCAAGGACTAGAACGAGAAAAAACACAAAAACAAGGAACAAACAAAAACTATACACTGTACATAATATTTTACCTTGATTCAAGGGAATCAATCGAAGAAATGCTTCAAATGCCTGCCATTAACAAGTAATTTGATCAGTTCACCATCTAAGTCCTTGAGGAAGAAGGTGTGTTCACCAATCCTTATATCAATAGAGTAAGGGCCCATCCATAATGAGTCAAACTTGCCATGTTTTCCCTTATCCTCATGTTTGCTATCCCATAGCAGCACAAGATCTCTAATATTGAAGGCTCTGGGAGTGACCTTCTTATCAAACAACTTCTTCAGTTTCTCTCTAAAATTTATATGCCTCTAGTGAGATGCCCTCCTCTCTTTATCAAGCTCAACAATCTAGTTAATGCGTGCATCATAAGGACCTACCTATTGATCTTCTAGCTGCTGGATGAACTGATAAGAAGATAATTTCATATGAAGGGGCAGCAAGGCCTGAGTCCCATACATGAACTCAAATGGAATCTTTCAAGTGATCCTCTTAATAGTGATCCTATTGGCCCAAATAATAAACTTCAACTGTTCACCCCACTTTCTCTTGTTCTTCTCCAATGTTCTTCTAATTATCTTCAACAAATTTTTAGTACTGGACTCAGCTTGTCCATTTACTTAGGGATTATAATTGGAGGCATATGTCAAGTTTATTCCATACTCCCTGCACATTTCAACTAAAGATTTAGCTCTAAATATCATGGCATTATCAGTTACAATTTTGACTAGCACCCCAAACCTGCAAATGATGTTGTTCAACACAAATTCCATGACAACTTGGTGTGTTTCCTTCTTGGTGTGGATTTCCTCCACCCATTTAGTAAAATAATCAGTTGCTACAAGAATCCACTTGTGGCCAACACTTGAAGGGTCTGAAATTTCACCAATGAAATCCATTCCCCATTGCTTGAAAGGAGCTTCAATTGACATAAGCTACAAATGGAGGGAGCCTAAAGCTTTCATTCTACCAGAGAAACATTTACAACTTTCACATCTTCTAACCAACAACGTTGCATCCTTGAAAATATTTGGCCACCAATAACTAACCCTCAAGATCTTACGTGTTTGTGACTCTTGTGGTAAATTTCCCCAACAAACTCCTCCATGGAGGTCAGAATTATCTTGGGGATTATTCTTCGATAATGCACCTTAAGAGGACTCCCTCTAGGTTCTTCTAAGCTAACCCATAATCAATAATGACATATTTCTGGGAAGCCAACTTAAGGGATATTTTTGGTTCTTACTTAAATGCTCGGGGGTAGTATAAACGTCTCGAGATAAAACATCACATCCTTGTACCACTCGAGAATTCGTCATCTTTTCAAAAACACCCATTGTTTCTTCTTCTACCTAATTTACCTCAATAGTTTGCAAATTTCTCTCTGCCATAAGCTTAGCCAATCCCAAACATGTCAATAACTTTGTGGTTTAGATGTCCATATCATATTCTTGCAATTTGTTCACCCATCTACATCTTTTACTTGAGACTTCCATCTTTGACAAGATGTCTTTTACCATGGTATGGGGAACATAAGCAACAACCTCTGTTGTTTTTACCAAGGAAAATGCCTACTTTTCAAAGATAGTGTACTTTAACTCAGACCCCTGTAAGGCCTTACTAAAAAGGGAATGGGCCTTTCAGCCCCTTCATCATCCTTCTGCAGCAAGATAGAAGCAATAGTGTTCTCTGAAGCAAAAGAGAACAGTTGAAAGGGCATCTTAGTAATCTAGAGCTATGAGTATAGGTGCATGCTTGAGTTCCTCTTTAATCCCATTGAAATCTTGGATGGTAGCCTCCTCCCATTTGATGACCTAGACTTTCTTCAGCATGGAATTAATTGGAATGGTCAGCTTAGCAAACTTTGATATGAATCTTCTAATGAAATTTATTTTCGCAAAAAATGACTCAATTCCTTTCTTAGTCTTTGGGATTGGGACTTTTTGATGGCTTCTACTCTTTCTAGATCAATCATCACTCCTTATTGTGACACTATGTGACCAAGCAACTTTTCCTTCTCAAGACTCAAAAATGGCATTTCTTTGGATTGAGTGAAATGCCATATTCTCTACATATTATCAACATCTTCTCAAGTGCAAGTAGGTGATCACTTCTCTGTCTAGAAAATACAACTACATCATCTTGATAGATCAGAATAAATTCATTGATGTAACCAGTAAAAACAACATCCATTGCTCTTTGAAAGGTGGCTCCAGCATTCATCATACCAAAGGGCATCCTGACATAAACATAGGTCCCCCAAGGAGTAGTGAAGTTTGTCTTGATCCTTTCTGATTCCTTCACCACAACTTGGTTATAACCAGAGAAGCCATCCAAGCTGGAAAGCAACATAGAACTAGTCACTAACTACAACATGTGCTCCATGTTTGGCAAAGGATAGTTGTCCTTCATTTAAGCTTTCTTTAGATTCTTGAAGTCCACACACAACCTAATGTCGCCATTTTTCTGTCTGACTAGTACTAGGTTTTCCACCCAAGAGGAATATCTTGTGGGCTGGATAATCCCTCCATCTCTTGGTTTCTTCAGTTCCTCTTGAATTTTAAGAGATAAAAGTTGATTGATTGTCCTCTGCTTTTTCCTTAATGGTATTGCATTAGATTCTAAGGAGATCTCATGCTGAAAAATTTCCTCTCTCGTATGCCTTTAGTTTGGAGTAGGTCCAAGCCATGCAATCTTGGTATTTTTCAACAATTGATGTATGATTATTTCTCCTCCTTGTAGAGATTACTTTGCGCCGAACCAAATTTTCCTTGGATTATCCTTTGTACAAATATCATGCTCTACAATATCCCTTGAGGTTTTCATACATCTATTAATAGTGCAATCGACATTATCAAAATTGGATTCAAGAGCCACTAGCCCTTTAGGAATAGTGTTGGTCTTCACCGGATGATGCCCTTACCAAACAATGTCTCCTTTCCTTCTATTGTACATACCATTGGCTCCCAATCAATACTTTGATAAGTAAATTCTCCTTGTTTTACAGAATCTTTTCATTTGAGGATCATCATCAAAAAATTGCCAATGCTCGATATTGTCGAACGTAAAGGTCTTGTCAAAACCTTAACCTCATATTCACAATATGGGGACATTGTGTAATTTTCAAACCGAGACCCCAACATTGCAAGATTTTTAGCCAAGTCATTAAATTTCCTATCACGATGCACAATGTTAAAGGAGTCAAACATCTCAATAATATCCAAAATTTTGTGTTTATATTGTTTCATTCCACGACTCCTTGTAGCGTGCACAATCATACGACTCGCTTGAAAATTAACTCGAATCTCCTTTGACAATAATTTCCTTGACACCATATTTACAAGCAATTCTTAAACCTAACAGTGGCCTCATACTCAAAGAATGTTGTTAGTGCATTCAAAGTTCATCTCAAGGAGAAAACAAATATTTCCTAGCTTGGAGAGAGCAAAACAACACTAGCAAGACCGTTCCCAAACCTAGAGCAAGCTCCATCAAACAATAGGGTCCATGGAGAACCCACTTGTTCAAGGCATTTGTATTCTTAAATATTTTTCTCCCTTCCATCAGCAAATCCCACAAAGTTGTTTGCATCCAAATTTGTGTACAATACCTCATAGGATGCATTGTTGAGATCCTCAATAAGATGCAACATTTTCTTGTCTCTATACAACCTAACAAGGATGCCCTCAATTGGAATGGTAGCATAGGACATATCCATTTGGACACTCCCACCAACACTTGGAACCCATTTTCTTGACAAAGAGGATTCCCCACTTGGTGGGCAATCAACTATGACAACATCAAGTTTTATATTTTTACCTAGTTATGCTGCAAGCTGCACCACTAAACCCTTCACACATCCTACCACTGGCACTTCTCTGGATTCCATGGTAGTGCATTTCCCATATGCTACTATTACCTTAATATTTAGCTCATTCATGACTTCTAGAGGCATGACATTGCATAATACCCCTGAATCAAACATACAATTATGGAGTAGCCTTTCATTAATAACCAGAGTGGTGAAGTATGGATCCACATTCATCCGAGAGTCCACCAAGGATGTTCCCAAATAGACCTCGTGTGGTTCATCTAGCTCTTTTGATGCTTATGGTGCTTCTTTTTCTTCAATAATTGGAGGAGTCTCCACAATATTTATATTTCTACATAAAGCAGCTTATCTTCATTCAACCCCAAGTATTAAAATGTTCTCCTTTTGTGCTCACGAATCCTAAGAAACTCAAAAATTGGGACAGAGAATTTTATTTTACTCAACACTTGGGAAATATCATATGGGACATTCCTCGCAAGGTAGTATTGGAAGGAAAGCCAACACACTCATTATATGGCACAGGATTATTGACAATTTGGGCATGGGGAGGAGTATGATTCTTGTTTGGAACTATAGGGCTTTTGACAGATGTATCTTTCTTAGGGGCCTCTTTAGGAATGTTTGAAAGTAAGGGACCTTTAGGCTTGCCTTGAAGTCTTTCTCCTTTGAAATCCTTACTTCTTGTGTTATATTCCTTCTCTTGGGCCACAATAGTATTCATCAAAAATGTCTATCTTCCTCGATGGGATTCCTCCATCATACTTTTTTATCATCAAAGCCCTTAAATATTTGAAGTCATTATTGGGCAATTTAAAATCTTGTACATTATCTTCTTATAAATTATGATAGGGAGGAATAATAGATACCCTATGAATCCATTCCCAAAAGGTGGCAGCAATTCTAGCACTTATCACCTCAGCTTGAGGTTGCCCTTATTGTGAGCTAGTAGAACAACCCATCATGCAGACATAATTATCATTATTATCGTGTTCTTCTTCTTCTTATTGATATTCTTCACAAGGATCATGAGGCATGAAACATTTATCACATCAATCAATGACATATGTCTCCTCCATCACAACAAATCTAGTAGCCAAAGGACCATGCACCAGCTTGTTTTCTCTACCTTGGGGCTATCTATTTCCAAATCCAACAGTCCCTTACCTCTTTCATCAGCTAGTGATTTGTGAACATGTATTGGCCTTGCTGCTTGTGTTGACCTTGTAAGCTCTGCACAATTCCTTTCTCAACCCAGGCTAGCTTGTAGGAAATCTCGTTGACAACCCCTACCAAAGTTTTCACAACTTCTTCTAAATCAGAGTCTTACTTGTCTGAGGTTTTTCAAGGTTAACTAGCTTTACACCTTCCCTCTTTGGAGGCTTCCCGATTCACTTGATATTGTTCTCTATTTGCAAAGCCATGGTGAAGGAATGCCTTAAATTTATGGGGGTTTTGTCTCTTAAATAATATGTAGCCTTTTTGACAAATACATTAGTATATTTCATCAAACATGACTCATCACAAGGCCTTATTCTAACAAGAAATATTCTCAAGGTCTTATTAAACCTTGTGTTGAAATCATGTACTAGACTCATTAGGATTCTTTTTGATGTTTTCAAATTATGTCAAAAGAAACCTAGGGTCAATTCTATCACCATACTGCAATCTAAATGCATTGCTCATCTCGACCCAAGAGTCAATAGATTTATCTAACAATGCTTTATACCAGTCCCTAACATCCTCTTCTAGGGTATGGATAAATATATTGATATATACATATTCATTTTCAATCTCAAAGTCTTCCATCATATTGATAAACAACTTTAGATGCTAATATCCAGTAATAGCATTATTTCCCTAGAAATTTGGCATTCTGTTCCTTACATCTTGAGGCACTACATTTGGATATCCATCCATTCCCACAAAATTTATAGGTCTAAAAGTGTTTACAACAAAATGGGGTCTGGGTGGAGGTTGGGCCATGTTTCTTTGAGGAGATGACCTTGGAGGGGTGATAAATTGATGAGGGGATTAAGGTGCTTGGAACACATGAGCATAATTTTCAAAATGGAAGTCTCCCAAAGGCCTTGTCTCTTGGAAATCTCTATCAACCTCAGAGAAGATAGGTGCAGAGTGTGAAGAAAATATTTTAAAATCAAATGAAGGCCCCTCTCCAGTTTGAGATTTCAATTCCAAAAAGAGGCTACTTGATTTAGAATCACTCGAATGGTAGTATTCAATAATATGTCGATCACTTTCATTAACAAAGATCCCTCTCCTTGTCTTTTGATCCCCAATAGCTCTCCAAGATTTTCTTCCTTCTGATTTTCCTCAACCTAGCTTTGGAAACAATGTCCTAAGTAGGATCCCTAGCAAAGAAAGACCTTCTTCCTTTGAGCTTGGAAAATATTAGTAACAAATCTAACTATGAAAGATTTTTAAGACACTCGGTACTTATTAAGAATCAAATCAACAGGTGTCCCCACTAAGGATTTCCATCGTAGTTGTGCAAATGCACTAAATATGATATGTCAAATGTCTGAGCTCAATCCTAGGAACTGGAAATGAAAAGATTCTGACCTTTCTTTACCTGCAGGATGCATCAAATGAAAGCTAGTTCATTAGGTGTGAACAATGAAAGAATTGCACATCAAACTTGAAGCATACAAGAAATATTTTACCAGCGTTTAAAAATGAGGTGCAATCACAATATCCCTAGCAAAGGTGCTACAAGTGTTGGTATCCAAATTTGTTCTCCTTTTCAAGCCAAGAAATAAAACTAATTCAACATGGAGGTTAGAGGTAGCTAGATCAAAAATATATGTCATTTTGTAGCTAAGGAGGAGATCTGACTATCCCTTTGTTACTTGGGTTTTTGGAGAGATGGGTAGCACCTTAAAATGGTATGATCTTATCCTAACTATTTTAGGTTGTTCCTTTCAACCAAGGTAAGAGAACCTATTTTGTAACCTCTGTTATTTTAAAAGGAGATATAGCTACCTTTATTTTGAATAAATTTTGTAGAGAAGACCTTAGGGAAAATATGATCAAGCACACCGAGATATGACTCTCACGAGATGTCACTTCTAGATCATGGAGGTATATTCACAATAAGGAAAAGGTCACTACAAATGTTTGAGACCATTCTTGCTTTTGCATGTCTAAGTGACAAGGATTGTGCATTGGCATACACACATGACAAACAGGGGAAGGATGGGTAAGATTAGTTGTTTTTGAGTGAAATTTTTGTTGGAGGTGGGGCATGGAGAAACTAGATTCATTAGACCCTTGAAGAACCTTACAAAATGGAAAGTAAGACCAACATAATGTCATAGAATAGCTAAAATGTTTCATTAAATAGAATATGTGCTTCATTCGAGGCCCAAATTTGCACTCTTTTACGCAATCTGTGAGATTCTATCATGAAGTATCAAGTTAGAAAACCCAAAAAGCATCAAGGTCTAAGCCAAATCATGCCTTAGGTACACCCAAAGGTTTACGACAATATTTGTCAATAGATGATAGAAAAGTGATTTTAAATTGTTTATTCCAATCCCAAATGAAAGATATTTTGATAAATGCAATTTCATATGCCACTAAACTATCATAAGGATTGAGGTCTATATGATTGAATCAGATTTCAACACAAGATTGCAACAGAAACAAGAAAAACTATTTTCATACATTTAATGGTAAAATCAACACATTTTGCTTAAGAAAACAAAGAAATAACTCGAATTTGATTAAATCTATAAGTAGGGAAAGTTTCTAGAACAATCTCAGAGCTTTTCAATGGATGTACACTTGCAACCACCTTGACATGATCATATTTTAATACAAAATAGATATACAAGCTTCTTGAATGGTTTCTCAAAAGGGATGGGCTCTATCAAGCTTTCGATTAGAAAAATTAGTCCAGACCCCTCACACTCCAACAACTCCCAACCATTTGCATGAAAAATTTGTGCCATTTATAGCATTTACAATAGAGTCCCCTCTCCCCAAAAGACAAAAATGTTAAATGCACCAGTGCTCACCATGATTCTTTCGTGATTCTCATAATCAAATCTGTAAGAAGTCTCTAGGTGCTCAAGGGGGTATATTTCATCGAATGCCTCCCACATTAAACTCATTGCTCTGGTAGATCAGTCTTCCTTCAATTTTCCAGGTGACTTGCCCCTAATCTGTCAAATCTGCCCTTGCGTGCTCAAGAGAGGAAGAAAAGAACATCGATTGGGCACAAAAGTCGGACCATTTTAATGGCGAAAGAATTCCTCCGATCCTCCCACAAACTTCAGATATCAAATTTAACTTTCTTCTCTACTTGGCATGTAGAAAAGACCATAAAATTATGGAGACTCTCACTTGCAGATGTGTTTCAAAGAAAAAGAGGGGAAAATAAGACATAGACTCACATTAGCCGTTGATCTTTACTTCGAATTTGAACCGTCCATGTGGCGATTCAAACTCTAGAAATGCACACGGGGCTTCCTCCGACTTTTACAACTTTTGCAAAAATGGAAAAAAAAATCATTTTTCCCCACACCTTCGCCTTCGGAAAACGAACCTGACACGTGCCCAAATATGATTGGAGTGGAACTATGCTCAAATTCTGCCATTTTACTCTCTTTTTGGAAAAGGGAAAATTTTCTAAATTTTTCCCACAGCTCCACCCTTGGGAATGAGCCTGACATGTGTCCTAATACGATTCTAGCAGACCTGTGCTTCCCTTTTTAATTTTGACCCCTTTTTCCCAATTTTTTTTTTCCAAATTTCCCTCGAGAGCCTGCACCTCTGCCATTGACTGGGGAAGAACATTGACCTTTTTCCTTCATTGGGCTTGTGGTCCATTTGGAAATTTTAATCCTGAAGGAGAAAAAAATCCAAGTTTCCTTTGATGGCCTACCTCTTTGAATTTCCAAACTACCACACATCTCCATGGCACACCTTGAGGCGATCCCAAAAGTTTTAGACCTTGAACCAAAGCATGGGCTCACCACGTGTCCTATTGGGACAAGGTTTTCCCGAATGCTTTAAGCTCAATGGAAAGTGCCACATGTCATGCTTTGAGGCAGTCTCCTTTTGGCCTTTGAAAAGTCTAAGTAAAATGTAAAGTGAGTAGAGGCCTCCACATGTCAGCATGGCGCTTCTTTAGAATGAAACTCAAGGGCAAGTCCTTGAACATGTGTAGGTCCTCCACATGTCTCCATTGTGCAACTTCAAGATGGTGTCCAAATCAGAGACCCTAAATGAGTGCAAGCTCGCCACGTGTCCCATTGCACCAAGCTGCTCCAATCCGCATAAAAATTTGTCTAAGTCTAGGCCAATCAACGGAAGCCTACACGTGTCCTTCTAGCATTACTCCAAGGAAAAACCCAAAATTATATCTTCAAGTGAGCGTTGTGCCTCCACGTGGACACTTTTTGAGTTGAGGATTTTTATGAATTTTTCTAAGTATCCAACTAAGCCGCATCCAACCAAAAGATGGCACATCCCCTACCAATGGTAGGATACAAATTTGACCGGGATAAACACCCGTTAAATTGTAAAAAATAGAAAAATGATTATTTGAGCCAGGGAATGAATTTTTTTTTCGGGAAGAAAGTTTAGGAATTTTACAGGGCTCAAAAACATTCCTAAAGGACACATCAATTCATTCTTCTTCAAGTACTTAGGGTAGAAACGACAGGGAAGATGAATCCCAAACGTGGAGAATAGAAAACATAGGGGAAACTAAGTTTCTAATTGAATAGAGCACATGAGACTCAAAATACAGACCCCTAAGATATTTACAACACAGAACCAATTAAAAATTACCACAAGGATCAGCCAGAAAAACAAAGGGAAGGTAAAAATGACAGAGGCCATAAATCAGTAAGTTCTCAAATGCACAAATGGGGCGAGACTATTTTGAGCACCAACAACAATGAAAAAAACAGAGTATTAGTAACATTTATAACGTTAATACAACTAGCTCTTTTTCACTATTTGCATGTTTTTCTCAAGATACATATCTAGTGTCTTTTAGAGAAGAAATGAATGAATAAATTTGGGATCAAGCCATGGATGATGAGATACACACCATAGATTTAAAGCATTGATGGGAGTTGGTATATTTTCCTAAAGGAAAGGATGTGAGAGAATTAAAATGGGTCTACAATACCAAGTATAATGAATATGGAAAAGTACATAAGCATAAATAAATATTGGTTGTGAAAATATTTTCATAAAAATATGGAGTTGATTATAATAAAATATTTTCTCGATAACATGTTTGGATATGGTAACAATACTACTTCCTTTAGTAGCTCAAAATAAATGGTCTATATATTATATGGATGTAAAATCAACATTTTTGGATGGATTTATTTTGGAGGAAGTGTATATAACACAATAAGAAGGTTATGAGATTTAAGTTCATGAAGGAAAGGTGTACAGATAATAAAATAAATCTATGGATTAAAACAAGCTCCTAGAGCATGATACAAAAATATTGAATCATAATGGATTTAGTAGGTGTAGAAACAACCCTATCATAAAAATAAAGATAAATGACCAAGGTAAGATTATGATTGTATTTTTATATGTATGTGATGTATCCATTAGTGTGTTTTTATATATAGATGATGTAATCATTTAAATTAGAGATGAAGACAAAAATGAGATGAAAAATCTAGGACTCGTGAACTACTTTTTGGAATTGAAGTTCAAAAATCAAACGCTAGAATTTTCATCTCAAAAGAAATGTATATACTAATGACATATTTAAAATATTTAATATGTTAAATTACCACCACTTCTAACACCAAATAGTAGGTACTAATTTAAGTACAAAGGACAACTAATTATTTGTGGATCTAACATTGTTGAAAAGGTTAGTTATAACTATCATGTATTTGACATCCACAAGGCCTTATATTATGTATGGTGTGAGAATCATTTAAACATTCATATTATCTCCAAAGATTCACATTAGAAATATGGAAACATTATTTTGTGGTATGTATGTGGAACAAAAAAATAATGGAATCTTGCATTCAACATCATATTGGTTCCAACTGTTAAGATATAAAAAAATGTCAAACAGTAGGCGATAGATGATGGAAAAGGAACATCTAGCTATGGTTTAAACATTGGAACAAGGGTAGTTTCATGGAGTCAAAGAAACAACCTATAGTGACTTATTCTTCAATATAATCATAGTATTTAGTAGAAATAAGAGTAGCATGTAAAGTTTCTTGGATTAGAAGAATATTGAAGGATTCAAGGAAGAATAAAAAAGAAGCTACAAAATTATTTTGTGAGAAAAACTCACAAATAAAATTTGAAAAAAATCATTTCTTTCAAAAGAGAAGTAAACATATAGACACTAAGTATGCTTTAACCAGGGGGTTGGTTAACAAAAAACAAATGTCTAGTGTAGTCACAAAATCATGCACTTTAGACATTACTTATCTTGGTCTCGATACTATTATTTAGAAGCTTCTTGAGTGAATAAATTACAAATTAACCCCCCTCTTTTGGACATCTTATTTTATTTTTATTTCTTCATTCTGGACCTTTTCTTCCACATGCTCAATATGTTTCTATCATTTTCTCATTCATTTTAGCCTCAACTCGGGTTCCCGAGATAGTCTTGGGCACCCATGAGTTTTGTGATCCACAAGGGGAAACCTGGTATACTTTTTACTTTCCTTCTACTTTTGGACTCTTTATAGCCATTTGGAATGTTTATCTTTCTTTTGAGGTCAGCCTTTTCCAGTTAATTAAAAAATAAGATCAAGAGAACCATATAAATATAAACTTATGAGACCATAATGAGGGACCTAGTATCACTTTCTACTATCATTCCATCTATAGTTGCATCCATATACTACATTAGAGATCACCTACATCCACATAGCTCCATAATTAAGGAACAAGCTTAGGAAATTTGAATCACAGTTCATAGGGGGAGGGATTCTATTTTATTCCATGCACACATTCTACTACATTTTCTACACATTTATTTCTCGCTACTTCATAAAGTACATTTGGAAAGAGAGAAACCTAGGGAGTGTTCACACACACTTGCACATAGAACTAAATTGGGTCCGAGATGTAGTATAACACTCATTTAGTAAGTCCACAATTTTGGCATCTTAGGTACTTCTAAACCCTTGAGATGCATTATTATTTATTAGGGTTTATGCTTGTTTTAGGGTCTTACAGGTATTTCTTTCATCTTGGATTATTGGTGACATCTAGCGTAATACCATGAAGTTGATGTAACACAAAGTGAAGGTTTAAGGCCATCTACTCAACTAGTGAAAACAATTATATGAGATTTTATAGAGACCATGGCACCCTAATTGCAGTTATGAGTGCTCGCAAAAGCCATAGTCCTCATGCAAGTGCTCCATTCCATCTATATCGCCGAGATCCATCCTTTTAGGACTCATGTATAGTCATTATTTCTCGCTAATTTTCCAATCACACCGTGACACAACCTTGACACTTCATCGAATTAGTTGAGTTCTTTCCTCTTTCTTCTTGCATATTAGGGTTAGCATTTCCTTTTACATAGTTGTTTAGCTCATTTAAATTCTTACTTACTACCTTTATTTACTTCATTACGGTTTTTCATAGATTAGGTTAACTATATCTATGCTATATATTTAATTTATTTTTATTTAATCATGGTGAACTTGACTCTTCTTCATTGCACCTTCTAGGGCTCGTAATTGCATTTAGGAATTATAAGTATCTCAATCAATGATTACTTGCTTTCCAATCTGATTTACTACACAAGAGTCCAATATTTTATTTTTGCTACTCACATTCGTACTAAGATGCACCCAAAATGGTTTATCGTGCCTTTACGACACCTTTTCCTCACATATAGTATTTAAGTCTAACCTTCCCTCTTATGTTCACACTTTTGATAATGATCCACCATTACATATCATATCTCGCATTCATAATGTAGTTGTCAAGCATACTTTGATTGATAATGGATATGAACTTAACTTGTGTCCTATGTCATTCCTTGAGGTTTTAGGTCTTACCACTCTAGATGTCGATTGCCACAAGTATTTCACTACTTTCTTATGATGGTTCTATCCGAACTTGTCTTGGTCATATTAAGCGTTGTATATGACAATTTGTCCAAAGATTTCCCATACTATATTTTTTTATGTTTATTTCCCGAGGTCTCCTACAACTTTCCTTTAGGAAGGCCATGGCTGCATGCCACACAAGAGGTCGAATCCATATTACATATTTGTGTCAAATATTTACATGAAAATGTAGAGCATAATGTTTTTTATGACCATGATCCATTTGAGTATTGTGATCAAGATCCTAATACTAATCTACCTATCCCATGCATAGACATTACAAATGAGCCCCATCCACAAGAAGAACTACCTCACTTACCACCCTTTGATGGTACTTTTTTTGTGATAGCACTTTCTACTATGAATTCTCTTATTCCTTATCAGGGGCATGTCCAGTCTATGGGTGTCACTCTATCACATCCACCTTCACATGCATCTCCTACCTTAGCACGCTCTCCATTCACTTGCACATTTTTCATCAATAACTCATATTGGGAACATATTCCATTCGATCCTACATGTGATGTCACTACATGTTCCCATGATGGTTTAGCTCATCTTGGTTTCACCTTTGAGGATCTCCATCCTTCTACTCATTCCTCTCATCTATAGTATGTTTTTTTCAATAAAGCTTTCGCTTAATGTTTGTGTTTATTTCATCATCTATTTTATTTATCACATACCCCTCATTCTTCTCCACTCAGATTAGAGGAATCCTAGATTACTTATATTGGAGGCACATTAGATCCTAGTCATACTGAAATTTCATTTCCTATGCCTTACGGTTGTGCTTTTATCTTTAATAGTTATTTTCTTGGATATCTGAAAAATATCACTTCTTATTATGCACACAATTTCCCACATCCTAAATTCATTGATGATGAATATGTTGTGGTCATATAAAACTTACACCTTAATGGCTCTTTGCATAATCAACCAGAAATTATTACTTATTAGGTCACCAATTCCTTATCCGTATGAATTTAACACAAAGGATGACAATCTTCTTGATTATTTTACATGATTTCTTTGTGCACACACAGCTTAGGGGGAATAATACTCCACATTCCCCTCACACTCATCGTAATATTTGTACTTATCATATGTATACTTTCATATAGGAATTTTATTCACATATTTTAGCATTTTCATTACTCGATGACACACTTTGTGCTTTGGTTCACATTTGACTATTGAGGGATTATTAATAAACTGAACCCCACACACCGAAATCTAGGAATTATATACCACATCTCATAAAAAATTGCACATCATACACTATATACAATACATTATCCACATTTGGATACAACATTGTGTCATTTTCACATTCATTCATCATACATTATAATAGTCCGCAAAATTTTACATCATACACTATTAGGCTATTTATACATATTTCTCACATCCTATACCATACATAATACATTGCACGTCTTCATATCATACATTTTCTTTATACTACACTAGTCTATATCACATATGCCTCTAATGTTACATTCATCCCTACATACTACATTACTCATCTATCTACATGTATTACATTACGTGTTATACATTACATTTTATAAATTCTACATATCTACCATTGCATATTAAATATAATGTATCTATACATTGTTCTCATCACATGTTCATCACCTATACTATATCATATTCTACGCCTTACCGAATCATAACCCGGTGACGCACTTTCATTTCTCAATCCCTACTTGATTGTCGAGGGTTTACCAATCAAATGGACCTTACACTCATTACAATACAAAAATCCTAGGCTATTGACATACGTTTTAGACTAAATGGTCACCTATTCTATCATTTTGTAGTGGTATACACCTTAGGTTACATCACCACTATGTTATTTGATTTTGTAGTGATATGCGCTTCGAGATAAATCATCACTCATCCTTTCATATTATGGTGATATACCCTTTGGATAAATCATCACTTATATTATCATCTAGATGTGATATATGCTTTGGCTACAAGGTTCATGCACACAATATTCCTAGATCGCATTTCATCACTACACCCACACCTTCCTCACAATTCAATAGACACAACACACACTACTCGACCATTTCCCAATGACGCACTCTAGATTATGGTTTTGTCTTGACCGATCGGGGTAAAAAATATGAACCTAATTTCATACACTTCCATTCACTCTGGGGACACATGACTCTTATCATTCCATATTTCATTCCATCCAACCACAACATATTGCATTGTCTTTGGGGCATTTACTCTTGTTTACTAGTGTTTTATATGATCACTTTACTACACATGTTACATTGATTTCTTGTATGTCATTATCTATAACATCCAAACATGCACGTTAACACCTTTTTCTACTTTTGATAGTGGATACAAATCATTTACATGTAGAATGTATGCTCACCTTTCACCCTTCCTACACTTTGGTCATTGGGGGCATCCAAATTCGTCTCGCACATGTGTTATTGTTTAATTTTGTACTTGGAAGTTTATATTACTTGGTTATTCATGTATTGACATATTTGTTATTTCTCTAACATGCTAATGGGTGTTCCATGTGAAACACTTATTTTGCGGGAATACATGATTCCATAACTACTTGTTTTTCTTAGTTGTAATTTTTTGTTTCTTATATGCAATCATTTCCCTATGTTTGGTGTGCACACTTGTTTGTTGTTTATGAGCACATATGGTCTTGTGTGTCTTACAATATCATGAGTGGTGTACCATATTTTTGATGCTCTTTGTGTGGCTTACTTGTCTTCTTGCGTGTTTACATTACTTTTCTTGGTAGCTTTTACATTGTCTGCGTAGATTACAAATTGTCTTCTTACATGCATGTGTTTTCATACTAACACTTTTCTTGACTTGGCATTTACCAAGTGCATTCCCTTCTCCTTTCGGGGTAGAGTTACAAATTCCATGTGATTTTTCCTCTTTCGAAGCTCCATTCTCGTATCAATGACATCGCATTGCACCCCCAAAGAGGGGGCATAATTTAGGTTTTTACATACTAACATAGAGATTCTATACCGGTTCGCTTCAGTTTTACACAAGTAGGTTGAGACTAGTCTACATACCCCATAAACAATGGCTTTTAAATGACATGGTGTCCTTAGCATTTGAGGAAACAATTACTCGAGTTGAGGTTGTAGTGGATGTGCCTCATCAGACACTACTTCAGCCAGTGGCTTCAGATTGCACAAAAACTCAAAGTAAAGGATATCCTTCTACACTCTCTTTCAAAGATGGATCAGTGCACATGTTCCATTTACATTTTGTATTTACATTTGTATATTTTACATATGCATGCATCTTTTACATAGTATTTTTACATATACATACATACATATTTGACTACTTGGTTGTTTTATCCTTGCAGTCCGGTTGAATAAGAAATAAGCATTCAAATTGGAGGAGACAACAACACTTCATGATAAAAAACGCTTTACTAACCATGCTTTGGTACATTTCACACTTTAGCAACTACACATGTGTTCTTCCCTAGTTTGACTCTCACCACTTTTTATTTACACATTTTTAGGATCTAGTTTCCACGCTCCATATTTTTCTTTCAATCCACACTTTTTCTAGTCCTTCGGATTATTTCAACTAAACTCTTAATGGACATCGATACATATATCTATCTACTTTATGTTCCTTATGTTTTTCTCACCAACATAAAGTTGGTGAAATATGTATTTACAAAATATTACACTTTAGACATTATTTATCCCGGTCTCATACTACTATTTCAAAGGTTCTTGAGTGAAGAAAGTACTAGTTAAAAATGTCTTTTGGAAATCTTATTTTATTTTTCTTTCGTCATTATTGGCCCTTTTCATCCACATGCCCAATCTATTTCAGTAATTTACCATCATTTTAACCTCGACTAGAGCACTCATGGGTGACCCGGTACCACCAGATCACCTCGGTCCTTTCGTACTTTCCCGCCACTTTTTGGGATCCTTCTAGCCATTTGGCATCTCTTTGTTGTGGATGGATTTTTCAGGGTTCATTACGAAATTAGATCAAGAGAAACCTACATATATAGTTATGAGACCATAATAAGGGACCTAGAATCACTTATTACTAACACTCCATCTAGAGTTCCATTCATCTATTGCATTGGATATCACTTACATCCACATAGCTCCATTATCAAGGCACAATTATAGGACATATACATCATACTTCATAGGGGGTCTCTTTTCTATTCCATGCACACATTCTACTACATTTTGTAAACATAGTTATTGTTCACTACTTCAAAAGTATGACTGACACAAGAGAAACTGATAGCATATTCACACACACTTGCATATAAAAATACATCAGATTTGAAATGTAGTGTAATGCTCAGTTAGTAAGTCCACCATTATGGCATATGAGGTAACTCCTACCCCTTCATATGCATTATTATTTTTCAGGGTTTAATGCTTTTTCTAGGGTCTTACAAGTCTTTCTTTCATATTAAAATATTAAATACATCTAGTGTAGGACAATGAAGTTGATAGGACACATAATGAGGGTTTCTTGCCATCTTCCAAATGAGTAAAAACCAATTTAAGAGATTTTCAACATACCATGGTACCAAGATTGTAGAAACAAACATCTGAAAGTTCACTGGTCCTCCTCTAGGTGCTCTAGTCCAGCTAGAACCTCCAGATCCATCCTTTTTAAGACTTCTGCATAGTCATTCCCGCTCCAATATTTTCTATTCAAACCTACGACACATCCACAACACTTCTTCGAATCAGCTGATTTATTTCATCTTTTTCTTACATATTACGCTTATAATTTCATTATACATAGTTTTTAGCTCATTTGCATTCTTATTTACTGCATTTATCTACTTTATTGTAGTTGTTCATAACTTAGATTAACTATCTCTATGCTACATAGTTAGTCCATTTTTAGTTAATCATCTAGCATTTTTATATCTAATGATTAGTTTGTTTATATATTTACAAAGGATTTGGGAAAAGAGGAATTTAGGTATTTGATAAGATTTTTGGGTTTCTATGATAAAAAGAGATATATTTTCATGCCCAAATATAGAATGAAGGATTCCAATATTAAGGGGGAGTATTACAAATGGTTAAATTACTTTACATGATTCTATTTTTCGATGTAAAAAAAAATTCTTTATTACATGATTTGGTTATTTAGTTGAGTTTAGTTACTTTTTAATGAAATTATTAATAAAATTATTGAATAACAACATGATCTATTTTCAAAGCATGCCTTGTTTCATCCGTTTTACAAAATAATCTGTTTGTAAGTGAATCTATATTTAGTTGAAATCCTTCCATGTATAAGATGTTTATAATAGCTTTTCGGTAGTAGAAAGAAGTAATTGTAAGAAGCGGGTAAGAAAATGATCATGAGATGAATACTACTGAAATATTTTCCTAAATATCCCAAGGTCATTACATTACACAATAGCAGGTTAAGATCATTTTGCATAAAGATATTGAATGTTAAAAACAAAGATGGTATGAAGAATTTATCACACATTGAAATTTGTGGCAATCTAGAAAAACAAAGTGACTTCACCCAGTTCAAAATGATGTGGACCCGGTGATACTTTCCATGTTTACCAATTAAATTGTGATAAATGGGAATGTGATTTTGAGTAAAAAGATGTTTTGTGCCTCCCATATTTGACACTCATTATCAAACGGGTATGCCCTACTATTTGTTGGCTAGGGGACCTCATTTAGGGTTGACACTCATTTTATTGATGGGTTCCTTTTCCTCCATTATTTAAGGGTAATATATATATGTATGATTTTATTTGCACCATGCATGTGGTATAATGATTAACGTTTTATAAACTAGTACGTGGCATGTCGAATTACAATACATTTCTCGTTGAAGTTAATCATCCAACTCACCGAGTTCCCGATCAAGATGTATTATATATTGGAGGGACAATCTAGCCACTTGATGAACTAATTTAATCATTGACTGAACTTATCATATCACTTTCTATCGAATGTCCAATGTTTTTTTCAAACTTAGCCACCTCACCCACTTACCGAGAAGTCTAAAGTCCCATCTCGTCACATCCACCTACTAGCACCAAGGTTTGCATATAGTCCTCTAGCTATGTATACATGTTGACCCATTACAACAAGAAGGATACGAGAAAGACCACATGGGGTAAAACAATATTTGACCCTAAGCCACCAAGGAATACCAGCCATGACATATATAAACATACGAATTCGAACATTCTACTATTAATGTGGGATTTAATCCCCAATTTGGATAATAAGAGTCGATGGAAGTTAGAGGATCAACCCCCAACCACCTAGTTAATAAAATTTATTCTTGCCTCTAGACCTCAAAATGTTGATGATCTATAAAAGAGAGAGTTTCCTTTCGAACAAGATCAAATTGAGGATTGTGTAAAAGGCATAACAGAGCAAGTTTACAAATCAACAAATATGAGCTACTTAGGGACATTTTTCAGGTCTCCAAGTGAACTATGTAAGTGTTGAAAATTTAGAGACAAATCCTTTGGGTTTACTCATTTTCCAAAATAGAATTTCTTATACCATATTTTTATTCATTTTGTGTCACTTTTGATAGATAATAGAGGGAAGATCACCTTCCAAAGACGGGAATAAACATAAAGATAAAAGGGTGAAGTTTTTCAAATCTCACGGGTTCTAATTGTATTTTATTGTAGGATTTGAGAATCATTATTTGATATTTAAGTTATGTGAATGTACTTGCAAAACTAACTTTAATGGATCGGTTAGTATGAACTCGAGGATGTAGGAAGTTCTTAACAAAATAAACAATCATGTCATGTTTTTGTAATTTTTTTTCATTTTTAAGATTGTATGCACACATGAGATTATATTAATATTTTAATGAAATTATAATCAATATGATAATTTTACAAAAAAATGACAATATCAATTATAAGGAAATAAACTTGATTTTAATATACAACTGAAATGAGTTTGTTTTTATCAATCAAATTTAGTTTTAAAATACATTACAATCAATTTTTGGATCATATTTTTAATCACTTTCAAGTTGATGAAGGGTAGAAATTAATAAGCTTAAATGAATTTTTTTGTAAACTTTTAAAATATTAGGGGGTCCCTACTTGTTTACATATAAATTTTACTATCAAATCATGTTGATTTGATAATTAATGGCTTCAGAATTTTTAGTTGGTTCAGTTGTAATTGGAATGGTAGAGGTGCACTATGGGAAATAATTCAAAATGTAAAAACCTCAATGTACTTGAGGCATTAGAATGCCGATATATGAAGATAATGTTCTCTTGAGATCAATGTATTATTCCTTAGAAGAGGAATGTGAGTAATTTAAATCAAAGGATGATATGTTGGCTAAGTTACAAACTTGGTGGAGACATGAAGGACAATAATAAGTCTATTTTTCAATTAGGACCTTCATCTCCCACAATTGTATAAGTTGAGTCAAGTATTGTAACTATACTACTAGTTGTTGAATCTTCCCTTTCAAATGAATTGAATTTTGTTTTGTATTTTTGAACAAAATACTAGGGTAATAGGTTTAAAGTAACTTTTTAAAATGGGACTTAATATAAAAATCCTTAAAGAAGAAGGAAAATGAATTACTAAAACCATCAAAGTAGAGTATTTGCCTCACCTTCTAGGTTTGGGATTTAGTTTTTGTGGACGAGAATGCAAAAGGTGAATGTTGCAGAACAGTTTAGACTGTAAGGGAGAAATATCCACCACTTCCTTGGATAAAAATTGTAATGGGAAAAAAGTAAAAGCATTGATTATAAACAACGTAAATATTCCAATGTTCCTTTAAATTATGGATTAGATACACAAAATTTATCATACATTTATCCATGCAATTTTTTTGGATTTTATAACCACTATATAGTTAAGTATTGGAAAAGGAAATCATGGTTGGGAAGAATTTTGAAAGAATATTTTCTTAAACAAGATTTTGAAAATGGAAATCTTGATAAGTTTCATAAGAAAGTGGAAAAATGATAGTTTATCCATTGTAATAGGAAAGGTCGTGAGGTTAACATGTGTTGGAACTTAATTTTTAAAAATAGTAGAGAGTTGTTCAAAAGAAATTCATCGTGAAAGCAACCATTTCTAACATAACCCTTTGCCTATACCTAGGTATCCACTAGGAAATTATACAGCGCAAAAATTATAATCTAATAAAGTTGGTTCATAAGGAATTCGTTAGATTCGTGTCTACATAACTGATAAAATTTTGTTGAATGTTGAAATGAAATTTTCCAATATTTATTTTAGCTTTAAATATGGATAATGGTTTCAACTCTACAGAAGAGATGAGAGATAAGTTTAACATACTCAAATTCTACTTCTCACATTTATGTTTGACAAATCCCAATTTTATTTTGCTAGAAGAGTATGCGAGTTCGAAGTGGGCATGTTTAGAATGTGTATTTTTGAAAACTTGAATTTTAGCATATTATTTGTTGATTTTATTGTTCAAAAGTATGGATCCTTATAAGAATTTTTTTGCCACCATTAGTATTGTAATTAATATAAAAACTTGTTGTGGCCACAGAGGGTATTTGCACATGTATTAGGTCCCTTATGTTAGCCATTATTTTTTAAGTATCCTATGTGGTTATAATTAGGGTGTACATTTATTACACTAACAAACTAGTTTGAGAATTATGTGTGGTGATGTTTTGCAGGGGATGGTAGTATCACCATTTTGGTATGCAACATTTTGTAGATAGATTTTCTTTTATCTTATTTTTAGTGCACAATGTTGGCATAGATAGTTCATTATTAAATTCACTTAACTCAAAGTGGACACTATCCTATTATTGTCATGTATATATGTTTTTGTAATAATCTATTTTGGTGGAAATGGGTGTATAATGATGTCGGTATCATAGAGTATCGGTTGAGCAGTTGCCTCTTTTGGCTAAATATTGTCTAATTTTAATCGATTGATTTTTATGATAATAGTTGCACCGACTATGATTTGACAATTCCATACAGATCCACTTATACATTCACTTGTTGTTGGATTTTTTCTTTTAATGAAATTATGTTATTTGTAGAGATTGGAATAATCACATATTACTAGTGCGACAGTTTCCTCTATTGGAAAACAATTTTAATTTTTTAGAAAATTAATCATTTTTGTAATAATATTTTCAATAATATACACTAATAGTTCTAATAATGTTTTTTCAATGGATCTTGTATGTGTTTCGATATGGTGGAAGATGATTAGCAACATTTATTGGTGAAGAACAACTTTTTGTGGAACAAAACCTCCTCGAGAGGAAGTGTGATCCAGACATTAATAAAGTGAATATATTTTCCCTAAATCTCCAAATATCATTACATTATGGAAGAGCAAGTTGAGAAATTTCCAGTGATATATTGAATGCTAAAAAGAGAGGTCATATGGAAAAGTTATCACACCTTGAAAGAATTGGCGTTCTAGCAAAAATAAGTGATTAAGTGCAAGTTTGAAATTACATGAACACATGCACTCTCTCTATGTGAACTAATAAAATAGTGGAAATTTAAAATTTAATATTGAGAACAATTTATTTTTTTTTCCTCTAGCCTTCACAGCTTGTTATCGGATGCGTTGGCCCGACTATTTATTTGGCTTGAGGCCATAAAAATGATTGCCACTATTTTTACGGAGGGGTGCCTTTTCATCCATTCTTGAATTTTACTATTACTATATTTTTGTATATATATACCCCTTATTTTATTTTCACCATATAGTTGAAACTATAATTCATGTATTATAAACTAATATGAATCCGGTTGAGTTACCATGCATTGTTATCTCAAGTAAACTAGCTATCTCATTGGGTTACTGATCATGATATATTCTATATTGGTGCAATAGTATAACTTCTTGAACAACTAAGCTCATCATTGAGCGAGCCCAACATAAAAGTTCACATCATCTCATCAAATGTGGCTTTTAAAACTTATCCACCTCGCCCACCGACCGGGCATTCTACAAAGATCAACACATCATAACCACCATCGACCATCCATACGTGGTCACCCAACATAGCATGTAGGCTACTGAAGAACCACGTGGCATCAAACGAAATGTGTTCTAATACCACCAAGCCATACCATCCTTACCACATATAAACATACTTCCTAACCATTACACTATAAATGTAGGATTTAATACCCAATTTGGACAATAGGGATTGGTGGAGGTTAGTGGCACTCTCCCCTAATCTCTCTGGTTAAAAATGTATCCTCACTATCACACCATGAACGATCAATGAGCTATAAAAAGATCAAGTTTTGTTTTAAACAAGGTGAATCTCAAGACTTTGTAAAATCCATAGTAGAGAAGTCTTACAAATCAACAAATTTGAGCTACTTAGGTACATTTTGAGGTCTTAAAGTGAAATAGGAAAGTTTTTAGAATTAAGAGACACTCCTTGAGGTGCACTCAATTTCCCAAATTGTAGTTCTTATCCCATCGTTTTGAATCCTTTTGTGTTTGTTTTAATGGATAACGAGAGGAAGATCCCCTTGCGTGGACGATAGACATGAACAAACATGAAGAGAAAACAATTAAGTTTTTTAAACCTCATGGGTTCCCATGGTCTTATTTTGCATGCTTTGAGTTACATTATTTGATTTGTAAGTTATTATAATGTACTTGCAAAACTATCATTAATGGATCAGTTCGTATGAATCCATGGATGCACAAATTTTCAAACCTCGTAAATAATCTTGTGTCATTTTTTTCTAATTTTTCATTCTTTTTCATATTATTTGTAGATATTGAATCGTATTTTAATTTAAATGAAATTATAATTTGAATACAAAAAAATTAAGTAAAAATTGACAAAGTTGAGTATACATGGTAAATACGATGTATTTCAATGTATAACTTAAATGAGTCATTATAAGGAATTAAATTTAGTTGTAAATCTATTTGAAAATACATTGGAATCAGTTTTTGAAGGCGTCTTTAATCAATTTCAATTCAATGAAGGGTAGAAATTGATAAGTTTAAATGATCTTTTCATAAAATTTTAAAATAGTAGGGGTTCTACTGTTTGTAGATCAACAAAGAAAAAAATTTAACAAAACAAAATTGAAGGAAGTGATGAATATAATTAGCACACAACAATGCAGATTTTTATTTTAATCTCTATTCTATTTACTTGCTTTATTTTCTAAGTTTATTTTTCTATTTTCTTTGTTTTACAAAATAAATATTTTGTAGAGTGGTAAAGCATTTTGTTGTAGGGAAATACTTCTATGTAGATGCTTATGTGACATTCATGCATAGATATACCTACCCAAACATGACATAATCATGAGTGGGAGAAACATGAAAATAAAAAAATTTCATGCACATGACACGTTGATATACTTTTTGATTTTCACGATGATGAAGAAGAATGATATTGAGACAAAGATAGGGATTACACTACATATACATTAATTGTATCTATTATCATGCATGGGTATTTCTATCACTTCCTTTTTACATGAGATTGAGATATTAGGAAAAAAATACTTCTCTATCAAACTGGAAGATAAAAATAGTCCAACATATTAACAAGCAACTAAATGTACAAGTTTATAAACAAAAAAAAATGGTCACACCCACGTGCCCAATACTATATACATTCAAAGTACCAAAATTATAACATATTTCCAAAACAACAATGAACACTTAAACCACAATTAAAAGTAACTATAAAAAGGATTACTCAAAAATAGTATTACATATGATCATTCGATGATTTCTATGAACTAAAAAATTACATTCACATTAAACTCATATAAACTGCTCTTAAAATCAAATTATAAGATAGCAATAACCCAATCCTTATCATCCCTCTTACATGAATTCATCATTTAAAACGCAAGCATCAACTATACATTCATCTTTGAAGGTTCTAATAAAATAAAGGACAATCACTAATAGTATATAAAGTTGACATGAAGCATTTAAGATATCTACTTTATGATTAAATGAGGTTTTTATTTCCAAAATTGTTATTCAAAATAGATAGTACTATAACTATGCCCCACTTATTTTGTTGTATTTTACTTTCATCAAAATATTTCACAAAAACCATGACCAAACATATATAAGGTAACCAAACATGTGTTTTTAAGAGCTTATAAATACCAAGGTGCAACGCATCTATAATTTACCTATGTTTAAAAGTGTTTATAGTATTTTTAAATATTTATTTACTAGACATATTTAAAAAAATTACGCGCCACCAAATGGTACACACTTATATTCTTTGACCCAATCGGTTGCACAAGAATTTATCTTTGAGTACCACCTATGATCAGTTGGATATCCATAAATATAATAGGGGACATATTATAACTATCACCTATTATGGAAAACTCTATTCATGTATCACATTTCACTACCAATATCCTATGGAATGAATTTATTGGCATCGTTCTTTTAGATGTTTCTTTTAGAAAACTGATTGGTAAATACTAATTCACCCTCAAACAAATGCCTCAAAAAAACCTAAACACAAATATTTTCACATCAGTTCAGCTTTTGTCAAAAATTAATTCATAAGACTATAGAACAACAAATTATTATGATCAATAAATATTCTTCTTGCATTTATTGTTCTAAATCACAACTAAAAAAGACACAAAATTTAAAATGACAAAGATTAACTTTGGCAAAAATCCTACAATACATAGGTAAAAAAATGCTCACATCAAATTTGTTCATTCTTGTAGGCCTTCTAATGTGGACGCATAACTTCGAATGCCATTACTTTTGATCCGACCATCGATTGTCTTGAAATTCTCCCACGCATTAGATCTTGATTATTAGAGTGCCATGAAAAACATTTTGTGAAAGGTTAGGTAAATTTTTGGCATATTTTAAAGATCCAATGATTTTATCTAGTCGTTTAAAATTGGTTCCAAAGAACATTGGTTGTTTTATCTAAAGAATTAGAGTTTTAATATATTTTCCTCTATTTTAAGTAATAATCCAAGATTTAATGTACGCCTTGATTTAGAAAGTCATATTTTATGATAGAATTGGGGTCCATATGAGGTGTTCTACTTTTTAGGGTTTTTTTAAGTTTTAGATTTTTTCACATTTTAGGGTTTTCTTAGAGATAGTGGGAAATAAAAGGAATATTGTAAGGTTGTAAAAGAATAGTTTGGATTCTAGAATGAGAAGAAAATTATTTTGAAGCTTATTGGTTTTTTTTTACAATTTTTTTATCTATGTTTTATAGGTATTTCAACCTCTTACAGCTAGATCCACATGAACTGTATCGATTAGGATTTGGGTCATGCGACAATCTTGAAGGTAATATGTATTACATTTATTTGTATAATTTATTTCTTCTTTTTAATATAATCATGGGTATATGTGGGAGGAGAGATTTTTACCTTATATATAAGCATATGCAAGAGATACAAAGACAATTTTTTGATCTCACAAGAGACGTTACCAACCTTAGAAGGAGACATGCAAATGGGGATATCGACATAGATACGATTCGAACAATTAACTCCATTAATGAATGAAGGAGGAAATTAACAATTTAATGAGTGATGATTTTAGGAGATATGATCCAAGCGTTATAGGGAAATAATGATGACATCAACATTAATATTCCATATTATGGTGGATAATTATGACCAAAGAAGTTGATTGACTTATTGAATCACATGGAAAAATTATTCGAGTGGAAAACCCTTTTGAGGAGAAGAAATTTAAGTTTACATGCACTAAGTTGGTTGGAAATGCATTGATCTGGTGGGATCACCTGTAAAATGAAACAAAAAGGAAATGAAATGGAAGGATCTCGAATACTGAATAAAATGGTGAAGAAGTTTAAATAAAAATTTCTTCTTGTAGATTATGCAAAGACACTATTTCTAAAGTTACAAAACCTAACACAGAAGGTTCTCAACATTGAAGAGTATACTAATTAATTTTATAAGTTGTAAATCTATGTGGAACAAGAAGATTCTTAAGAAAATAAGGATACAAGGTATGTAAATGAGTTTAGTTATATCATATAAGATGAACTAAATACGCTCCGATCCATAGCCTTGATGATGTCTATCAACTCGCATTAAAAGAAGAAGAAAAAAACAAGAGGAGTAATTTTATAATAAATGTGAAGAGAGGGACATCATCATCTCCAATGAGAGGAAGAGGTGTATTTGATTATATAAAATGTGAATCATATAATGTAGAAGGACATGAAGAATCTAGTCAAAGTTGTGGTAACTACCAAAGAGGTAGTGGGTTTTAGAGGGAAGAGGTTATAATGAAGGGGTTGGAATAATCCGAAAAGATAGTATACATATTTACAATGTCGTGAAGAAGAGCACAAATATTTTGAGTGTCTACACTATCCTACATAGGATGGATCAAAAGTAGAACAACCACGAGTAATCCTGGTTGAAGTCAAGTGGAAGAAGAAATGGAGCTTTCTATAGACTTGGTTGAGACCTTCATGATAAGGATGAAGATGATCCTCCCGAGGAAGGGGAAAGAATAAGATGGTGTTGGTGTTTATATTTGGCTATAGACAAATATGTTTCAAACAAGATGCACTTCTTGAGGAAAGGTATGTGAGATTATTATTGATTATTATAGTTGTGAAAATATGGTATCTGTTACGATGGTTTATAAACTCAAACTGAAATGTGAGAAAAAATGTATCCCTATCATATATCATGATTCAAGAAAGGTAATGAGTTAACCATACATAAAATATGCCTTATAAGTTTTTGACTAGGAATACCTACAAGGATTAGGTGTGGTGTGATATTATCCCAATGGATGCATGCCATATATTATTAGGGAGCCCTTGGAGATATGATGGGAGGTTACACATGATGGAGGGAAAATACTTATAATTTTTGTAAAGATGGTGTAAAGTTTGTCTTATTACCCTCAAGGAAGAAGATAAGAGTGAGGGTTGGTTGGCTACAAAAGAGTTAGTTATAAAAATGGAATAAGTTGGTTCATGTAATGCATTGATACCAAAGAATGTGGAACTAAAGGCCTTTGATATACCCTCTCCCGTAGCAAAGGGACAAAAAAATACAAATATGTCATACCGGATGAGCTACCATATGGGTTACCTCTAAAGAGGGATATACAACATCATATTAATTTTATCCTAGGATCATCCCTTCCAAATCATGAAGCCTATAGGATGATTCCAAAAATGAGTGAGGAGTAGAATAGAAAAGTGACATATTTAATAAAGATAGGGTTAGTGAGAGAAATCATGAGTCCATGTGAAATAAAAGAACAATTAACTCCAAATAAATATAGATACTTGAGAATGTGTGCGGATATTAGGGACATGAATAAAAAAATTATGTAATGGTTCCTAATTCAAGATTAGATGATATGATAGACGTATTTATTAAGAGCTTGATCTTTTAGAAAAATCAACCTATGGAGTGGGGACTACTAGATCTCAATCCATGGAGGGTATTACTGGAAAGTGGATTTCAAAACAAAGTATGGATTATACAAGAGGATGGTGATCACATTTCGGATATCTAATGCACCGAGTGCAATCATGAGGCTTATGAATAGAGTACTATGAGAATATAATTGCTAGTTTGTGATTATCTATTTTGATGATACTCTTATAGTTAGTATGATAGTGAACGATCACTTGTTACATATGGAATTGGTCTTATAATTGTTACTTAAAAGTGAGTTTGTATAGAAAAATAAATACCTGTAAATTTCTTCATAAAAGTATGGATGTTTGGGGGTTTGTCATCTCATAGGATAGATGAGGAAAAAGGTGAAGGAAAATTTTCAATAGTCTATTGCAAGGAATCGACGAGAGGTTCATAGTTTTCATGGATTGGAAAATTTTTATAGGAAGTTTATCTGAATTTCATTATCTTTTTCACTCCCATAATCGAGAGTATGGACTAAGTTAACAATAAATAGTCTTGAATCGTTGAAGGAGAAACTATTAGAGGGATTGTTTTTGTATTGACATATTTTGGCAAGGTCTTTGAGCTTAATTTTGATCCATCACATGTCGATTGGAGATAATCGAGTCAAGAAGGCCACTTGTTGCATTTTTCAATGAAAATTTAAAGGAAGTCAAAACGAAATATTCTAATTTTGATTCGAAATTTATGCTATGGTTCAAAGCATTGGAGACATTACTTGGTAGCTAAGGAGTTTATACTCTTTACTAACCATAAAGCATAGAGGTATTTAAACACACAGAAAAAAAATAAATAGTAGTAACATGCAAAGTGGGTTTCATTTTTATAAGAATTCACTATTGTCTTAAAACATAAGTCGTAAGTAGAATCAAGTTTTTGATGCCTTGAGTAGTTGTGTAGCGCTGCTGACAACAATGTAAAATGAATTAGTAGGGTTCTTGGTAGTTAGTGAATTAGATGAAAGTGATCCATATTTTGGTATTGTTGTGGGACAATGTAAGGGCCCCATAGTGGGTAGTGGATCTTCTTATTATTTGATGCATGCATGGTTATTTATTAATGGGAAATTTTTTGGGTATCACTTTTGATTCAATGAAAGAAAATATTATAAGATAATATCCTAGTGGGGGTTAGTCGATGGACAATTTGGTATAAGTAAGAAATCTACTCTTGTGGTAGAAAATTATAATTGGTCGAACGTAAAGTTGGACATAATTATGATCAAGTGAAGATGTAGAGTTTGCCAAATAGCTAAGGTCCATGCATATAATACTAGGTTGTATATGCCATTACCTATCTCTACAAGGCCATGGTTTTATTTGAGGATGGATTTTTTCTTAGGACTTCCTAACACACAATGAGGGAATGATTTTATCATTATTGTGGCTGATAGATTCGTTACGATGGAGCATTTCATAGATTGTTAGAAAATTAATGATGCTTATGGAGTTGCAGATTTGTTTTTTAGAAGTGGTTAGGTTACATGGAGTTACAAGAATGATTACTTCAGATCGGGAGAAAACATTTAACAGTCACTTTTGGAAGATTATCTGAAAATGGGTGTTTTTATTTTCACTTTTAATCGTTTCCAAAAAATCATAAAATTTTAATAAACTTTCTCGGATTTTAATTACTCCAAAATAGATTAAAATTATGGTTTAGGACTGATCCAAAACTGAAATTGAAATTATTTTAACTCAAAGTTCATTATTTGGTCAAAGCCTAAAATTAATTATTTTCTTGATTTAACTTATTTTCCAAAGTTTTCAAATTCGATTAATTGTTCATCCACATTCACATTATAAAATTAAATTATTGCAAGTAATCGTAAAACTAAAAATAAAAATCTGAAACAACACACAAATTGTTTATGGGGTTCGAATTCCTACGTCCTCGTGTTCATTTATAACGATACATTAATAGTGTTCAAACTCAGTAATACAATTAAACTTTACAATTAAACAATAATGGATCAAAACCTAAACAAATATGATATCATACCTTCAAAATACTTTTATGTATCTGATTAGTTTTCATTCACCTTCTTGATTCAATTAAAATTATGATTCCCTTAGGATCTATACCTTCATGTGAGTTCTCGCAACTTAAAAATCATAAATAAATCTCAAAAATGGGAAAATGATTACACCATTATGAGCATATCGTAATTCTAAAAAAATCATGTGTACTCACTGGGATCTAGTTTATAGGTTTGGTCCTATAAAAAGAAGTTTTCTCAATCTTCCCCTTGTTGCCTCTTACCTGACACTGTAGAATACATTATTTTTATAACACCGAACTCCTTTGACAACCCGAGATATCTTCCCATCCCAGTTGGTGAGTTGATCAATATTAGAAGTAGGAGGTTGTTGGTTTGACTCCTTTTACAAAGGGTTATTGTTTTACAAAGTGGTGGGAAACATATCACATTTCCCGTGTGGATGAAGGTTAGGTGGTTTATTAGAAAACTAACCTTTGTGCCTTAGTCATGGCTTCACCACGCATTGAAATTTTTCTCGGCCATGCTTATCCATTGGCTATAGATAGCCAAACTACTTCGATGTGAACTCGGTGCATTGAACGTTTCATCACGGATGCGGGTCATTTTGCGCTCAAGTGAAGCTATGGAAAGTTGACTACCTTGTTGGCTTAGTCATGGGGCCATGTGTTGAATGTTCCACCCGAGATCGGTAATGAGATGATTGTGTTTTGTTGATTGGCCACGTAGTGTGTGGAATTTTGTTTGACTATTCAATCACCCTTTCGTGCCTCCCGAGATATATGGCATCTTACCAAACCAAATTTCCTATTGTATATACCATCGAGCTTACCAAATCCTCCGAGTTGTGATATACTCATGATCTATAAGGATATAAGGGATAAGCCGCATTGTTAGCATGTAATATGGAAATGTTTCTCAACTTGGTGGGGAGTTGATCACCTTGCCAAGGATTTTTTCATGAGGATCTTCGGTCAGTAAAATATGAAGGGTGTTACCAAGAGATACTTCCCGAATTTATGTAATGCATAGATCATCGATAGTGCTTCACGCTCACTAGTTGTGCAGCCTCTCTGCTGGTGTTAACTTCCCGCTATCAAAACACAAGGGGTGCTCAATAATCCCTTCTCTAGGTGGTGCTAAGACTCCTCAAATTACATCCCCTGAAGAATCAAAATGTACATGTAATGGCTTATAACAAGAGGGAAAATGTAATATGGGCAAATTGATGAGCTTATCCTTCAATTTGTCAAACAACGTTCTTATGACTCTCCCCAGTGAAAGGCACTCTTGTGTTTTAGTAATTTCTCCAATGGCATGGAAATCTTGGCATACCCCTTGATAAACTTCCAAGTAGTACCCTATATACCCAAGGAATCACAGACTTTGCATTGTGATTGGTAGGATCCCCCAATCCCACAATAACAACAACTTTGGTGGGATCCACCAGTAATCCTTCCTTACATATGATATGCCCCAACAATGTTCCAAATGGAGTAAAGAAAGAGACACTTCTTGATGTTAAGGGATATGCGAATCGCCGACATCATTCAAACATCAAGCAAAAATTTTCACAATGCTCTTTCACTAGTCCATACACCGTCTAGTCATCAAAGTATACCGAAGAAATTTATGTATAAAATCATGAAATGCCTAGACCACTATGCAAGAAAACATAGTAGGCGCGTTCTTTATTCAAAGGGCATAACCATATAGGAAAAACTTCCCCATTAAATTGTGAAAGTTGTATTTTCTTGGTCTTATTTAGCAATTAAAACTTGATGGTATGCTGAGAATCCATACTTGAAGGAATATATTTTTCGCCTAGCCACTCGTTCAAGGATCTCCTTGGTAAAAGGGGTTGGAGAAGGATCAGTTACACATACCGCATTTAAGTCCATGTAGTCAACACAGATCCTTATCCTTCTATCATTTTTAATGCTAATGACCATGGGATTACCCATTATGATTCCTCGATAGCTTCAATTATTCCTCAACTGATCATCTTCTCTATCTCCTCCTTGACATTGATGTGAAGCTTCAAAATTAATTCGATAAGAGGTCTTCCAAATCAGCGTGCACCCTTCTTAATCTTAATTTTCATTTCTCTCAAGGAGTGGTGAACACCTTTAAAGACAAGATATTCACATGGAAATAAGTCCCAAACTCACGCAATTGTCAATGATCTTTGAAACCTCCTTCTCTCGACCGATAGTCTCCAATAATGGCCTCCTTAATTTTGTTTCTCAACCAATGTTAACCTTATTTATTTTCGGGGCTCATGGTAGGAACGTGCTTGCGTATCAACACTATCAATAACTTCACGCATACCTTCAAAAGATGGTTAACATCCAAACTCTACATATCTTTGCCATCTATCACATAAACCATCTTTCCCTTCTCTTTCTACATGCATGTGTGCTCAAGCTGCATCTCTTCTAATTCTTCCTCACCAAAACGTGGTTCTAAGATAGGTTCATCAAATAAATCCAGTATTATATCTTCTGTCATGGCACTATCTCCCATTGTTAGGTGCTTAGTAACCTACAACACCATATCCACTAATGGTTTAGTACATCGATACTCTAAAGCTTAAAAGAGGTCATCCATCAACACCACAATTTCTGTCTGACGGGTGGATCTCAAAGTGAATAGACCCCGTGCGTACACAAGCTTGTAATGTGGAATAAAAATTATGCACCCTTGAAGAAGGTGGTAAGGCCTCTCGTGCCTTCAATTCGTGCTTTCTCACATGGTTGGGCATGAACCAATGTGGGTTCCTTCCCATGGTAGTATCATATTACAAGGGTACATTGCTTCAGAAAAAGTAACAGAATGTGATTCAAACTTAACACCACTATAGAAGGATATCACGAGGTTTCGCCACAAAAACCTTCTATCCAAAATAAAATTAGCTAAGCATCCCTCTTTTTATCTCATTTTTCCATTGATCCTCCATTTCTCTTAATAATTCATCGTGGTTGGCCCCTCTTGAGTAACTCAAAAATTCTTCCCTCCCAAGCACTCGACCGAGCGTGCCTTTTTCACCCTTGTAACAAAGCCTCTTAACTACCACCCAATTAACTCATAAGTCCCATGTGCCAAATTCTCACATGTCGACTAGTTTTCATGTACTAAGCATATTCAAACCGAATAAATCCCTTTATAAGGTGAATCACCTCAAAGTCCCCGATAGAGTGCACATACATCCTGTCAATAACTTCTTCTCCCGAGGGCTCGAAGATAGGGTTCTAACATCCCATTGGTGAAGGGGATGATGACCCACTCTTCCTTGTTCTCAAAGCTTATGCATCCCTTATTTAACCTTAAGTCAACATTATTCTTATAGCACTAGGGGTAGCCAAGTAATGCTAGAAAGTCATCCACCTCGGCCAATGCCAAGACTTCAAGTCCCCACTAAACATTTCCCTTGGATAGTGATAACAACATCCCTTAAGACACCAATGGGCATTATCTTTGTCTGTTAACCATATACATCACATTCAATGATGGTGTTAATGGGGGCCTTCCCATTTGATGTCATGCATCTATAGTGAGAAAATTGACTTCCATGCCCATGTCACAAAATATTGATTAGAAGTCACCCATCTAAAAAAATTCAAGCTAATCTCCTTTTCATAATACAAGTTATGGGGAGGAAGGTTTACATGCAAAACATGCCTCTCGTTCCCTCCTGGACACATGGTACCTTCTCCTCGTAGCCACTCTCATATCAAGGGGTTGATATTCTTTCCTTAAAATTTTACATAATTATATAACCTCGTCCGAGATCTCTTTGTGGAACCTCAACATTATTATTTTGCTCTAACTATCTTGACTTCTCTTTCAAGAACTGGATCTCTCCTTGTAGGCTTTGAATCACATCCATGGTTTCTTGATACACTTCTTTCTGATGAGTAGGGTCTAGATAATTTCCATGCACCACCTCTTATCTAATAACTAGCATTATTTTCCTTGGTACTTCCCCGACACATGCAGCCTCATCTCACATCGTAACTAGTATAGGCTCTAGTTCTGACCCGCACGCCACCCTTGGCATCCATTGTGAATCAACCTTCCTCACGCTTACCATCTTGGAACATTTTTACTTATGGTGCTACTAGATCATATGTTCAAATAGATTCTATCACTCCTCACAGCTTATGCTTCTTCCCACACCAAGATAATTGTAGCAGATCAAGGTATTCATGCTTATAGTGCTTTGTAGATCCACAGTTGTAACAAGTTCCATGAGGGAACTCACTTATTCCTCCTCCAAGGTTGTCATGTCCACAAAATCCTCCTCATAAACCTCTTCAACATGCCCCTCCATATGTGTTCCCTTTATAGTGATGACCATCATAGTTGGAATTATTTTTGAGGCTGGTCTAACACACACCAATATCAATGGCTTCATGTATCTGGTCTATCAATCTACAATCCTTGGTCTCATGGGTAGTAGACATACATATATTGCAATAGGAAGACACATTCTTATGGATCACACACTGTAGAAGTGGACATCTATTTACATCATGATATCCATAGCAAATTTCATAGTCCACCATCATGGCACGTATCGATCTCTTGGGACAACTTTCCTTTGCATGCCCCTTTACTTAGCAATCATGCACCATAGACCACTACAAGTCTCATGCATTGAGTTTGTAGATAGATTTTTAGGTGTTTGGTCATTGCAGTAATTTGAGCCTCCTGAAAAGGGCTAACACTAGTATCAACACTTCTAACAGCCTTAGTACGCAGGGAAGCTTCTAATGCCTCGAGTGGGTCTATGAAAGTCTTATGCAAAAGTTATCTCTTGAAAGGTGTTATTAACCCTCCAAAAAACCACAGAGCATGCTTAGAGGAGTGAATACCATAAGACAATTTTAATAAGAGAGTGAAACATGTTTCATTCTCCCGCACACTCTCTTCCATACCTTGTTGAATCTCCTTCATCACATTAATGCTCTTCTTTTCAAACTCATGGATATGAAGTTCATCCCAAAAGGCATTTTGCAGCACGATGTATTCCACCATTGTCTTATTGGGGTCATGCTTTTGGTATGGTCAATTATGCACACATCCTTGTAATGTCATTGCAAACCCACTTTCCTTCCTCTATGGTATAGCAATCCCCTTCGAGAACCATAGTAGCTCACACTTGTGTACATGCTCTCCAACATCCTCAACCCCTTTGTATTCTAGTAGGTGAAAATAGATCTTGAAAAATACCTACGACACGCTTGAGGTCCTTGTCTACCTGATCTAGAACCTTAATTTTGTTTAGTGTTACATCCACCACCAGATCCACTAGATCCACCAGCTCTTGTTCCTCCTAATCAACTAGATCCTCTAGATCCGCAAGGTCCACTAGGTCCTCCATCTCCTATATAACTAGATCCACCTCGTGTATCTGGTAATGGGCATGAAGTGGTCATGCCTAGCATTCCCAATGTCCAACTCACCTGCATACCAATAGTTTGTGTGTCCCATAGTACTTCTAGATATGATACCCAACAAAATTTTATGTGCACCTTTCCCAAATTTCATTCCAAACAATATACCTCCAAACATAGGAAATGATTATGCAGCCATAGATGCACCAAATAAGAAATTATATTTCCTAGGTGTAGATCATTCACTCCCACTAATAATAACTAGCCCGGTAATACTTATCTCTTGATTTGGAAGACTAAACGCCAAGGGTTTTTCACTGTGTTGATTCAGATGCAAGTTGACGGATCACCTTTCTCCAAGTAACAAAATCTCATTAGAAGTTGAAGGGGTGTCTCTCCCGCACTTGCCAAGATGGGGTAGGATGACTTCTCGGGATGTACGTCATCTATGTGAACTGTCGACATTAAAATTTTCCTCCGTAATTTCTATTTTATTAATGTATGTATTAGGAATAAGATGTTGTTAAGTATAATTAGTAATGGCGTCCAATAGAAGATAACTTGCTATCGATGACGGTGCCACCAATAAAGTAGAGTATGGTAATAGTCGAGTACAAATGGAATGTAGTGGTAAAAGTAAATATTTGTCATAAGTGGTCCGGTAATGTTAAAATGTCAAATTTGGGGTAAGTAGAGAAGTAGGGTCTACATGATTAGGAATTAGAAATATTATATTTGTAATAAGGACAAAGAGTGATGTCATAAATATTTTGTGTATTTTGATTGTGGAAAAGTCTAAAAAGGTGGAACCCATGTGAGATGATAAGGTTTATCTTATCTTAAAAGATAAGCCTACATGTAAAGGTAATTTTAAGCATGGAATATGATTGGCCGGAAGAGATTTCCTATCCTAACTTAGAGATAGGGTGGATAAGTCTAAATTCCTATAAATAATGAGGCCACCCCCTCATTTGATATGAAGAGAAGTAGTGAGAAATATTGTATGAGTAAGTGTGTAAAGGAAGCCATCATTTAGAAGGTGTGTTAAAGAATCCATTGTGAAGTTTCTACCATAGATATTGTCGGAAGGTGAGTGAAGTCGGTAACACTTGAAGTACGTCATGGGTGAGATTGTAACAATTTCTTGTTGATATTATAATTTACACCTATATTATCATATTTTTCATCATTCCTTCATATCATAGTCTATGGTATTCTTGTGTTATGTTTGTTGTTGCGTTTCCAGATTACATCCACCAAACTAAAGGTTATGCATTAGTAAATAATCATAGCACGAGGAATTCCCGGTTGTGAATTATCATAGTGCCGGATTTGTGATGACATTTTGGTTCCGTTGTAGGGACCATTCCTCATTGGTGGATTTTCTAGATAGATATTCCCACTTAGTCGTAAAACATTTTGAGGGTAACATTGTTTTTATTGTGCCTAGTAGTTACCATGGTAAAGTCACCTTTTACCATGCATAGTATTTACCACAAGAACTTTACTTTTTACCGTGAATAGTATTTACCACAAGAACTTCATTTTTTACCGTAAATAGTGTGTACCTAGTAACTTCATTTTTTCTCAGAATAATAGTGTTTACCACAAGAAAGTCATTTTTACCGTAGTAAGTCAAGATTACTTGTGGTCATTCCTATTTTACTCAGTAGAAATGTGTAAAGTCACTTTATATTGTAGTGAGTCTAATTATTTGTGCACATAAGTCTTACTTGATTGTACTTGTGAGTTGGTATTTCACCGTGGTTACATTTTAAAATGGGGAAGACTCCTATTTTTTTAGCCTAATCTAATGAAGATGCTTCCTCTTTCATTCAAGAGTTTAAACGATCTTGCATTTGTAATGGCCTTATAAGAAGGGAACAATGGACTGAATATTTTCCTACCTTTTTGGATGGTTCAACCCTTATGTGGTTTTAAACACTAGGTGATAATGTAAAAAATCATGAGATTTATTAACTAAAATTTTTCTCGAAGAAGTTGGTGAATAACAGAAATATGTAGATCTCATGATCGATATCACAAAGCTATCCCAAGGAGAGAAGGAGAAGATAAGGGATTATCATGCTCATGTTTTAGAGCTAAGGAGGAAGCTCACCGCCCGATTTGGAAGGAAGGATTAGCATATGGGTTGATGAATTGCATGGATAATCTCCTTTGTGAGCACTTCATTCTTCGGATGAAGCTAGAGATCGACAAGTGAAGTATGACCACCCGATACCATTGAACAAGAAAAGGAGATTGCAAGAAGGAAAGAAGAAAGCACGGAAGAGGAGCCCAGAGAAATTATTGCTAAAATAGAGTCGACACCAACACCTTTGGTCCGAATCCACAACCACTCTCGGTGAGAAAAAAATAGTTCTCCTAGTACATCTACTGAGTATGAAGATCTGCTCTCAGAAGATGGGCCATTAACTATTAATCTTCTTTAAGGAAAATAATTTAGTACTCGGGAGGAGATAGAGGTCCAAAGATAAATATTTCTGAAGTTGTATGTTATGGTTGTCATAAAAGGGTCATTATAAGTATAATTTTCCAAATAGAGCTTATAGATCTCGTACAATAGATAATGATAAAGGAAAAGCACTGAAATTCTTTTGATGTAGTAGATGTGTTTGTACTCAAAAAGAAAGAAAAATAAAAATAACCAAGATGGAAATGATCCTAAGAAGATGAAAGGAGAAACTAGTAAGAAACATAGGAGAAGAAATTTGGGTGTGCAGGATTTTCTCGATTTCACAGGGGACAAGGACCATACTCCATCTTCGAAGATCTTTCCAAAAGGCCTACAAATATTACATATGGTCAACTCTTGGCTATGTCTTCTCGAGAAGAGGCGGGAGCTGTGAAGTGGACTCAATGCTCAACAAAGGAAGGAGGTTGAGGTCCTGCTTTGGAGGCAGAGGTAGATCCCTATGTTACACAAGCCGACGTATTATGTAATGGTATTTCAATTCATGATGTCTTAATTGATGGAGGTTCTGCAGCTAATGTAATGACCTAGTCTGTAATGAATATGTTGGGTTTAAAAATTGATCGTCCCTCAACACTTATGTTAAGGTCATTAAATAAGGGAAAAACTAAACCAAGGTTTTGTTTCAAATGTGGCAATATCTCATTATGGGTGTTGTATGTGTGGTAGAATTTTAGGTGATGAAAAATGGTACTGTTGCACTCAATGTTGTTGGAAAGACCATGTCTAAGGAGATTTAATGCAAGAAACTACTGGAATGAAGGCTTCATGAAACTTGGATGTGGCAGAGAGAGGGTGAAGATAAATGTGATCCCTCGGCATCATAAGGTAGAACCTGTTGATTCAAGTGATGAAACTGATGATTGGACATCCTCTTATTACTCTAGTACTAGTGAAGTGGACACGAAGATGAAGAAAGTGAGGTTGATATTTCGGTCATGGATATCCTTCCACCACACCGACTCATGAACCCATAAGATTATCTAAAGAAGAAATTGTTGATTGTCTCTCACAAATAAATATTGGTGATGGTGTGATGGACAGTGAGAAGGAATCCTACCTCCAACTCTTTTGAAGGTACATACACCTATTAACTTTTGACTACAAGGAAATCCATCAAGTAAGTTGGGTAGAACATTATATTGAGCTAGTAGATGGTGCTAAGCCCATAAAGCAAATGCCATATAGAATCAATCCTAATTTTTCCAAGACCGTAAAAAGAAATAGATAAGTTGCTTAAATTAGGATTCATATTTGCTTTAGAGAATTCATAATGGGTTTCTCCCATTGTGATCTAAATAAAAAAGAATGGGAAGCTACGCATTTGTGTTGATTATAGGAAGCTCAATAAGGCAACAAAGAAGGATCATTAACCTCTTCCATTCTCGGATCAGATCTTGTATGAAGTATCTAGTCGAGTGCTATAGTTTTGCTAATGGATATAGCGGATACAACCAAGTTCGTATAGCAGAGAAAATCAGTGAAGACCACGTTCACCACTTTGTGGGTAATGTTTGCTTATAGAGTTATGCCTTTTGGGTTGTGTAATGCTCCAAAACGCTTCCAAAGCATTTGATGAGTAGGGTGTTTGAACCCTACATTGGGAACTTCATCGAGTATTTCTCGGATGATTTTGCATCTATGGGATCAAGATGGACCACCCGCACTAGATGGATACAACATTTCAAAGGTTAGATGAAGTAGGAGCCTCACTAAACCCTATAAAGTGTGTCTTTGGATGTTCTAAAGGTGTTTTGTTAGGGCATGTTGTATCCAGAGATGGTATTGGTACTAATCTCGATAAAGTTTCAAAAATCAAAGAGTTACCATTTTCTATGAATAGAAGTAAGTTGAAATCATTTTTAGGCCATGTGGGTTACTATAGAAGGTTCATCCAAAATTTCTCAAAAATTACACAACCACTAACCCAGCTTCTTGAAGAAGGATGTTACTTATGAACCGGGAAATAAGGCGCATGAAGCTTTTGAACAACTAAAAGAAGCCCCAGTGTTTTCACTGTTTTAAAGAATCCAGATTGAGCAATCCATTCATTGTGTATATTGATGCCTCGGACGTAGCACTAGGAATTACTCGAGCCAAAAGGATGAAAATGGGAATCATCATCCAGTTTACTTTGGGAGCGAGATAAATGAGCAAAGTGATGAGGTAAATTATACTTGTAATAAAAAAGAGGATCTAGCTATCATTTTTTTGTAAAGAAGTTTAGAAATTACTTGCTAGGGTAGAAGTTTATAGTTGTAATAGATCATTATGCTCTAAAATATATTGTAAATAAGCCTAACCCATCGGGAAGGATAGCAATATGGATAATTTTGCTACAATAATTTGAATTTGATATTATAGATGGGCCAGGAAAGAAGCATGTCAATGCAAATGCACTCTCTTGAGCCTATGATGGTTTAGGTTCATCTTTTGATGATGATGATTTTTCAGATGTAGCATTGTTATCCCTTGACACAATCCCTAGTGAATACATAGATATTTGGAATTATCTGAATGAATTCAAGTTTCCTGATAGTGTAAATGTAGAGACTAAGAGGAAGATTACTCAAGCCAGTCGTCCATATTCTATTCTACATGGAGTATTATTTTGGATAGGACCTGATGGAAAGTACAAGAGGGTAGTTAGACATGATCAAGGGAAGGAGCTGATAGAATAATTCCACAATGGTACATGTGGAGGACACTTCTCTGGAAAACTTACAGCAAGAAGGATCTTGGATTCAGGTTATCACTGGCCCACTCTTTTTAGAGATTGTTATAATTATTGTAAGACATGTGATATTTGACAAACACATGGTAACCATAAGACTTCATCAGCTCCATTATGCCCTATTTTTCCACTTGGTCCCTTTGAAAAGTGGGGAATAAACATCAGTAGGTCCAATTCCAACTACCCCATGCCAAAATAAGTATATTGTAGTTGCCATAGATTATTTAACCAAGAGGGTTGAAGCTAGGCCTTTGAAAATAACTTCCATGGATGAAGTGGCAAGGTTCATATATGAACGCATTGTCACCATATTTTGTTGTCCATTAGAAATTGTAATGATCAAGGAAGCCACTTCATTAATGAGCTGGTAGAAGCCCTAGTCAACAAGTTTTCTATTAAACATAGGAAGGCAACGACATACAAGCCAAGCACAAATTGGACAGATGGATGGAACAAAAAAATTGTGTTGTGTCAAATTCTAGCAAAAGATGCAACCTTGTAGGTACATAAGTGGGATAAAAGGATTCGTGGAGCATTGTGGGCATATAGGGAAACATCAAAGTCAACAACATAATACTCCCCATTTCAGTTGGCTTATGACATTGATCTAGTTCTTCCTATTGAGTTTGATATTCCCACTGTGAGAGTTATGAAAAATGAAAGGATGGATGAAAGTGATTCAATAAAAGAAAGGTTGGTGCATCTTCATTTGCTAGAGGAAATGAGGGAAATAGCAAAGGATACTAGCTATAAGAAGAAAATGAAGTAGAAGTAATACTTTGATCAAAAGATTTGTTGGTCTCCATTTCATGTGAATGACTTGGTTCTAGTATATGATTCCGTATACATAAAAAGAAGGTAGAGAAAATTTCTTCCCAAATGGATGGGGCCCTACAAAATAGCAAATTGCAGGTCTGATAAAATGGTACATATCAACTGGAGGAATTGGATGGTACTCCCATTACGAAATGGGTCAACCATGGCAAGTTAAAGATTTTCCAGGCACCAACTTCAGAATGTCCATAAGAGTCTAATCCGAGGACAAAGTAGAAGCTAGAAAGGGGGAAAATGTCAACATTAAAATTTTCCTCTGTAATTTCTATTTTATTAATGTATGTATTAGGAATAAGATGTTGTTAAGTATAATTAGTAGTGGCGTCCAATATAAGATAACGGCGCCGTCAGTACCATGCCACCAATAAAGTAGAGTACGATGACAATTAAAGTACAAAAGGAATGTTGTGGTAAAAAGTAAATATTTGTTGTAAGTGGTTCGGTAATGTTAAAATGTCAAAGTTGGGGTAAGTAGAGGAGTAGGGTCTACATGATTAGGAATTCGAAATATTATATTTGTAATAAGGACAAAGAGTGATGTCATAATTATTTTGTGTATTTTATTTGTGGAAAATTCTAAAAAGGTGGAACCCATGTGAGATGATACGGTTTATCTTATCTTAAAAGATAAGCCTACATGTAAAGGTAACAGCTTTAAGCATGGAATATGATTGGCCGGAAGAGATTTCCTATCCTAACTTAGAGATAGGGTGGATAAGTCTAAATTCCTATAAATAATGAGGCCACCCCCTCATTTGATATGGAGAGAAGTAGTGAGAAATATTGTATGAGTAAGTGTGTAAAGGAAGCCATCATTTAGAAGGTGTGTTAAAGAATCCATTGTGAAGTTTCTACCATACTTATTGTTGGAAGGCAAGTGAAGTCAGTAACACTTGAAGTACCTCATGGGTGATATTGTAACAATTTCATATTGATATTATAATTTACACCTAGATTTTTAGATTTTTCATCATTCCTTCATATCATAGTCTATGGTATTCTTGTGTTATGTTTGTTGTTGTGTTTCCAGATTACATCCACCAAACTAAAGGTTGTGCATTAGTAAATAGTCATAGCATGAGAAGTTCCCAGTGGTGAATTATCATAGTGCCGGATTGGTGATGACAGAACCTCAATTACCTCCCGTAATGTTTGTCTCCATAAATCCATCACTCATGGAGATTTTAATTGTCTTTCTAACTCACTGTCACAAGCTTCATCATACTTGTGTTGTTGCTCTTCCCCTCGTCCTTTTCAGCCATAAGGTATTCCATCTTCCTCCACGCTAGTTTCCTCACCCAACACTCAAGAAGATTCTTAGCCGGGCATAGGAAATGCTTCCAACCTTAGTGTAATGATTAGGATATTTATATCTAAAGGGATATCATGCAAGAAAAATCCTCTTGGCTCCCTCAAGAACTCAAACTCATCAATCTCTGGATAAGAATACATAGAAATCACATACTCTAAGGTGTAACTCATAAACACTCTACTCTACTAATGATCAACAACACATGTCCAAGTCAAATTAGTATCATGTAGCCTATAATACTCCTCTTGGGTCCATACACAAGGTCTATAGCACCATCTCGATCTAGATGCATACACCGAAAGACATTCACACAACTCTACCTGAAAAAAAAAAAAAGTCTTATACATCTCATGATATTGATGATCTTATACCCATTTATGTGCATCAAACTTAGGTCAATTACTAAATATCTCAAAAAATCACCCTCCATGCTCTTAAACCATGCTTCGACACTATCCAATGTGAAACACTCATCATAACGCATCATTATCACAACTTTGAAAATAGGTCCCTCCAATGGAACCAAGATGTAGTCATTTTTACCCATTTACTAACTTTTAACCCCATGTGCATCGGCCTATGACCCAACAGAACCGGGTGCTCAACCGAGGCACGCGCGAGTATTGAGCCCCTCGTTTATGTGAGCATTGTGAGAAGGTATTTCCTTTGTTAGAGGATTATTTGCAGAGAAGTGAATATTCATGTAAAATCTTAACATGAGCTATCATATCCTTATACCCAAGCATTTAATAACAAGAGAAACATCATGGCATGAAATACAAAGAACATATCTACTATAAAATATAAGGAAATAACACTAGGGTTTGCACCCCTAAACAATATATTCACAAAAGGGTCATATATTTATATTGATCATAGTCTCAGCAACCACATTACATTCAAAAGGGTTGTATCGTAGACCAAATGTATCAGGACAGGGATCTAACCCATATATCATAGGTTGTAGCTAGGCTTTCTTTATTACAAAATTTTTAAGGACCCATCTCTTAGACGTGAAAACATTCCTACAGTCCTCTAATGAGAACCTTAACTCCTAGGGCCTCCTAGTATTCTTTATAGAGCTTCGCTCTTCCCATGTTATATATCTTGGTGACTCTCTTCAAGCCTTAATGTGTCTCCTCTCTACTACCCGAGAATCTCTTCTTATAGGATCAACACCCACCACCATGCTTTTCTTCAAGAGCATATCAAATGCCAAGTGTCAATGGGGTCCTTCAATAGTGCATACTTATTCTGCTCCGAGTTCACCTCTTTCGTAATGATATCTTCTTAGGAATATTCCATGAGTGGAATATTTTTTCCTTGACTATAGAATCTCTAGGTGACACCTTATCCACTCGGCATGCCTAGTCGGGTTACATTTTTCCTTAAGTGCCTCCAGACGTTGAATATGGCTAAGTCCTTAGACCCTATGTATTGCATTGTGCGTGTACCCTAGTTTCTCCTAAACCCTTCTTAAACCCTTTTCCCGCACGCTTAGCCCGCATGCCCTTTGGTACTTAGCCAATATTCCAAGGCCCACCAATATCTTTCAATTAAGGATTAGATATAAAAGATATAATTATATTATTAATTAAATAATGGAGATTTTAAAAAAATTACATTTTCTACATCAAATATTCAACATCAAATCTAAAGAATAACGCTCGAGTATTTTACTATCAATATAATTATTGCACCTTTTTTGTGTGCAAGTGTAGAAAAATACACATTTGAAGTAGATTTGAATCCTTTAGATGCACTACAACAAACTCAATAGATTTGTAATTTTTATTTCTTTTGATTGTATTCACATTTAATGATCTCAAGAATCTCACGATGTCTCTGATATTATTTATTTGTTTTCTTATGAATTAATAATTAAATTTTCAAATGTATATACGTACATATATATCATGTATGTGTTTTATATAAATTTTAAACATACCAATGAATATTATGATGGTCATATATTTTAAAAGTGACACATTTAATTAGTCGATATACTATACTAGAGGAGATTAGAGCTCTCCAAAATTCACAGCTATTAGCCTCATGCCATAAAACAATGCATGGAAAATAAAACATTGTCTCACACCACAGAAATTTGCGAGAGAATAATATGGCTGAGTTTATTAGGTGGGTCTAACTTCAACACCGGTTAGAGATTTTGTTAGCTCTAAAACAATAACACTTAAATTCTATAAAGACAAACGTTGATGATAATAAATGCTATTAAAAATAGATATTTTCTTCTAAAAAATAATATGATTATATATTTAATATTTCAAAAATAAAAATTACATACATACATATAATACATTTCCAAGTATTTTTATGTTAATGTACGGATCTTATATATTTACTTGAAAATAAGGTTCCTTTCACAAAATTTCAGGTGAATATAACTAGTCAAATGATTCATTTAGACAGTGAAGTCAGTTCATGTATATATCCGATTAGATTTTATTCTTTCGGTCACACGCACGCGTAGGCCACAAACTTCAAAGAATTTGTCATGATATTTTCAAAAGCGTGTAAATGAGATTATGTTTATACTTCCACTGCACAGATTGCTCCTCGTGGGGCCGTGGCCCTTCATTCCATCTTTTCACACGCACACAAGTTCGTAAATGAGATTATGGGTTCAATACTGTTCAGCCAGAAAAAGTTGCCCGCTGACGTCGGTTTTAGGTTTTTCGCATGGTTTATATACGGTTTCTAATCATTTTAAATTGTGCCACGTTCAAAATATGTAAACATGACCATCTTAAAAAGGATCCCGACATTCAAAATGTCTGTTCAGCATCATGTGAAATCATAGATGTTTTTGATATGAGGAATGACGATTGCAGATCTGTTTGAGTCGACATTTGCTGTCATTCATTGTCGTCGTTGCTATTGCACGGCGTTTATATTCCATAGCATATAAACAACACACCTGCTATTGACAGTGACTTACATACTCCTGCTATTGTCAATGACTTACATACACCTGAACCTGCTTTCCATCTTTGTCACAGCGTGCGTAGGCTACAAATTTCTAACAATTCTCTTGCGATATTTTGAAAACTTTGTAAATTGAACAAGACCAGGAAGCTTAACTCCCCACACGGTCTCAAAGCGCAGATTCAATAACACTTGGAAAGCTCTTATAGAGTCGAAATTGGAGTTGAAAAAGGTTCATTTCCTTTGGTGCTTATTTTATGAGGGCTTGCTGGTTGGCAAACATTCAACATCTTGGGGTTGCTAATCGGATGTGTCATGCGTGTTAGCGTCCTAAAACCCTTATGCATTTTCTCTGGTTGTGCGTGCTTGCTTAGTCCGCCTAGAAGTGGATTCACTCCCTCTTCCAACCTTTCCGCCCTGAACCCTTCACCTGGAAAATTGTTTTACTAGGGGACTCGGCCTTGCTTCCTACAAAATTCAACAAATTTTGGCAAATCTTTCATGCAAAAATTATTTTTGAAATTTGGAAGATTAGAAATGACTCTATTTTTAATCAAACTTCGCTTAGCCTGGAGTTTTCTATGTATGCTAAAATTGGAATTATTGCTCATGTGTTGCTTCAAATCCAGTCTAGGCGGAGAAAGTCCGCTTGGAGGTGGAACATCTTCAGGATCTTCTCGCCCACTGGGTACTCACACCGGTTTCCCTTCCCACCGTGTTGTTCTTCTCCATTGTGGCAATGGTCCCCGCCACCCCTCAACCTCGCCTCTTGTGGTCAAAGTACTCGTCATCGACAAAGATGCCCGAGCTCGACGTAGTGCGTCCACTACTCGGTAGCAGGCTAGTAGCATTTTCAGGTGGCTCGGTGGTGATGGTTATGGGGTTTCTCCCTGATCTCAAGATGGTGAAGGCTATGGAGGGGCGGCTCCCCCTCCGATCAACAATGGTGGTTGTCTCTCTAGGTGGCCTTCCTCCTCTTCTACCTCAAGTTCCGAGACGGACGCCCTCCCGAAAAATTTCCTCACTTGGTTATTGAAATTTCTTCGACTAGATAGGATGATCTCGCCCTATGACCGAGATGATGGGTGGGATCCTACGTCATATTCTCTTGACCCCTATGCAATGGCTTGGGGTAATGCTTAGCACAGTCATCGCCGCTACCTCCTCCATTTGTCATGTTCGATGTTCTACTTAATTCACTCCTCTATAACTTGTCACTTCTATGAGTTGTTCTTTGTTCTTCTACTTTTTGTTTTTCAGTGGCACGTGTGTGCCCTGGTGTGGTGAATTTTGTGATGTGACTCCTCCACCCATTTTTTTGGTTGGAAACCCTATGTACTTTTCTTGATCATATCAATATAAAAATCTATTTCAATCAAACAAAAGTTTGCAAATAAGATTATTCTTTCAATATTGTTCACCAACAAAAATAGCCCCTTGACATCATTTTTAGGGTTTCTCACATGGTATATATACGTTTCTAATCATTTTAAATCGTTCCATGTCTGAAATATGGAAACATGACCATCATAAAAATGGTTTCTACATTCAAAATTTAAGATTCGTGTATTCTATAAACATTTTTATAACTATTAAGTAATATAATTTTTCATATTATTTAAAAACTAACTCAATCATAAACACGAAAAGATTCTTGACCTCAATTAAATGTGAATAACCTAAAAAATAAAAATTGTAATGTGAAATGTTGTGAACGTGGAAAGGGATTTAGGGAAGAAATAAAAGGGTAGGTAAAGGAATAATTGGAAAAGAAGATGGGTGTAGCGAACGACGTTTGAGGGAAGAGAACTTAATAGGGAAGGAAATAGGACTCAAGGAGCCAATTTAAACATAATATATATGTGAAGAGCATAACATATGTCAATGGAAAGGAGAATTTTTTTCTTGAAGAGGCGGGCAATCTTCTGCAGAGGGTGATATCTAAAAATGAAAGAACCGTATGAAAATCATACGGACATGAAGTCGTTGATTATACGTGGAATGGTGAAGTAGTGATTTCATGCAAAATTTAGATTGATTTTTTCCCAACTATTAAGTTACTGATTAGGGTAGTGTATTTTTCACACGAGTGCAATTTACGTCCAAAGGTGAAAAGTAAAGAAGGTAACAACCTACATGTTCAAACTTTGGAGCTTGACCACAATAAATGTTCTATGAAAGTGTCAGGGAAAAAATAAAAAATCAAATGTCATCCACATTAGGATTTGTCTATTAAAACAACCATATATTCCCTCAACCAATCACATAAATAATTTAAAATAAAGAAAAATTTTGATACAATAATTGTCGATAAATGCTCTCGCTTTATCTCTAGACATGAAGTGACCCTCCTTTAACTTTTCATCACACTAGGAAAAGGGATAAAATATGCGAGAATAATCCTTCACAAAATCGAAACAATAGAAACTAATATGCGTAGAAATATTACGATCTCAAATAAAAGTGTAGAATAAAATAAGACAACATAAAGAGACATTATTTCATGTGGTTCACCCAATTTTGGCTACGTCCACTAAGAATCGATTCTTAAGATTTTATTATAAGCCACCGCTCTCTAAATACAATACCTGTGTCTATTTGGAGCTATGCTCAAGAAACTCTACAGAATTCACACCCGAATTCAAAACACATCTGCAATGTTACATTAACCCTACCATATGCACAAAACCACATAAGTGTTCAAATTTCTGCTTAAGCAATTTTACAAAACCATGGGCTAAAACTGTCCCATTAGCCTATGGGTAAAAAGTTCCACCCATATAAGGAAAGCATGTTTCCTAGTATATCGGGCACGTTTTAAGGCCAATCTTTTTTTCTCAGGGGATGCACCCTTAACCCTAATGAGACAACTATGGAAAGTGTATATTACTCTTAGTGTATAGTCTTCAACACTTTCTCACATGAAAACAAGCTCCAAAACCTAATAATCTCCCACTTGGAGACTAGTTTTCTTCTAAGCAAGTTTCTCAACCCTTCACTAGTTTATGTGAAGACCAACCAAATTCAAACATAGCTTTAATTTTTACCTTGTGACCACCTTCATCATCATGTCTACAGGATTCTGACTTAAATGAATCTTCTCCAGCTTGACTTCTCTTCCTCAAAATTTGTCCTAATGAAATGGTACCTTAATTATATATGCTTCATCCTAGAGTGGAAAGAATATTTCTTAGCTAGGTGTATAGAACTCTGAATATCACTATGTAGTTTTCCTTCCTCCTATTTATGGCCCAACTCCTCAAGAAATTTCGGTAACCAAATCATTTCATTTATTCCCTCTATGACAAAGAACATACTCATCCTCTGTGGTTGATAAAGCCACCAACTTCTGTAGTTCTAAAATCAAGCTCATTGTTGTCCCACCTACAAAGTGTAAACATAACACGTTGTGCTCCTCCTACTATCTACATCTCTAGTCGAGTTTTTAATATACATAACCACATAAAGTGGTGTCGATCCACTCAGTAGCACAAAACTGTCCCCACGGTCCCTCTCAAATACTAAAGGATCTACTTTCTTTGCATGCTAGTGATCTCTACCTGGATCACTCAAAATCTACTCACCACTCCCACTACGCATAACTATGGAAAGTGTATAGTACTCTTAGTGTACAATCTTCAACATTTCTCACATGAAAAAAATATCCACAACCTAATAATAAATTCGGATGAATCATAATCTCGCATGACATTTATGCACCTTATGTCAGTTCATACGCCTATCAAACAATGAATGCCTATTTTTGACGGTAAAATAGGTAACTTGATAATGATTTGGACGTTAGTAGAGACAATGATGTCAAAGGTTAGGATTGTGATAGTATGTGGATGTTGATATGAATGAGGACATGGAAAGTTAATATTAATATTCGTTGTCGTTGTTTTGCCAATAAGATGGTATGTAAGAGAAAAATAGATAGGGTCAGTTGAGGAGGAAAACTTGTGAATGAAGGTGGAAGGTAGAGTGCGTGCGTTCTAATTTTCCAATCTAGTGCTGATTGCGAGAACTTCCTTTTTTCTAGGTGGAACTACCTGTGAATGCAAAACAAGACCACAAAAGGAATATTAAACAATATATGTCAGTGGATTGCTAAGTGTGTGTTAGATCTAGGAAGTATGATACTTCCTTGATGGTTGTCAATCCATTGTTTAAAATAATTTAATGCAAGAAATAATGTAAAAAATAGCATAATACTATAGTTGATATGATTTAGCTATCTCATTCAAGTACAATAAGCAGACCTAATCTAATAGGCTAGGTTATTATCAAATATGGATGTTAGGGACAGTCAATCATGTGGGTCGAGAAAATTTAGGGTCAAGTTTTGGGTGATTTGGTTTATTTGGGTGAATATTATGAGGTTGTTGTTATAGGAATGTTTACAAGATATGAGACCGATGTCACCTAGTATAACCGATCTTTGGTTGAAAGGAAATTGACGATGGTTTAGGTAACCGACATCGTAGGGTCGGGATGATAGAGACTCAATAAATTTTGGTTTTAATGATTCGTGTGATTACATAGAGAATAGACAGAAAATGGTGAGGTTGATGGCAGTGCTTGGAATACTCAAAGATGGATAAAGTTGGGTATGGAGGGCTGGGAGGTTGCAGGTGGTTAGGTGGAGGGATTGACAGGAAGGTGAGAGGTGATGAGATGTAAAGGAGACTAGGATTACCAAAGAGATATAAAGAAATTAATGTAGATAAGTATGGAAAGATGTTGATCCAAATGTACTTACTTGTAATTTAAGACCTGATGGTTAGGTAAAGGTGATGATTGATCCATGGAGCTCGTGGTCGATGTTGTGGCCATGCTTCCAGTACTAGTTGAGTAGGTCAAAATGTGCAAGAGTACTCTAGTGTGTGCTTGTATACAAATATCTCTTCTCCAAAAATCAAATAATTCTTCTAACCTCTGGAACAAGGTTACCAAAGTGACTATATGGTAACCGACGACGTTTTAGGTTAAGTGACATCAATTTAGGGTTAACGGTGTCGGTGAAGGTGGGAAATCCTAGGTTGCCAAAATAGTAGATCTTGGTTATCTTTTGACCAATTCGCCCATTGATACGAGATCCATAATGGAATTTTCCACGTAAGTAAGTGTGCATGAGTTTAGAGGAAGAATAGGGATCTATTGTTAGCGTTAGACTAGGTCTTAGTTATTTATGGTAAGTGGAGATTAAGTCCTAGTTAAAACGAAACATGTTAAGAATAGGTCTATGATGAGGTGTCTAGCTGATGTGGTGGGGTGAGGTGTCTTGGTGAGGTTGAAATAAATTTAATTAAGGTATTTATTAATAAATATTGTGAGAATGGGCACTAATTTTATTGTAAGTAATTAAATTATTATACATGTGGGGTTAAGGGGAGTGTGACCCAAATTTGGTGTCTACATTTTGCCCCTTTTTGTTGCATAGCTTGGATTGGTAAGCAATGATAAAAAAATAGGTAGTGATTTCCCCATGTGTGGGTGAAGGTGATCCCCTCAAAACAAGAACTTATGAGGTGTTATATTGAATTAGTGAGTGATTTGATAAATTTGTAGTTTGTGGAAGTAAAGGTAGGTGGGAAGGGTATGAGTACTATGGGAAAGGATGATGGTCAACTCGAGTAATAGGTAATAGGACAAGGTAAAAATCGGGTAATGGATACTAGAAATAAAACACATGTGCACATATAGATTGCAACGTGGTACCAAGTTGAAGATCTTGCAAACTCTACATCATCCAAGGTCAATAGGTTGATCCAAACAAGAGAAAATTTATTTAGGTATAAAAGGCATAGGATATCATCTGGAAACACAACATAGGTCGTGTACTAGAACATTTAGGTATATTTTGGTACACCAAATTTTTGGTCGGGATAAATGACACGAGAATAGGAAAGATATGGTTATTAGCCTAAAACAACATAGGTAACAACATTACAAAGTATAACAAGTACATAAGGTCAATGGTCACACCAAGTAGGTCAGGTTCAGGAAAATAGGTCATGGCACGGAAAGGCCAAGGTATAGGTAAATAATAAATCCTGAAACGTAACTAAGGAACTGTAGCGGTAGTTCGGATTGTAGTTAGGTTGACATAAGTGTGGGTGAGGTCAAAGCATATCGTGCCTCGTGGAGTTGAGGCAAAAATGGAAAAAATGGGGTAAAAAATATAATAGTGGCGGTAACCAATGCCGGTTAAAACTTAACCAACGTTAGTTTGGTAATGCCAACATCTCATCATATCGGGTTATGGTTAATAAAAGGAAAATTCAACTTTTTACAGAATCATTTTTCATTTTCAAATTATAGAAAATAGAATAGGAGAGGTGGAAAGTTGGAAATTGAAAAAATGAGATGAAGATCTAAGTTGGCAAGCCTCGTAGTGGGTGATTGGCATTCGGTAGGTGAGTCCATGAGATCAGGTTGAGTGATTCTATTGATTACATGGTGGGAGTCAATTTGGTCATGGAAGAGGCGGGAGAGTGTTCTAAAGTGGACTACCTCCATAGCTGCTAGATGTACCACCATGCCAACAAAACTGAGATGACATAAGATTCTATCCGATCTACACATTTGTTGTTCAAATAGTTTATTCAAATCATTTTTGTGTAAAATTTGGGTGTAATGTTAATTTTTGAAATTATGGGTAAAAAAGATGGAAATGCGAAGAAGGAAGGTCTAATGTAGGTTAAATAGGGTTGGGAATAAAGATAAGATATGTTTGGGTGGGTTAGAGTAGGTAGTAAATTCATTTTTGTGAATTTTTGAAAAGTAGGGTAGGGGTTTGCAGATTTGGACGTTGCGACAGTGACTAACAAAAATCAAGGGTTGGCCGACGTCGATTGGCCTTGGTTGGCATTGGTTAATTATTAGGTGACTGATGTCGGTTATGATGGACTGATGTTGGTCAATAGTGACTGATGTCGGTCATCTCTAGGGAAAAATAGGTCAATAAACGAGATAGGGTGGGAGGGAAAGATAGGTAATGAGATATAAAGGCAGGTTTATTGAGAATGGGTAGGGTAATATGTACAAATAGGTACAAGTTGAGGGATGTGAAATTGGGATGGGGGGAAAAGGGGTAGTATTTAGGGTTGGGATGTGGTTATGGGGTAGTAAGTAGTAAGGGTCTTGGGAATAGGTTGGTTGGTTAAGAGATATGTTGGGTATGGTCAAGGCTTAACAATGTTGTGGTTTGTTGGATGTAGGCTAGGACTAGCCGCGGATGAGAGACATAGTACTAGGTTCCACACTCACACCACCGAGAGTACATGGGGCCAGTGTGCCCATGGAAAGGATCAGTTGAGGCCACACGCTCACGAGAGACAAAACCCACTGTGGGGCAGTGGAGATGGTACTTGTAGGAAAGGTGGAGGGATGTTGTCAAGGTACCCTACTTGAGGGGAGGAGTAGAAAACATATTATAGTAGGTTGGATATCGGTGGGGTGATGATTAGTCACCGGATATGATCGATGTATCATATTTTTTATATTTATGATATATATTGGCCTATGTACTCAAGATAGTGAGGTTATACATGAGATTTTTGGAATTTTTGATCATATATCGACCTACATTCCAAAGATGGTGAGGATGTATATGATATTTTTGAGATTTTTATATTATTTGTATCGGTGTATAGTTGATGGATAAAAATACTTGATGATTTTTATATATTCGATGATATTCATGATGGCATGTATGTTGTATTTGTGTTTTTAATTTTTTTGTTATTGTGCATGTGATGGAAACTAGGTTGATTAGACATGATTGAGTCAAGGTCAATTAGGCATGGTTGAGTCGAATTCATAGGCATGGTGGAGTCAAGTGTCGGCATAGTTGAATTTAGGTCGTAGGCATGGGTGAGTTAGGTCATTAGGTTGGTTTATGCGGGATGGAGTCTTGTTTTTAATTTTAATTCAATTTCCATGTTATTCGTAACATAAGAAATAAATTACGAGTTATATATATGTTATGGTGTAAATTTCCAAACTCTTTGATAATATGGAAATGTGAAATGATTAAATGGATGTTTTTATGATGTGATAACATGGAATATATGTATTTGTGGTAATTTTTGAAGTGTTATATAAAAAATGGAAATTAATTACACTATAATGTTAATAGATAATATATGGGGAAAAAGGTTCAGTGTAAGAGTGGTCAAGCTAACCTCCAAGGGCCCGATGCCCTCAAGGTTATGTCTACATATCTCTCGATGAAAAATGGCCTCAGGCCAATGTAATTCTCCCATAAGCTAGGGAAGAATATGATAAGGTAGAGGAATGGGTTGTTAGACTTAAGGCATGATTGAGTTTAGGTCATACGCATGGTTGAGTCTAGCTCATAAGCTTGTGAAATATCCCCAATAGATCTTTTTCCCAAAATGAATTTTTCTCCCATCACAAATATAAACACATACTTTCGATAGCTATGACAATAAAGTTAGGGAAAATATGATTTAAATAGAGGAAATGAAACTAGGGATTGGATGAGAAACCAATGCAAATCACTCTCAAAAAATTATATTCTTTTCACAAATTGATTGCCATATTTTTTGAAGCCCAAATATATTAAAATCAAAATTTTTAGAAGCCACAAATGATCAGAAATCAGATCTGAAATCTGATTATAAAATTGCTCAAAAACCACTGTGATAACCCTCTAAAAATTATAAAATTCTTTTGCTTCACTTCACAAAAATTTGTAGATGATTTGACAATAGAAATCAGATTTAAATACCTCAAAGAACATGACAAATCAGTCCCAAACTGGGTCGATCTAATAGAAGAACTGCTGCAATTTATTTTCCAAAATACCCTCAAAATACACTGCTGGAAATGAATGAAAATAACTCAGAAAATCTGATTACAATCAATGGGAATTTCTAAGTGAAAAACCCTATCAAACTCTTAGGGTTTTTTCCCATAATAGGTAGAATTCATAAGGGGTTTTGTCCTTAGAAATTTTAATGCAAAAGCTGAAGCTCTATGCAAGAGAAAATATCATATAAAAATCTGCGTTATTGAAGAGGCAAGTTGACTTCCCTTTTTAAGATAAAGGGCCAACAACCAACCTCCAAACGAGCCAATGAGCTCACATGATGTTCCCTATGCAAACATTTAATATTTTCCCATATTAAATGTTTGTCCCAACAACATTTCCCTCCTAGTGCAAGTTGCATTTCTCTAGGGTAAATACATAAATTAATTATGATTTTATCTTTCCAAGGCTTCATTACTCCCCTTTAGCCCAAGTCACCATTATCCTTTCTAGGAGGAATAAAATATAATAAATCCCTTTACAATGACTTTTTCCCTTAAGGCAAATCCTATTTTTCATAAGGATTACAATTTATTTTTATTAAGCTAAATAAATTAATATAAGTGCTTTAATAATTTTATTTTATTTTATTTATATCACTTTATAATAATTTATTATAACTTAAGTCACCCTTATATTTTTCCTTTGGCCATCAGGTTGACAAAATGGGCCAAAGATCTTCGATTGGAAAAGGCGGCATTACAGTCCTCCCTTCCCAAAATTGCTTGCCCTCAAGCAATTCTAATCTTGTTTTGTCCAAGTGTCATGCACAAGAGACAAAACATGCTGAAGTGATCCGCAAGCCTGACACCTGTTCCTGTCAAGTGAAGCAAATCTTGCCACAAAATATAGATCTCTTGATACTCATAAATATGAGTATGGACCAATGGTTCAACATACTCCATAATGTAAACTTCACCCTCTAATTTGTCATGCTTCTCATGAGAGAAAGAAATCTGAATGTGCAACAACAAATTAGACATATTATCATTCACTGCATACCTTGGAGTATCATCATTCTTTATCTCCATGATGACTTGGCTTTGCTGCATCAAATTCTTGGCATCCTTGTCAACAATGGGCTGAGTATCTTCACCAAACAGCTTATCATGAGCTGCTGGTTTGGAAATTGCAGCAGCCTGCAATTCCACACAAGTGTCCATGAGAGGCTCCTCCTCATGTGCTAGTTGTTCCATAGAGTCTTCTTTCGTGGGTGTGGACTTCCTTGCATCAATTGCCCACATCTTTTCCTTAAACTCTTGTAGGTGTTGTCTCGCTTGAGCGGCTATCAATTTAGCAGCTTTAGCTCTGTTATTCCATTCCTCACACCTTTTCAATGTTTCCATTACATCTTCCTTGCTTGCATATACAAATTTCTTCTCCTGAGATGGAATAATTTCTCTAGCAAGCAAAGTTCCACTAACACAATTATTTTGTTCAATGGAAATCATACCTTTTGAAGCTTCTTCTTCTTCCTTTGGCTGTAGATCTGATTTTTCCTCCTCTACCCCTTGCTCACCTTTATCCTTTGGTAGATCGAACCTCTCCATGAACCTTTGGCTACAGTCATCAAAGAAGTAGATAGATTCTTCCCCTTGGGTCTTTATCACATGATACCACCAATCTTTTGCTACCCGTTTCAAATGATAAGGAATGAATTTGAGGGCATCATCCACACACATAGGATTTGATAGCAAGTATGCCTCCAATTCTAACAACCATGATCTCACAGAAATTTTATTAGTACCATCAAAAATAGAAATCTTATCCTGCCACGGTAGTAACTTTCTAAAGAACTGCATGTCTGATGCCTTTTTTTCTCGCTTTCATTCAAATCAGATTTTTTTTTCTTCACCCTACAGGTGGGAGGAACATTGCTCTGATACCACTGAAATATCCCCAATAGATCCTTTTTCCCAAAATGAATTTTTCTCCCATCACAAATATAAACACATACTTTTCAATAGCTATGACAATAGAGCTAGGGAAAATATGATTTAAATAGAGGAAATACGACTAGACATTGGATGAGAAACCAATGCAAATCACTCTCAAAAATTATATTCTTTTCAGGAATTGATTTCCATATTTTTGAAGGCCAAATATATTAAAATCAAAAATTTTAGAAGCCACGAATGATCGAAATCAGATCTGAAATCTGATTATAAAATTGCTCAAAACCACTGTGAGAACCCTCTAAAAATTATAAAATTGTTTTGCTTCACTTCACAAAAATTTGTAGATGATTTGACAATAGAAATCAGATTTAAATACCTCAAAGAACATGCCAAATCAGTCCCAAACTGGGTCGATCCAATAGAAGAACTGCTGCAATTTATTTTCCAAAATACCCTCAAAATACACTGCTGGAAATGACTGAAAATAATTCTGAAAATCTGATTACAATCAATGGGAATTTCTGAGTGAAAAACCCTCTCAAACTCTTAGGGTTTTCGTCCACAAGAGGTAGAATTCATAAGGGGTTTCGTCCTTAGAATTTTTAATGCAAAAGCTGAAGCTCTATGCAAGAGAAAATATCATATAAAAATCTGCGTTATGGAAGAGGCAAGTCGACTTCCCTTTTAAAGGAAAAGGGCCAACAACCAACCTCCAAACCAGCCAATGAGCTCACATGATTTTCCCTATGCAAACATTTAATATTTTCCCATATTAAATGTTTTTCCTAACAACATTTCCCTCCTAGTACAAGTCACATTTCTCTAGGGTAAATACATAAATTAATTATGATTTTATCTTTCCAAGGATTCATTACTCCCCTTGGGCCCAGTGTCGCCATTATCCTTTCTAGGAGGAATAAAATATAATAAATCCCTTTACAATGACTTTTTTCGCTTAAGGAAAATCGTATTTTCCATAGGGATTACAATTTATTTTTGTTAAGCTAAATAAATTAATATAAGTGCTTTAATAATTTTATTTTATTTTTTTTATAGCACTTTATAATAATTTATTATAACTTAAGTCACCCTTATAATTTTCCTTTGGCCGTTGGGTTGAAAAAATGTGCCAAAGGTCTTCAATTGGAAAAGGGGACATTACAACTTGGTTGAGTTTAGGTGCAAGAAAGTTTTTTAAAATATAGGTGTTTATGGTCCTGTCCTCGTATAGGGCAATAAATAACTAATGAAGAAAGTGGATGGTAAGAGGTGGTAAAAGAGATGCTTAATTGATAAGAAACCTAATGAGTCTAATCATACTAAATATTGGCTTATGAACGTGAGATCGTAAAGGTGTTATAGAATGAAATATTCTTAGGGTGAATAAATTTACATGATCATGAAATTTCACAGATTACAGATCCAATCCCTTGATAAGATAGAAAATAAGGGTGAAAAGGAAATGAGGTGAAATTCAGTGATTTAGTGTAACTTAGTGTATGGCAACATGTTTACGTGGAAAGAAACCCATGATAAAAATAAGCGAGTCCATGACGAAAAATTTATCATTTTCTTCTTTTATTTTTATTGTGATAGACTGATCGATGCGGGAAGTCTATATGATATGAGTATATTATCTCGTTGAGTTCTTCATGAAGCTAATCAATGCGGGAAGATTATGAATATTTTACTTTGTTGTTGTAATGATGTTATATAGTTTTCCTCTAGGAAGAAGTCTTTTTATAGAACTAGATAGAGTGAAGAGATGTTCCTTTTGAGGGAGTCATCTCATTGCTATAAGTTTGACTCAAGGAGTTGAATCCCATTTTATTTTTGGGAATTTAAGTCACGAAAAATACTATAGAGGATGATTAGGTTCTTTTTTAGAAGACAAAACCATAACACAAAGAGGTTAACTATGAAAGAGATGGTTTCAATGATGAACAACCATGGGATTTCTTCTTGAAAAAAACAAAAATTATCCATGGGAATCATGCCATGAGTAGAGCCAAAGCACTCATATTGAAGATAAGGGTGAAAGGTGATGGGTAGTCACATTATTCTCGTTTAATCATTGATCCTCAAAACAGAAACATGGAAGGTTAATGGTGCTCAAGGAATGAGCTATAAATAGATAGAAGGTGATATATGACTAGGTTCAACAATAGAATGGTTGAAGATGCAAGGAGTTTAGGGGTTCAGTTCGGTTTTACCTTCAAGTGAAGACAAATGATAAGCCCCCTGAATCCTTGGCATGAGTAACGATATAGGTTCCAATCCAATTATGAGAAAATTTTCCCTGTTTAATTTTTTCTTCTTTGGTTACATGCTGATTTTCCTTCAAAGACGAGGTCACCGACCCAGAAGGTTTCATTTGTGGACATACTTATTGTAAGAACTTTTGATACGTTTTGGTACATTTGGATATGATTAATATTATTGAGATGACATTCATCTACAAATCAAGTTGTGCTAAACGGTCCTAGGGAAAGTCATCATCATTGAGCATGTCTTGTAGTGAGATGTGAAGAGATGGAATCTAGACTTCAAGAGGAAAGAAAACCTTGGTACCATAAGCCAGAGAGAAAGGTGTGGAAATAGTCAAAGTGTAGATACTAGTGTAGTAATCCCATAAGGAGAACAAAATGTGCGTATGCCAATCCTTCCCAAAGATCATCAACTACTTTCATAAGAATTTTGTTTAAGGTTTTCTTGGTTAAATATTCTTGGCCATTAGTTTGTGGGTAGTAAGGTGACGAGAAATTGAGTTAAATATCAAAAGTGTCAAAAATATTTCATAGAGTTTTATTTTTGAATTTCTCACCGTTATCACTAATGAGGCGATGAGGGACACCAAAGCGAAAAACAATGTGATGGTTGATGAATTCAAAAAATTTCTCAACTTTATTGGAAATCAAGGGAATGGATTCAACCCATTTAGTATAGTATTTAGTAGTGGTTATAATCCATTAGTAGCGTTGGGAAGAATGAGGATTACTCTTTGCGTTAAAGAAGATCCAAACCCCATTGCAGAAAGGCCAAAGGTCTTGTGCGACCTATAATTCATCACTAGATGTGTGATGAAGATTAGCATGTTGCTTTGGCATTTCACACAATATTTTCAATAGTCATGATAGTCATGGTTTAGGGTTGGTCAATAATTCAAATGCTAAGGATGAATGGGTTTGTCCTCGAAATTCCTTTTTGGAAAATCCTATTTCCAATGCAAGAGAAATTGCAACAAATTTATCTCATTTATCCGAAACTCAGATTGTTAGAAACATGGAAAATTCACAAGCTGCTGAGGGCAGCATGGAAAATGAAAAATATATCTCTCAGGAGAACAACTTGGCTGTTCCAAATGGGACATTTGCGACTAAGGAAAATACTCCTCCTTTGTCTTCTTCTCCAACCGCGAAGGCTCCATCAGGGTGGGTAACGGTCAGCAAAAAGAAAAAATCTACCACTCTGAAGGGTAACGCCGCACAGGTAAGAAGTACATCGCAGAGCTTCGTTTCTTGCTTTTCTCTGGTTTGGTTTGCTGTTTTTTTCTTTGTTGTTTTGCTGTTATGTCTCCTTTGTGTAGTCTGTTTCGAGCTACTTTGAGCTTCATTGTAACACTTGGATCTTGATCCATTCTCTTTGTTTCTCACTCTTATTTCGGCTCTCAGGCCTTCTTTTGTATTCAAGGGTATAGTCCCTTTCAAAAAACTATTTGCCAATAATAAAAAAATAATATCCAAGGCGAAGAATGCATTTAGCGATAACTAAGCCACTAAAGTGACATCCACAAATGTCTTCGTGAACTTCCTTGATGGTGTAAGAAATTTCATAACTTGTAAGCCATCGTAAGAGAATACTTTGTTGAAAATTGTATTTATAAAGGAGACCACCCATGATGACATACTAAGACACACCTTTAAGAAAGGCGCGTTGTCCATTATGAGTGTTATGAGGAGGCATAATTGATAGGGAAAGATAGTCACCAAAATGCTTATACCAAAGGTCATGTGGGTCAAGCACAACCATTCTGACAAAGTAGGCATCTCGAGATAAATAAGAGGGTGATTGCAACATTTGTATTATGACAAAGATTGTAGAGTCCACAGGAAAAGTGGGTATCAAAGAATCCATGTAGGCCATGGTATCCAAAAATTTATTAGTAGAACGTGGGGTGGTTTTAAGTTCATAATGGTTAAAGGTAGTTAAAAGTATGTTGATATGACATTGGTACTTTTGGAGTATTTCATTACGACACTAGTACATACCATTGACCTGGTTTACAACAAGTTGGGAATCACCAAAGATATTGATTGATTTAACATCTAGGGTGATGGTAGTTTGAAGACCTAATATGAGTGCTTCATATTTGGTGATGTTGTGATTACAATCAAAATATAGTTTGAAATATAAAGGCATGGGTTCACCATCAAAGGGAATGAGGATAACACTTGCACCGCCTCCACGCTGATATTTGGAACCATAAAAGAATAAGGTCATCTGGTAAGTGGTATTGTCTAAAGAGAGGGTAGTAATAGATTCGTATAGAAAATCAAAGTTAGAGGGTTGATCTCTAGAAAGAGGTGAATTTGCTAGTTGGTCAGCGATGGCTTGGGCTTTGATAGAATTTTGATGGATGAATTCGAGGTCAAGGTATGAAAGAAGCATGAGCCAATGTGAAACACATTGATGCTAGTAGGGTTTGGTGTACATGGAATGTGGGGATCATTTTTGTGACAACAAATGTTTTGTGGTAGAGTTAGGCGATGACAAAGTTTATTGACTACAAAAACTAAGGCTAAGCAAAAAAATTTAGCATGGGTGTACATATTTTCGTAGTCCAAAAGGGTACGACTTATGTAATAAACCGCTTTCTCTGTGTTGCTCGTTATGATGGCGAGCATGGCACATAAGGAATGGTCGGTAACAAAAATGTATCGCTAAAAGGGTTGGTCATATTTTTAGGAATGAGCCCCGATGGTTGAAGAAGGTATTTTTAAAGGCATTAATGGATTTTTGCATTCATCATGCCACTTGAAGGAGATGTCCTTTTTGAGGAGATGATGAAATGGTTGACAATGGTTAGAAAGTTGTGAAATAAACTGATGTATAGATTAAAAATTACGGTGCAAACTTTGAAGTTGACAAAGATTAGTAGGCATAGGCATTTTGAGTGAATCCTTTACTTTAGCAGGGATGGACTTCTATTCCACACAAATAAACAATGAAACCAAGGAGTTTTCATGCTAGCACCGCGAAGACTTACTTCTTAGGCTCAAGGAGAACACAATATTTGATGAGGTAGTCAAAGATGACCTTAAGGACTGTCAAGTGTTTGTAATGATGTTATGATTTGGAGCGAAGGTCTTCGACGTAATCTTCCAATATACGATGTATGATTTCATGAAAGATATAATTCATGGCTCGCTGATATGTAGCACTAGCATTTTAAGGCCAAAATGCATGACTCGATAGTAGAAGGTCCCCTAAGGAGTGATGAAGGAAGTTTTGTGTTGATTTTCTGGAGTGAGTAACATTTGATTATAACCCGAGAAACCATCCATGAGTGATAGCATCTCATGGCCGACAAAGTGAGATCAACTAGTTGGTCAATTCTTGGTAGAGGAATATCGTCTTTGAAGAAAGCTCGGTTGAGGTCATGAAAATCCATACAAATGTAGATTCCCCTGGCTCTTTTGTGATAGGAATGATATTAGAAACCCATTAGGGATAGTAAATGGGTAAAATGAAGGAAACCGAGAAAAGGCATGGAAGTTCTTCTTTGACAAGAAAAGTAATGTGAGGATGTATTTTCCGCGCTTTCTCGTTTTATGAGTTTGGCATCAAGAATGGTTACGATATTGTGGACCACAATGTTTAGGGCAGATACTAGGCATGTTAGCATAGAACCAAGAAAAAAAATTGCTATGGCCACGGATGAAAGAAGTAAAAGCTTTGTGCTCAACAACATCTAAAGATTGGCGTATGTTTAGAATGTGCGGGTTGTCCTAAGTGTTAAGGTTGATTTCAATTGTTGATTTGCTTAACATGGTTTGCATCTCAGAAGGTAATGACCAGTGAACATAAGAATATTCTGCACCAAGGTAAGTGAGGATGGACTCATCATCCCGACATTAAACGATGTTAGCGAGAAGGTGTATAATCATGAATCATGTTTGGATACAAGAAGGAAAAAGAAGAAGGAAACTCACCATCAAATTGATAATTCAAAGGCCCGACAAAAATCATGTTCGGGAGGAATAGATTCGGGATCTATGGAATTTGTGAGTGAAGGAGGTGATGTTAGTGAATGGGGTGGAGAAGGTTTTGCTTCTGTGAGGTAAATGTGGGCCTTCTTCGAAGATGGTGTGGAAAATCCAATGCTACTTTGATCTTTTCATTTACGGGTGGTATATGGGATGGCGATATGATCGCCTTATTTGTAAAAACCAAAACCAAATCCTTTCCATGTGTAGCGGTGAAGGAAGGTGTGGGTGAATTGGTAGTCAAATGATAATGTTCATGTTTGGGATGAAGGTATAGGTGAATAAGTGGTAGTAGTATCAAGTCCCCCATAAGTTAAGTTGGTGTGAAGTTGCGGAGGAATATAAGGGAAAACATATCCTATGTGATATTCATAATGAGAGTGTTGGTGCAGGTTTCCATACTCTTACAGTGAGGAATGTGTTAATATTGTAGAGGAGGTACTCCCCCAAAGTGAGGCAATGAAAAACACATTCTAAGGGATCGGTAGTCGATATACGATAGCGGGGATAGATGAATCACTAGACAATTGGGAAGGAGGGGTATCACTTAGTTGGGAAGTAGATGGGTCAGCTGCAGAGGTTGCGGTGATAGTAGGAATGGATGAGTTGGGTGTGGAAGAGGTGGTTGAAGAATTGGTGGATGGGGTTTTGGGTAGAGGATAAGTGGGGGTAGTGGTAGATACCCTGAATTGTATAAGGAAATCATTACGTAGGTACAACATGTTACAAGTTTTGAATGGTGACGGGTTAGTTGGGATGGTATAGTTATGTCCTTCATGTTTGAATTTTACACAACGGTGTAAAGTTTAAGGAACACAACCCATGACATGAATCTAAGGTTGGCCAAGAAATAGGTTGTACTTGAAATCTCCCCTTAAGACATAGAATAATTCTGAGATAGTACGAGGGCCTACGTTAACATGAAAAATAATGGTGCCAAGGGTGGAGATGATGGCTTGTTGAAGGAGCGCAACATAACTAGATTTTTAGGCATATAATTTGAAGGGATGTGAATTTTATTGTATGTGTGGGAGGAGATGATGTTTATGATAGCACCACCATCGATCATGAAACATCGTATGCATATGTTATCAACATAGATGGAAATGAAAAGGGTGGGATCAAGGTCATCTGACTAGAGAGGTACAATCTCCTCATCCGATAAACTAAGGGCAGCGACTTCATGAGTGGGCATGGGATTAGAAGAAGGAGATGATTTTGAAAGCAAGGCCACGTGGTTAGGGGTGATGATTGAGGCCACTTGTGTGGGGTCATCGAGTAAAACATTGATGGATCGTAAAACCTCCATAAGGGCTTGTCTATGAGATTCATAAGTTTGGACATGATTGTATAAAGACATATTTAGAGGGGATTTATGTAATTTTTTTATCATTATACAATGGGTGTCCCAGTCAGATATAGGCTATGTGGATCCTCAAATGGTGATTTTGGGTGTGGGTGTAGATGGTATATTGGGCACGGGTTGGTTGATGGGCTAGTCACTTTTTATTTTCCTTTCTCCTTTTGGGTGTGGGTGGTAACTTGCACCATGTTAATCTAAGGGGAGGTGGTAGATGGAGAAGGTGTGGGATGCATAGTGTAAAGGCATGAGGGGAAAAGCCTAATGGGGAAGAGCCTTTGGAAATGATCGGGGAACACTTGCATGTGGGTGGTGGTTATTCCAACTCTCTAATACGGACCATGTTGATATTGAATTTTTGAGGTGGAAAAAATGGTTGTGGGGGTTGAGATGCGGTTCATTGAAGAAGGAATGGATGATGACGTGTTGTGATAGGGAGAGGTGGAACATTGTCCTCATCAAGAAGGTCATAATTTTTAAAATTTTGTTCTAGTGGACAAAGTTGGAGAAAAACAGATTTTAGAACCCTACATTTTCTACATCATTTCCTTCCACACGATGATAGGCACAAACCTTTTTATATCAAAAACTTTTGGTTTGGGTATGACAGATCGTAATTTCAAGTGCTAGTAATATGATGATTGAAGTATCTAAGAGGTTGGTTAGAATGTTGGTGTAGGACCCTACCAATGTATCACAATGGGAAATGAGTGTGGGTTTGGGTAAAGGTTCAGATGATTGTGATGGAAGATGTGTTATAGGAGGAGGAATGTGTTAGCCCACTAGTTTTGTAAGTGGTAATGTCTTAGGTTTTGATGGCATATGCTTGGGTAAAGGTATGGTAGAAGAACTAAGAATGGAAGGTGTTGGTGGTTTAACTATCTTATTAGAGTGTAATGGGTTCTTGTCTTTTGGTTGCACCTTTTATGATAAAGGTGACATGGGAGTACATGATGCGATGGGAAAGAAGATGATGGAAGAGGATGACTTACCCATGCGGGAAATAGAGTTGTGGTGGAAGTGGTTGGTAGAGGTTGGGTGGATGGTATGGGTTCAATTCATATAGGAAACATGGTAGTTATAGTAACTAGTTGAGGTACAAGTGGTAAGAAATACACGAGTGAGGGTGAGGGTGTTTTTCATGTAGGTAAATGAGGTGTAACTATTGTATATATCTTCACCCCGGTAGATATAGACAAAAAGAAGAATGTGAAAATCAAAGAAGCACTGAGACCCGACATTTATTGCAAGTCACCAACAGTTAAGGGCATAGGAAAAAGGATGTCGACATGAAAATGGATGCACCCATGACCCAGGTAAGAAGATGTCAAAATGAAAAAATTTGTGCCCAAGGTGTAGGAAGGGGGCGCAAACACGAGTGTCGACATGACAAAATTCACGCCCAAGGTGGACGTTGGGGGCACATAACACATGGTGTCGACATGAAAAATTCACACCCAAGGTGCGGGCTAGGGCACACAACACAGAGTGTCGACATGAAAAAATTCACATCCAAGGCACAGGTTTGAGGTGCACAACACAGAGTGTCCACATGACAAAATTCTCGCCCAAGGCGCGAGTTGGAGGTGCACAACACAAATGTCGACATGACAAAATTTGTGGCCAAGGCATAGGTTGGAGCGCAAAAAAATAGAGTGTTGACATGACAAAATTCGTGCCCAAGGCGCGAGGTTAGGAGGCGACAACACAGAAAGTGTTGACATGACAAAATTCTGCGCCCAAGGTGCAGGATGGAGGTGCACAACACAGAGTGTCGACATGACAAAATTCATGCCCAAGGCGTAGGCTATAGGTGCAAAACACATGATGTCAACATGTAAAAGGGCATGCCCATGGTGCACATAAGAGTATGTCGACATAAGGATGGATGCACCAAGGCACATCTTGAGGAGGCATAACATTTTAGACATTGACCCTCGACGGAAAGCAAACCATGGTGTAGATATTCAACTCGCCATAACGTTTCACTGGGAGCTCAGACTCACACAAGGTTGGACTTTTTGGAAAGATTATGAGGTCCTTTGTCCAACTACGACTAGGATATCTTTAATTGGGTGAGAAAAAGTTCTTCAAAAATGCAAAATACAATTTGCCATTTTTTGGGTTTGCTAGGGTTCTCACCTATCGCCGTAATGAGTCGAATTAAATACAACCTAGACGTGGTTAGGGTAGATTTGGAATTCCTCACTCTTCCCTCTCTCACTCTTCCTATAAATTGTAAGGAGGGGATTCTTTGTTCTACCTAGCAGGCAGGTGATCCTGTTGAGTCGCCAAATTGTTGTATATATCTTCCCCCTGGGTAGATATAGACAAACAAAAGAATATGAAAATAAAATAAGCTCAGACACCAACATTTATTGCGTCACCAAAAGGTTAAGGGCGCAGGAAAAAGGTTGTCGACATGAAAATGGATGCCTGCCCATGGGGGTGCAGTAAGAAGATGTCGACATGCAAAAATTTGCACCTAAGGCACAGGCAAGGGCGCACAACACAAAGTGTCGACATGACAAAATTCACGTCCAAGGCACAGGCAGGGGGCGCACAACACAGAGCGTCATCATGACAAAATTCGCACCCAAGGCGCAGGCTAGGGCCACACAACATAGAGTTTCGACATGACAAAATTCATGCCCAAAGTGCAGGGGGGCGCACAACACAAGTGTCGACATGATAAAATTCATGCCCAGAGGCGCGCAGTTGGGGCACACACACAAAGTGTCGACATGACAAAATTCATTGCCCAAGGCGCAGTTAGAGGCGCAGCACAACACAAAGTGTCGACATGAAAAAAATTCGTGCCTAAGGCACGCAGGTTGGAGGTGATCAACACAAAGTGTCGACATGACAAAATTCGTGCCCCAGCAGGTGCCTATTGGAGGAGCACAACACAAAGTGTTGACATGACAAAAATTCGTGCCCAAGGGCACACTTTGGGGTGCAAACACAAAGTGTCGACATGAAAAATTCACACCAAAGGAGAGGTTGGGGCACACAACACAGAGTGTCGACATGAAAAAATTTGCACCGAAGGCGCAGGTTGGGCGCACAACACAGAGTGTCGACATGACAAAATTCACGCCCAAGGATCAGGTTGGGGCGCGCAACACACAAAGTGTCGACATGAAAAATTCACGCCCAAGGCGTAGGTTAGAGGTGCACAACACAAAAGTGTCGACATGAAAAAATTTCACCCCAGGCGCAGGTTGGAATCGCACAACACAAAGTGTCGACATGAAAAAATTTATGCCCAACGCGTGTAGGTTGGGGCGCACAACACAAAGTGTCGACATGAAAAAATTTGTGCCCAAGGTCTAAGTTGGGGCGCACAACACAAAGTGTCGACATGAAAATTCACGCCCAAGGCGCGAGTTGGGCACACAAACACAAAAGTGTGTCGACATGACAAAATTTGCCCACATAGGTTAGGGCGCACAACACAAAGTGTCGACATGTGAAAATTCCTGCCCAAGGCACGCAGGTTGGGCGCCTGACAACACAAAGTGTCGACATGTGAAAAAATTCACCCTAAGGCACAGGTGGGGGTGACAAACAAAGTGTCGACATGACAAAAATTCATGCCCAAGGCAGCGGTGGGGGGCACACACACAAAGTGTCGACATGTGAAAAATTCGTGCCCAAAGGCAAGCAGTGGGGCACACACACAAAAAGTGTCGACATGTGAAAATTCACTGCCCAAGGCACGAGGTGGGGCGCACAACACAAAACAAAGTGTCGACATGTGAAAATTCACGACCCAAGGCTCGGAGGTGGGGCGCAACACAAAAGTGTCGACATGTGAAAATTCATGCCCCAAGGCGCAGGTTCGGGCACACACACAAAAGTGTCGACATGACAAAAATTCGCACCCAAGGCGCAGGTGGGGGGCACAACACAAAGTGTCGACATGTAAAATTTGCCCCCAAGCGCGGGTTGAAGGCGCACAACACAAAGTGTTCGACATGAAAAATTCACGCCCCAGGCGTAGGTTGGGGCACACACACACAAAAGTGTCGACATGTGAAAATTCACACCCAAGGCATAGGCTGGGGGCGCACAACACAAAGTGTCGACATGTGAAAATTCATGCCCAAGGCGCAGGTTGGGCGCACAACACAAAAAGTGTCGACATGTGAAAATTCATGCCCAAGGCGCAGGCTGGGGGCACACAACACAAAGTGTCGACATGTGAAAATTCACGCCCAAGGCAGGGTGCTGGGGCACACAACACAAAGTGTCGACATGTGAAAATTCACACCCAAGGCTAAGGTTGGGGTGTGACAACAAAAGTGTCGACATGTGAAAATTCACCCAAGGCGCATGTTAGGGGGCACAACAAAAGTGTCGACATGAAAAAATTCCACCCAAGGCGCAGGGTGGGCGCACAACACAAAAAGTGTCGACATGTGAAAAAAAAGGCCCAAGAGCCCAAGGCGTAGGTGGGGTGCACAACACAAAGTGTCGACATGTGAAAATTCACACCCAGGCAGGTTAGAGGCACACACACAAAGTGTCGACATGTGAAAATTCACACCCAGGCACAGGTTGGGGGCACACAACACAAAGTGTCGACATGTAAAAATTCACGCTCAAAGGCGCAGTTGGGGCACACACAAAAGTGTCGACATGTGAAAATTCACGCCCCAAGGCTCAGGTTGGGGCGCACAAAACAAAGTGTCGACATGAAAAAAATTCACACCCAAGGCACATGTTGGGAAGCACAACACAAAAGTGTCGACATGTGAAAAATTCACCCCAAGGCGCGAGGTTGGGGCGCACAACACAAAGTGTCGACATGTGAAAATTTGTGCCCAAGGCGCGGGTGGGGTGCACAACACAAAAGTGTCGACATGAAAAATTCACCAAGGCATGCGGGTTGGGGTGCACAACATAAAGTGTCGACATGCAAAAATTCACGCCCAAGGCACAGGCTGGGGGCACACACAACACAAAGTGTCGACATGTGAAAATTCACACCCAAGGCGCAGGCTGGGGGCACACAACACAAAGTGTCGACATGAAAAATTTGCACCCCAAGGCGCGGGTTGGGGTGCAACACAAAGTGTCGACATGTGAAAATTCATGCCCAAGGTGTAGGGCTTGGGGCGCACAACAAAAGTGTCGACATGTGAAAAAATTCATGCCCAAGGGGTAGGTTGGATGGCGCACAACACAACACAAAGTGTCGACATGAAAATTCACTTCCCCAAGGTGCAGGTTGGGGCACACAACACAAAGTGTCGACATGTGAAAATTCATGCCCAAGGCACGGGTTGGGGTGCACAAACAAAAGTGTCGACATGACAAAATTCACACCCAAGGCGTAGGCTGGGGCCTGAAAACACAAAAGTGTCGACATGACAAAATTTGCACCCAAGGCGGGATGGGGCACAACACACAAAGTGTCGACATGTGAAAATTCATGCCCAAGGCGCGCAGTTGGGTGCACAACACAAAGTGTCGACATGTAAAAGGTCATGCCCAGTGCATGGGGCACAACACAAAGTGTCGACATGTGAAAAATTTGACATAAGGAGAGGATGCAGTGCGGGGCACATCACAAAGTGTCGACATGTAAAAATTCACACCACGTGAAGGCATGCAGGTGAGGTGCGAACAAAAGTGTCGACATGTGAAAAATTCATGCCAAGGCATGGAGGTGGGGGCGACACAACACAAAGTGTCGACATGTGAAAATTCATGAAAGGTCCTTTGTCAACTATGACTAGATATCATTGGGTGACACAAAGTTCTTCAAAATGCAAAATACACATTCGCCAAGTGTCGACATGTTTCAGTAGGGCGCAGGCACCTGACAACACAAAGTGTCGACATGTGAAAATTCAACCCCCAGGCAGTGGTTAGGGGCACACTGACAACAAAAGTGTCGACATGTGAAAATTCACTGCCCTCTGGCTCAGGGTGCACCTATAAAGTGTCATGAGGGGATTCTTTGTTCTACACTGCCAAAGGTGCGGAGGGAGTCACCAAAAAAAGTGTCGACATGTGAAAATTCATGCCCCAGGGAGGGGGGGCACACACAAGCAAAGTGTCGACATGTGAAAAATTTGCATGAAAAAAAATGTGTGGGTGCATGTGTCGACATGTGAAAAATTTATGCCACCAAGGCAAGGTTAGGGCACAACACAAAGTGTCGACATGTGAAAAAATTCATGCCCCAGGCGCGGTGGGGGCACAACACAAAGTGTCGACATGCAAAAATTTACGCCCAAGGCACAGTGCAGGGGCGCACAACACAAAGTGTCGACATGGAAAAATTCACGCCCAAGGCGCAGGCGGGGGCGCACAACACAAAGTGTCGACATGTGAAAAATTGCACACCACAAGTGCCAATGTGCGCAAAATTCACGTTAGGCAGCACACAACATAAAGTGTCGACATGACAAAATTCACGCCCAAGGTGTAGGTTGGGGGCGCACAACACAAAGTGTCGACATGAAAAATTCATGCCCAAGGCGCGAGTTGGGGGAGGCACACAACACAAAGTGTCGACATGTGAAAATTTGTGCCCAAGGCGCAGGCTGGGGGCGCACAACACAAAGTGTCGACATGTGAAAATTCGTGCCCAAGGCGCAGGGGGGTGCACAACACAAAGTGTCGACATGTGAAAATTCACACCCCAAGGCCTATTAGGGGGCACACAACACAAAGTGTCGACATGTGAAAAATTCATGCCCAAGCGCAGGAGGGGGCGTAAACACAAAGTGTCGACATGAAAAAATTCACGCCAAAGGTGACGGTTGGAGGGGCACAACACAAAAGTGTCGACATGTGAAAATTTGCACCCAAGGCAGCAGGTTGGGGGCACAAACACAAAGTGTCGACATGACAAAAATTCACCCAAAGGCATCGGGCAGGTTGGGGTGCACACACAAAAGTGTCGACATGTGAAAATTCACGCCCCAAAGCGCAGGTTAGGGCGCACAACACAAAGTGTCGACATGTGAAAAATTCATGCCCAAGGCGCAGGTTGGGCGCACAACACAAAGTGTCGACATGTGAAAATTTATGCCCAAGGCATAGGCTTGGGGCACACAACACAAAGAAAGTCGACATGTGAAAAATTTGTGCCCAAGGCATGGTGGGGCGCACAACACAAAGTGTCGACATGTGAAAAAATTCACGCCCAAGGCTCATATTGGGGCGCCTGACAACACAAAAGTGTCGACATGACAAAATTCATTGCCCAAGGCATAGGGGGGCGCAAAACACAAAGTGTCGACATGTGAAAATTCCTGCCCAAGGCGCGAGGTGGGACGCACACACAAAAAGTGTCGACATGTGAAAATTCACCCCAAGGCGCAGGTTGGGGGCACAACACAAAGTGTCGACATGTGAAAATTCATGCCCAGAGGCAGGTGCAGGCTGGGGCACATAACACAAAGTGTCGACATGAAAAAATTCATGCCCAAGGCATAGAGGTGGGGCACACAACAAAAGTGTCGACATGAAAAAAAGTTCACATCCCACCCAAGCGCAGGCTGGGGGCACAAAACACAAAGTGTCGACATGTGAAAATTCACGCCCAGGCTGCGAGGTTGGGGGGCGCACAACACAAAGTGTCGACATGTGAAAATTCACGCCCAAGGCGCAGGCTTGGGGTGCACAACACAAAGTGTCGACATGTGAAAATTCACACCCAAGGCGTAGGCTAGGGGCCATGCACACAACACAAAGTGTCGACATGAAAAAATTTGTGCCCAAGGCGCAGGTTGGGGGCGCACAACACAAAAGTGTCGACATGTGAAAATTCATGCCCAAGGCCAAGGTGTAGGCTAGGGTGCACAACACAAAGTGTCGACATGTGAAAATTCACACCCAAGGCAGTAGGCTTGGGGCGCACAACACAAAGTGTCGACATGCAAAAATTCATGCCCAAGGCGCAGGTTTGGGGTGCACAACACAAAGTGTCGACATGTGAAAATTCACGCCTAAGGCGCAGGCTGGGGTGCACAACACAAAGTGTCGACATGTGAAAATTCACGCCAAGGCGCAAGATTGGGGCGCACAACACAAAGTGTCGACATGTGAAAATTTATGCCCAAGGCACAGGTTGGGGGCACAACACAAAGTGTCGACATGTGAAAATTCACACCCAAGGCTAAGGTTCGAGGTGCAAACACAAAGTGTGTCACATGTGAAAATTGTGCCCAAGGCGCAGTTAGAGCACACAACACAAAGTGTCGACATGAAAAAATTCACCCAAGGCGCAGGTTGGGGGCACAACACAAAGTGTCGACATGTGAAAATTTTTGCCCAAGGCATAGGGGGGGGCACAACACAAGTGTCGACATGAAAAAATTTATGCCCAAGGCATTTAGGTTAGAGGCACAAAACACAAAGTGTCGACATGTGAAAATTCATGCCCAAGGCAGGTTAGGGTTAGGGCACACAACACAAAGTGTCGACATGTGAAAAATTTTCTCCCAAGGTGCAGTAGGTTGGGGCACACACATAAGTGTCGACATGTGAAAAAATTCACATGAAGGCTCGCAGGGTTGGGCACACAACACAAAGTGTCGACATGTGAAAATTCACGCCCAAGGCACATGTTAGGGCGCACAACACAAAAGTGTCGACATGTGAAAATTCACGCCCAAGGCGCAGGTTGGGGCTGCACAACACAAAGTGTCGACATGTGAAAATTTGTGCCCAAGGTGCAGGCTGGGGCGCACAACACAAAGTGTCGACATGTGAAAATTCATGCCCAAGGCGTGCAGGCTGGGGGAGCACAACACAAAGTGTCGACATGTGAAAATTCACACCCAGGCGCATGTTGGGGGCACACAACACAAAGTGTCGACATGTGAAAATTTGTGCCCAAGGTGCAGGTTGGGGCACACAACACAAAGTGTCGACATGAAAAAATTCATGCCCAAGGCGATAGGTTGGGGCGCACAACACAAAGTGTCGACATGTGAAAATTCGCGCCCCAAGCAGCGCAGGTGGGGCACACAACACAAAGAAAGTGTCGACATGTGAAAAATTCACCCAAGGCATAGGTTGGGGGCGCACAACACAAAGTGTCGACATGTGAAAATTTGCGCCCAAAGGTCACAGCAAGGTTGGAGGCAGCACAACACAAAGTGTCGACATGTGAAAAATTCGCGCCCAAGGTGCAGGGGGGGGCACAAACACAAAGTGTCGACATGAAAAAATTTTGCCAAGGCGCGAGTTTGGGGCACACAACACAAAGTGTCGACATGTGAAAATTCACACCCAAGGCGTAGGTTGGGGGCACACAACACAAAGTGTCGACATGTGAAAATTCACGCCAAAGGCGTAGGCTGGGGGTGCACAACACAAAGTGTCGACATGTGAAAATTCAATTCACCCCAAGGCACGGGTTGGGGGCACATGACACAAAGTGTCGACATGTGAAAAATTCATGCCCAAGGGCGCAGGTTGGGGCACACAACACAAAGTGTCGACATGTGAAAATTTGCACCCAAGGCACGGGTGTGGCTTGGGGGCACAACACAAAGTGTCGACATGAAAAAATTTGCGCCCAAGGCGCAGGTTGGGGCGCACAACACAAAGTGTCGACATGTGAAAATTCATGCCCAGGGCATGGTGAGGGGCAGAGTACAACACAAAGTGTCGACATGTGAAAATTCATGCCCATGGAGCGCCTGAGGTGCAACTGACACAAGTGTCGACATGTGAAAATTCATTTTAAGGCACAGGCACCCGGGCAAACACAAAAGTGTCGACATGTGAAAATTCACACACCAATTCAGATGGGCCCAAAAAAGTGTTCAGACATGTGAAAATTTGCCCAGGCAGAGGGGCACACAAAGTGTCGACATGTGAAAATTCACGCCCAAGGCTACGATTGGGGGCATGACACAAAGTGTCGACATGTGAAAATTCAACATTTTTGCCGCATAGGGTTCTCAGGGCCTGCACAACACAAAGTGTCGACATGTGAAAATTTCACACCTAGAGGCTGGTTGGGGCAGACACAAAAAGTGTCGACATGTGAAAATTCACCCCAAGGTCATTATTGGGGCATAACACAAAGTGTCGACATGTGAAAATTCATTGCCCAAGGCATGTGTTCAGGGAGGGCGCACACAAACAAAGTGTCGACATGTGAAAATTCACCTAGGCATAGATAGGGGACAAACACAACACACAAAGTGTCGACATGTCAAAAAGCTTCACACCAAGGGCAGGGTGCGTGCAAACACAAAGTGTCGACATGTGAAAATTCATGCAAAGGCGCAGGTGTGAGGTTGTAAACATGAAAATTCATGGATTCAAGGCTGGAGGCACACACACAAGAAATGTCGACATGCAAAAATTCATTCCCAAGGCACAGGTAGGGGCACACAACACAAAGTGTCGACATGTGAAAATTCACGCCCAAGGCCCGGGTAGGGGCGCACACACAAAGTGTCGACATGTGAAAATTCGCACCCAGGTGCGGGTGGGGGCACACAAAACACAAAGTGTCGACATGTGAAAATTTGTGCCCAAGGCACGGCAGGTTGGATGCATACACACAAAGTGTCGACATGTGAAAATTCACGCCCAAGGCACAGGCTAGGGGCACAACACAAAGTGTCGACATGTGAAAAATTCATGCCCAAGGCGCAGTGAGAGGGTGCACAACACAAAAGTGTCGACATGTGAAAAATTTGTGCCCCCAAGGCGCGGTTGGGGGTTCACAACACAAAGTGTCGACATGTGAAAATTCATGCCCAAGGCGCAGGTTGGGGTGCACAACACAAAGTGTCGACATGTGAAAATTCATGCCCAAGGCGCAGGCTGGGGGCACACAACACAAAGTGTCGACATGTGAAAATTCACGCCCAAGGCGCAGGCTAGGGGCACACAACACAAAGTGTCGACATGTGAAAATTCACACCCAAGGCGCAAGTTGGGGGCACAACACAAAGTGTCGACATGTGAAAAATTCATGCCCAAGGCGAGGTTAGAGGTGCACAACACAAAGTGTCGACATGTAAAATTCATGCCCAAGGCGCGAGGTTGGGGCACACAACACAAAAGTGTCGACATGTGAAAATTTGTGCCCTGGCGCAGGTTGGAGGCACACAACACAAAGTGTCGACATGTGAAAAAATTCACACCCAAGGTGTAGGTTGGGGCGCACAAAAAAAAGTCGACATGTGAAAATTCACGCCCAAGGCTCGAGTTAGGGCGCACACACAAAGTGTCGACATGAAAAATTCAATTCACACCCAAGGTGCGAGGTTGGGGGCACACAAAACAAAAGTGTCGACATGTGAAATTTACCCAGGCCCAGGCATGTGGTTGGGGCACAAAATAAGTGTCGACATGTGAAAATTTTGCCCAAGGCATAGGTTGGGGCCTGACAACACAAAGTGTCGACATGTGAAAAATTCACTCCCAAGGCGCGAGGTTGGGCGCGCCTGAACACAAAGTGTCGACATGTGAAAATTCACGCCCAAGGCTGCAGGCAGTGGGGGGTGCACAACACAAAGTGTCGACATGTGAAAATTTGCGCCCAAGGTGCAAGCTGGGGGCACACAACACAAAGTGTCAACATGTGAAAAAAGTTTGTGCGTAAGCGCGAGGCTTGGGGCACACAAACAAAAAGTGTCGACATGAAAAAATTCATGCCAAGGCGCAGGCTGGGGGTGCACACACACAAAATGTCGACATGTGAAAAATTCACGCCCAAGGCGCAGGTGAGGCGCACAACACAAAGTGTCGACATGAAAAAATTCATGCCCAAGGCGCAGGTTGGGGGCGCACAACACAAAGTGTCGACATGAAAAATTCGCCCAAGGTGCAGGTTGGAGGCACACAACACAAAGTGTCGACATGACAAAATTTGTGCCCAAGGCACGGTTGGGCGCACAAACACAAAGTGTCGACATGTGAAAAATTCACCCCAAGGCGTAGGGTTGGGGCACAACACAAAGTGTCGACATGTGAAAATTCACGCCCAAGGCATAGGTTTGGATACAACACAAAGTGTCGACATGTGAAAATTTTTGCCCAAGGCACGGGCAGGGCGCACAACACAAAAGTGTCGACATGTGAAAAATTCACGCCCAAGGCACGAGTTGGGGGCACACACACAAAGTGTCGACATGAAAAATTCACGCCCAAGGCGCAGGTTGGGGGGCACATGACACACAGTGTCGACATGTAAAAATTCATGCCCAAGGCGCACGTAGGTAAAGGGCAACACAAAAGTGTCGACATGCAAAAATCTTGCACCCAAGGCGCATGAGGGGGCGTAACATTTTAAAGTGTCGACATGTGAAAATTCACCAAAAGCAAACCATGGTGTAGATATTCAAAAAAGTGTCGACATGTTTCAAAAATTCAGCTCATATTGAGGGCATGCACAACAAAAGTGTCGACATGTTTTGGAAAGATTAGGCAAGGGGCACAACACAAAGTCGACATGCTGTGAAATTTGACCCAAGGCGTGAGGGTGGGTTCTTCAAAAAGTGTCGACATGTGAAAATTTGTGCATGCCCAGGCAGGCTAGGGGTTCACCTGACACAAAATGTCGACATGTGAAAATTCACAACCTAGAGGTGGTTTCAGGTGATTTGGAATTCCTCTCTCTTCATGAAAAGTCTCACATGTCTAAAATTTCAACATGGGGATTATTTGTTCTACCTAGCAGGTGGGGTGCACCAAAAAAGTGTCGACATGTAAAAATTTCACCCAAGGCAGATATAGGGGCATAAACACACAAGTGTCGACATGTGAAAATTCACACCCACGAAAGGCATGGGGTGCACAACACAAAAGTGTCACATGTGAAAAAAATTCACACGTAAAAATGGATGGGGGCGCACAAAAACAAAAGTGTCGACATGCAAAAATTTGTGCCCAAGGCAGGCATCCAGGGGCACAACACAAAGTGTCGACATGTGAAAATTCACCCAAGGCGCGAGTGCGGGGCACACTGACAAAAGTGTCGACATGTGAAAAATTTGCACGCCCAAGGTGCATGCTGGGGGGTGTCACACACACAAAAGTGTCGACATGAAAAAAAAGTTCACAGCCCAAGGCGCAGGTGGGGCGCACACACAAAAGTGTCGACATGTGAAAATTCACACCCAAGGCACGAGGTGGGGCACACAACACAAAGTGTCGACATGTGAAAAAATTCATGCCTAAGGTGAAGGTTTGGGTGCATCAACACAAAGTGTCGACATGCAAAATTCATGCCCAAGGCGTGGTTGGGGGCACACAACACACAAAAGTGTCGACATGTGAAAATTCATGCCCAAGGCGCAGGTTGGGGCACAACACAAAGTGTCGACATGTGAAAAATTTGCCCAAGGTGCAAGGTGGGGGCGCACAACACAAAGTGTCGACATGTGAAAAATTCACGCCCAAGGCGAGGTTGGGGTGCACAACACAAAAGTGTCGACATGTGAAAATTCGCCCAAGGCACAGAGTGCAGGGGTGCACAACACAAAGTGTCGACATGTGAAAATTTGTGCCCAAGGCGCAGGTTGGGTGCACAACACAAAGTGTCGACATGTGAAAATTCATACCCAAGGCGCAGGCAGGGGCACACAACACAAAGTGTCGACATGTGAAAATTCACGCCCAAGGCGCAAGTTAGGGGCGCACAACACAAAGTGTCGACATGTGAAAATTTGTGCCCAAGGCGTAGGTTGGGGCACAACACAAAGTGTCGACATGAAAAATTCACGCCCAAGCGCGGTTGGGATGATCAACACAAGTGTCGACATGTGAAAATTTTGCACCCAAGGCATAGGTTGGGGGTGCACAACACAAAGTGTCACATGTGAAAAATTTGTGCCAAGGCACAGGTTGGAGGCGCACAACACAAAGTGTCGACATGTGAAAAATTTGCACCCAAGGCGCAGGTTGGGGGTGCACAACACAAAGTGTCGACATGAAAAAATTCACGCCCAAGGTGCGCAGGGGGGCGCACAACACAAAGTGTCGACATGAAAAATTCATGCCCAAGGCGTAGGAGGGGGTGACACAACACAAAGTGTCGACATGACATGTAAAAATTTGTGCCCAAGGCATAGGTTGGGGCGCACAACACAAAGTGTCGACATGCAAAAATTCATGCCCAAGGCACAGGTTGGGGGCACACAACACAAAGTGTCGACATGTGAAAATTCACTGCCCAAGGCACAGGTTAGGGCACACAACACAAAGTGTCGACATGCGAAAATTCACGCCCAAGGCGCAGGCTGGGGGCACACAACACAAAGTGTCGAACATGTGAAAATTTGTGCCCAAGGCGCAGGCTAGGGGCGCACAACACAAAGTGTCGACATGTGAAAATTCATGCCCAAGGTGCAAGCTGGGGCGCACAACACAAAGTGTCGACATGTGAAAAATTTGCCCAAGGCACAAGCAGGGCGCACACACAAAAGTGTCGACATGACAAAATTCATGCCCAAGGTGCAGTGCAGTGGGCACACAACACAAAGTGTCGACATGTGAAAATTTGTGCATGCCCAAGGTGTAGGGCTGGGCACATAACAAAAAGTGTCGACATGTGAAAATTTGTGCACAAGCGCAGTAGGATGGGGTGCACACACACAAAAGTTGTCGACATGTGAAAATTTCACCCAAGGCCACAGTGGTTGCAGGGACACCACAACACAAAAGTGTCGACATGTGAAAAATTCATGGCCATGGCGCAAGGCAAGAGCTGCATGACATGAAAAGTGTCGACATGTTTGGAAAAATTACGAGGTCCTCATGTCAACTAAGGCTGATATATTTAATTGGGTGAGAAAAAAATTCTGACATGGCAGTGTCGAAAAATGCAAAATTCAATTCCTTTGAGTGCGAGCTGCTAGGGGGCGCTGACACACAAATGTGTCGACATGTAAAATTCAACCCAGAGGTGGTTGGGGTAGACACAAAGTGTCGACATGTGAAAATCTTTCCATAAATTGTAAGGAGGATTTTGTTCTACATGAAAAATTTGGGCTGCTTGAACACAAAGTGTCACATGTGAAAATTCTGCACCCCAGGCAGGTAGTTGGGCGCACAAAACAAAGTGTCGACATGTGAAAATTCATGCCCAAGGTAGGTGGGGGCGGCACACACACAAAGTGTCGACATGTGAAAATTTGCACCCAAGGCGAAGAGCAGGGGTGCACAAAAAGTGTCGACATGTGAAAATTTTGCCCAGGGCACCCAGGTGGGGGCACAACAAAATGTCGACATGTGAAAATTCATGCCCAAAGCACAGGTGGGGGCACACACACACAAAAGTGTCGACATGTGAAAATTCAATGTCCCAAGGCGCAGTTTGGGGGCACAACAACAAAAGTGTCGACATGTGAAAATTTGCACCCAAAGGCGTGCTGGGGCACACAACATAAAGTGTCGACATGTGAAAATTTTTGCCCAAGGTACGGGTGGGGCACACAACACAAAGTGTCGACATGTGAAAATTCATGCCCAAGGCACAGGTTGGGGCACACAACACAAAGTGTCGACATGTGAAAATTCATGCCCAAGGCGCAGGTTGGGGGTGCACAACACAAAGTGTCGACATGAAAAATTCATGCCCAAGGCGCGAGGCTGGGTGATCAACACAAAGTGTCGACATGTGAAAAATTCATGCCCAAGGCGTAGGCTAGGGGCACACAACACAAAGTGTCGACATGTGAAAAATTTGTCATGCCCAAGGCGTAGGTTGGGGCGCACAAACACAAAGTGTCGACATGTGAAAAAATTGCACCCAAGGCGTAGGTTGGGGCACACAACACAAAAAGTGTCGACATGTGAAAAAATTTACCCAAAGGCGCTTAGGTTGGGGGCACAACACAAGTGTCGACATGTGAAAAAAATCATGCCCAAGGCATGGGCTTTAGGGGTGACAACACAAAGTGTCGACATGAAAAAATTCGTGCCAAGGAGGCAGGTTGGGGCACACAACACAAAGTGTCGACATGTGAAAATTTGTGCCCAAGGCATAGGTTGGGCGCACAACACAAAGTGTCGACATGTGAAAATTCACCCCATGCAGAAATTTAGGTTGGAGGTGACAACAAAAGTGTCGACATGTGAAAAAATTCATGCCCAAGCGCATGGAGTGGGGGGCACACAACACAAAAGTGTCGACATGTGAAAAATTCACCCCAAGGCGAGGTTGGTTTATGCACAACACAAAGTGTCGACATGTGAAAATTCACGCCCAAGGTGCAGGCTGGAGGTGCACAACACAAAGTGTCGACATGTGAAAATTCACGCCCAAGGTGTAGGTTTGGGTGCACAACACAAAGTGTCGACATGCAAAAATTCATGCCCAAGGCGCGGGTTAAAGGGGCACAACACAAAAGTGTCGACATGTGAAAATTTGCACCCAAAGGCAGGGGTTGGGGCGCACAACACAAAAAGTGTCGACATGTGAAAAATTCAACGCCCAGGCGCAGAGTTGGGGGCATGCAAACATACAAAGTGTCGACATGTGAAAATTCATGCCCCAGGTGTAGGCTGGGGGCGCAACACAAAGTGTCGACATGTGAAAATTCGTGCCCCAAGCGCGAGTTGGGCGCACAACACAAAGTGTCGACATGTGAAAATTTGTACCCAAGGTGCAGGTTGGGGCGCATAACACAAAGTGTCGACATGTAAAAATTTGCACCCAAGGCATAGGTTGGGGTGCACAACACAAAGTGTCGACATGTGAAAATTCACACCAAAGCAGCGCGTGGTAGGGGCACACAACACAAAGTGTCGACATGAAAAATTCACGCCAAGGCAGGCACACAGGCACACCTGAAAAGTGTCGACATGTGAAAATTCACGCCCAGGCACAGGTTGGGGCACACAACACAAAGTGTCGACATGTGAAAAAAATTTACACCCAAGGTGCAGGCTGGGGCACACAACACAAAGTGTCGACATGTGAAAATTCATCCCAAGGCACAGGTTGGGGGCACACAACACAAAGTGTCGACATGTAAAAATTCATGCCCATGGCGCACTTAAGGCGCACATGCACAAAGTGTCGACATGTGAAAATTCATGATGCAAGGCGCAGAAAGGGCTCACACAACAAAAGTGTCGACATGTGAAAATTTTAAGCATTGACACCGACAGTGGGGCGCCCACACACAAAGTGTTCACATGGCCAAAATTTTGCCCAGGAGCTCAGGGGACACGCAAGGTGTCGACATGTTTTGAAAATTCATTACAAGGTCCTCTATCCAACTACTGTCGACATGTGAAAATTCACACCAAGGTGAGAACAAGGCTTGACAAAGTGTCGACATGTGAAAATTCACCATTTTTAAGTTTTGCTGGGGTTCTCACCTACCACATAATGAGTCAAATTGAAAATTGCAACCTAGAGGTGTAGGTTGTAGGGTAGACAACCTCTCTCTGTCTCTCATGTTCATTCTGCAATGCAAATTGTAAGGAGGAGGGGTTCTTTGAAAAGTGTCGACATATGTGAAATGTGAAAACGTGAAGGCAAAGTTGAGGGGGCAAAAACAAAGTGTATATCATTCCCCCATTCGATATAGAGGCTTAGGCACAAAAAAGTGTCGACATGTGAAATCAAAGAAGCGCAGGCTCGACACAAGAAATTTCGACATGCAAAATTCATGCCAAGGTTAAGGTCGTAGGACAAAAAAAGTGTCGACATGTGAAAATTTGTGCCCCAAGGTGCGCGGCAGGGCACACACAAAAAGTGTCGACATGCAAAAAATTCACACCCAAGGCCAAGGGGCAGGGGGTGCACAACACAAAGTGTCGACATGTGAAAATTCACTTCTAAGGCACGGGTAGGGGGCACACAACACAAAGTGTCGACATGACAAAAATTCATGCCCAAGGCGAAAAGGCTGGGGCACACAACACAAAGTGTCGACGTGAAAAATTCACACCCAAGGTGCGAGGGTTGGGGTGCACAACAGAAAGTGTCGACATGTGAAAATTCATGACCAAGGCACAGGTATGTGCACAAGACAAAGTGTTGACATGAAAAATTCACACAAGGCGCAGGCTGGGGCACACAACACAAAGTGTCGACATGAAAAAATTTGTGCCCAAGGCGCAGGTTGGAGGTGATCACAAAGTGTCGACATGTGAAAATTCATGCCCAAGGTGTAGGTTGGGGCGCACAACACAAAGTGTCGACATGAAAAAATTTGTGCCCAAGGCGCGAGGTTAGAGTCACACAACATAAGTGTTGAAATGAAAAAATTCATGACCAAGGTGCACGCTTGAGGCGCACATTGACACAAAGTGTCGACATGACAAATTTGTTCCCAAGGCGCAGGGCACTGGAGGTGCACAACACAAAGTGTCGACATGGAAAAAGTCACACCCAAGGCATGCAGGTTGGAGGCACACAACACAAAGTGTTGACATGGAAAAATTCACACCCAAGGCTCAAGTTGGAGGCGCACAACACAAAGTGTCGAAATGACAAAATTCATGCCCAAGGCCGTTGGGGCGCACAACACAAAGTGTCGACATGAAAAATTCGCACCTAAGGCGCGGGTTAGAGGTGATCAAAACAAAGTGTCGACATGAAAAATTTGCACCCAAGGTGTAGGTCGGAGGCGCACAACACAAAAGTGTCGACATGTGAAAAATTCATGCCCAAGGCGTAGGTTGAAGGCGTGCAACACACAAGTGTCGACATGAAAAAATTCACGCCGAAGGCATAGGTTGAAGGCGCAAGAACACAAAGTGTCGACATGACAAAATTTGTGCCTAAGGTGCGGGTTGGAGCGGCACAATAAAGAGTGTCGACATGACAAAATTCACGCCCAAGGGGCAAAGTTGGATGTGCACAACAACAAAAGTGTCAACATGACAAAATTTGTGCCCAAGGCACAGGTTGGAGGTGCACAACACAAAGTGTCGACATGAAAAAATTCACGCCCAATGTGCAGGCAGTTGAGACGCAAGAACACACAGTGTTGACATGACAAAATTCATGTACAAGGCACCCAGGTTGGAGGCACACAACAAAAAGTGTTGACATGACAAAATTCATGCCCAAGGCGCAGTTATAGGTGCGCAACATAAGACAAAGTGTCAACATGACAAAATTTACGCCCAAGGCACGGTTGGAGGTGCACAACACATAGTGTCGACATGACAAAATTCCCACCCAAGGCATAGGTAATAGGGGTAGAACATAGGATGTCGACATGTAAAAGGGCATTCCCATGGCGCACGTAAGAGTATGTCGACATAAGGATGGATCCACCGAGGTGCATCTTCAAGGCACAACATTTTAAGCATTGACACACTGACAGAAGCAAACCTAATGATAGCGCAGATATTTAGATGGCCATAACGTTTCACTTTGGAGCTCATATTCACGCATTGTTGGAATTTTTGGAAATATTACGAGGTCCTCTCATTCAACTACGACATAAAATTCTTTAATTGGGTGAGAACAAGTTCTTCAAAAATGCAAAATACAATTCGCCATTTTTGGGTTTGCTATGGTTCTCACCTACCGCCATAATGAGTCGAATTAAATACAACCTAGAGGTGGTTAGGGTAGATTTGGAATTCCTCTCTCTTCCCTCTCTCATTCTTCCTATAAATTGTAAGGAGGGGCTTCATTCTAAAGGTTGACATTCTTGTTTTTCCCTCCCTTCTTCTTTTTGGCAGTGAATTTGTGGAGTTCAAACCTCCCATCTAAAACTATAATGCAACTTTGCCTCTTGGCATTTTATAATGTATTGTATTAATCTTTGGAGCAAATAATGCATGTCTCATGGATGATTCTCAACCCTCTCTGTGTTCATTTGCATCGTCCTGATCTTTCATTATAAATATGGTTATCTCATGCATGATCTTGCATTACATTTTAATGGTTTGTGTTTATTAGCAAGAGATGTTTCTTCATTCCTCGGTGCATCACCTTTGTTAGTTTAGTTTTATTTGTATGCATCTTCTTACCGTGTCTCCTTGGCAAGTTAGTTTAGGTTTTTGAGAAACCATCTACATTTTTACATGTGCATTTGAACAGAGGAATAGGAACCGTCCTTCATCCGGAGAGCTTTTCCGATTTCGTAAGGTCCCACACTTAGGAATAGTTCCATGTTATGCAATCACACCGAGAGTCTCAAACCATCGAGTTCCGTACATTCAGGGTGCTATGATTCGCCATCAATAGTTTTGGCATGCCGGTGTGACTAAGAGGTCATTCCACAAGATTTGAAGGAATTTTCAAGAAATTTGGACTTAGAAATTGCAGGTTTTACAATTTCATATTTTTTTACATTCCAGTTGAACTTTGAAATCAATTTTCAAGGGCTTAACCTTCTCAAAACAAGTCAAAATTTCACCATTTGATAGATCGGGGATAATCTTCAAAAGGGTATTCTTAGATTTTTGAGATTTTGACTTTCAAAATTCCATGGTTTTTAGTATTTTGGATTTTCCTGTGTGTTGAGCATGTCCCAAGTCCGACACATTGTGTTTCGGATTTGTAAGTTGCCTTGCATGACCTCGGTTTCGCTTGTACCTTTCAGGGATTAGTAGCTATACAAAAGACCCGATAACCGAATTGAATAACTGTATCTTTTGGGTCTTTTAAAGTTTTAAATTCTATTTTTTAATATTTTTAGGTTTGGTGTGTAACTTGGCAAAATCTAGCCTTTTGAGACTCATTATCTAACACATCCGCAACTCCGAAGGGATATAATTCAAAGGTGGTGTAGCAGAAAAAGTTTCCCGAGCGCATGAGAAGAATTTGAACCAGGTGTGATACTCAAGAAGAGGGGCTATTTGTCCACTTGCAACTATCACCAGGCAGAGGAAGGATAGGAAGGGGACCACGAAGATCACCATCTCCACCTAACCGGACTTTGTCTACACCTCCACCTGGTAGACCTTTTCTCACATCAACAAGGGTTCTCAGGCCAATCAGAATGGTACAACAAAACCCTTTTGTCAACTTCACTTTGGCGTAGCCCACTTTCCCTCAATGCACGTAAATCCGTTCCAATTGCAGCATTGAAGAACATTCCATTTTTCACTGGAGAAAATCATACCACTCCTGGTGATCATGTCAAAGACATTGCTAATGTTTGTGTAATCCATGAGATAAATGAAATGGATGTTGCTGTCAAATTTCTGGCATCTTCATTCAAAGGGAAGGCATTGAAATGGTTTAGGAGGCTTGGAGCTGGTTCTATCCAAAATTGGAATCAGTTATGCATAGTTGTCCATGATCAGTTTGGAGAAAAGGGAGATAATTTGTCTCTACTAGAACAATTGACAACTATCAAGAGAGCTCCTAATGAGCAACTGACTGAATTCAACTTCATATTTCAAAGGTCTTGGGATAGGATTCCAGTGGCCGTTAGGACAACAGCTGAAGGTGCTTTTCTATACTATCTTAAGGCTTCGAATTCTGACATTTCTATGTTATATCAATCTATGGGAGGAAAAACATTACTTGCTTCTTATAGCATCACCATTAGGGCTGAAAACTATCTTATTCAATCTAGTAAGTTGGCTCCTAGGCCTCCCATGCCCTTGTATCCAAACTTAGAAAACCCAAGCACTAGTCAAGCACCCACTTTGGCTCCTATTCCCACTCCTAGAAATAAAAGTTCAAATGAAACTTCTACTTCATCCTCTAGCACTTCAAATGAACTCCAAGAGGTCATGAAACAATTGCAAAATTTGGGAAATGAGTTGGTTACACTCAAGAGGCAGTAGGCCCAAGGTTTTAGACCTTCTTATCAGCCTCAAGCTCAACCTAATAGGCAACCATACTAGCCCAATAGGCAACCCAATCTAGCTGCAAATCAAAGCCAAGTAAGGCCTCCCGCCAATAGACCATTTCAACCCTATAACCCCAATGTTGCATCTACTTCTAAAGCATTAGTGCTAGTGCAAAACAATATAGCTCAAGAGTATGATTGGTGTTTCCCATGTAATGAATCTCACAACCAATCTATGTACTTCAATGGTGCTTTGAACCAAGCCTTGATGGTGACAACTACGGCGTAGAGGGTGAAGTGAGTCAAGAAACAAATCAGCAACAAGGAACATCTCAAAGAAAACACAACTCCAAATGATACCACACTTGTGAATTGGCAAGTTGAGGACTTTTGTGGCATGAATCAAAAAATTTCTCAGTGTAGTAGCTAACACAAGATCAAAGAAGAGGAATATTGGCGAAGGGTAGTCATTGGCTCCAAGTGATCTATAACCTTACATCTCTCCACAAGGTGTTGGTAAGAAAATACGTTCCAAACACGCAAGGATGGCCCAAACCACCTTCTAACCCAACTCAAATGCCACTTGCTTCTTCATGTGCAAGAAAGGAATGTGCAAGATAAAGGAAAACAAAGGGATCTTTCATCCCCATTTAGCATCATTGATCAAATGAAGAAGACAAATGTGAATATATCAATGTGGGAATCTTTATCCATCCTAGGCCAAAGAGATCTTCTACAAGCTGCCATGAAGAATTGGTCAAATTCAAACCAGCAGGTCCCTATGCAAGAGAATGTCCTCACAAATGTTGCTCAGCCTGAAGGGAATCATGGAGGAAAACAAGGTAAAGTTCTGAAACCCCCTCCATTCTATGTCTCATTAATCATTGGGGATAAAATAGTACACAATTACATGATTGATTCTGGGGCAAGTAGTTACTTCATGCCCAAGCAAATAGTTGATCAGCTGGGTCTCCAATATGAATTCATATCAAAGGGGGTAGTGCAATTGGATGGGGTAGCAAGAGTAACGGTGGGAGTGATTAAGGGTTTAAATTTTACCTTGCATGCATGCCCCAACGTTGCCATTTTGCAAGATGTGTCAGCGATAGATTTTCCACCACTCTTTGCCCTATGCTTATCAAGGGATTTCACAAATTAGAATTGGAGGCTACTTATCTACCGACTGGTCACACATGTTTTTCGAACATTATATGGTATTAAGGTCACAATCAGATCCAAACCAATTGCAAACTTTCATATTGAGCCTCATACTCCAAGCCAAATCAATGCCAACTATTCAGCATTTGATCAAGAAGATTATCCAAGGACATATGAAGCTGACACCAAAGTTGGAAGCATCCCAGATTTGAATCTTGATGAATGGGTGACCAAGGCACATGCTTTTGATCCCTACCAAGAAGTAGAAGAATCTGAGCTAGGAGTCTATTGCATACATGAAGAAAACTAGCCTATTACTAGCATCACGAAACGAGGCCATAAGGATGAAAATGAGGTATGGAAGTGATTTTTCGATGGATCAAGGAGTAGGCAAGGTGCAGGAGGAGGAGTTATGCTTGTTTCACCTCAAGGCATCAAATATTATTCAGCTTTCTATTTCCAGTTTTCCTGTTCAAACAACATGGCTGAATACGAAGCATTGATTCATGGACTTCATTGGGCCAGGAAAAAGGGCATAAAGAATGTGCAGGTGTTTGGAGATAGCGAGCTAATCATCAACCAAGTCAGGGGACAACATGCTACAAAGAATGACCTATTGAGGAACTACAAGAACAGGGTATGGGACCTCATTGAGGATTTTGAAGCTTTCAACATCGTGTCCATACCAGGAAGAAAAATTAAGCCACAGATAGGCTCACAATAGTTGGAGCAATGTTTGATGTGGTTGACAACATCAGAAGGGGAAAAACACAACCACATATGCATGTGATTGTGAGGCCAGCAGTTCCAAATAACAACACAAGCTGATGTGTGTTTGAGAATGATGAACATATCATCAATTTTTACAAGAAGAGGTTGAATTCTCAGCTAGGAATTAGGACAAACTAGAGCAATGTATGGGGATCAAGTAGTACAGCTACGAACAAACAAGCTTCCTAAGGGTTTAGTAATGTTGGAGTCTATCTTCAACCCTAACGACCAGTTCCGTAAGGAAAAGGCTAACATACAGGTCAAGAGAGAAGTTTCAGAGCCAATTCTGGTTGGGGAAGGCAAAACACTTCAAATTGGTAAAGTGGCCATTGAGTAGGAGAAGTCAGATTTCATAAAGCTCTGCCAATAATTTCCAGATGTCTTTACTTGGAGCTATGAAGACTTGAGAGGATTCAATCTGAAGTTGGCACAACATACCATAGAATTGGATTCGATGCTAAGCCCATCAAGCAGAAGCAGAGACCAGTCAACCCTCACATTGAGCCTTTAATGAAGAAAGAGCTAAACAAGCTAATAGAGGCAAGCATTATATTCCCGATCAAGCACTCAAGCTGGGTTGCAAAATTGGTTCTAGTTAGGAAGAAGAGTAGAGAAATCAGGTTGTGTGTGGACTTCCGAGACCTCAACAGGGCATCTCTCAAAGACCATTACCCACTTCCTTTAATGGAACAAATATTGCAAGTGGTATCCGGTTCAGAGAGATTCTCTCTCTTAGATGGCTACTCAGGGTATAATCAGATAATGGTGAGAGAAGATGACCAGATTCAAGATGACTTTCACCATCAAATGGGGCACTTATGCCTACAAGAATATGCCATTTGGGCTATCATATGTTGGAGCCACTTTCCAAATGGCAATGGATATGACATTCAAGGGGTTGATCAATAAAATAGTTCTGATATATCTTGATGACATCACTGTATTCTCCAAAAATGTAGCGGATCACCTCTTTCATTTGAGGCAAGTATTTCAGAGGTGTAGAAGATTTGGGGTATCATTGAATCCCAAAAAATGCATATTCTTGGCTCACGAAGGAAAAATTCTAGGCCATATTGTTTCAAAGGAGGGGTTGACGATTGACCCAAAAAGAGTTGAAGCAATTCGAGCATTGCCATTGCAAGTCATAAGAAGGCTCTTTAAAGCTTCTTAGGAAGGATCAATTTTGTCCGTAGGTTTGTTCCAAACTTTCACTCTCGTAAAGCCAATAACATTGATGTTGAAGAAGAGCATGGAATTTAAGTGGACATCTAAAGGTAAGGCAAGTTTTGAGGCAATAAAAGAGGCTATATCTCAAGCTCCGACTCTCATCAATCCAGACTTCTCCAAGGATTTCATGTTATATGCCTTCGGTGGGGAGACACCATTTCGCAATCCCGTACAAAAAACAAAGAAGGATTAGAACAACCAGTTGCTTTCTTCACTCAAGGCTTGGAGGAATACGAAAATAGGTACTCTTTCATTGAAAATCATGTCCTTGCAGTGATTAGGATCTTAAAGAAATTCAAGCACCTAGTCTCAAATAACAAGATCCAATTATTGGTCTCTCATGTGGGAGTTAAGGACTTCCTTCTAAACAAGGATCTGAATGAGAAACGTGCAGGATGGATAACCCATGTCATGGAATATGACATTGAGATCAAGGTCACAAAGAATAGTATGTGGAAAAGGATTTAGTGAATAGCTAGCTTTGAGTCGGCAAGTTGAATCAGGTGATGAAAAAGAGACTATCTTGGTACTACAGGATGGTCAAGAACAAGAAAATGATAATGTGCCCACTCGTTGTTGGACTCAGAATATGATACACTTCCTCCAGGAAAGCCTATGCCCTCTAGAAATGAGCAAACCAAAGAGGAGATACTTTATATTACAAGCCATTCCATATGTGCTTTTGATGGTGTTTTGTTTAAAAAGACATCAATGGAGTTCTATTGAGGTTCATTAGGACAAGTCAAATTGAGAGGGTGTTACGATATTTTCAGGATGGAGATTCCAGAAGGACATTTCGCCCCGAGTAACTGCTCTCAAGATAATGAAGGAAGGGTATTATTGGCCGAAAGTGTTCAAAGGATCGCTATACATGGATAAGAAAGTGCAAGAAATGTGCGCTCTTCACGGGAAAAGAAAGACTAGTAGCGCTTCCGTTGCACCCAATTTTGGTCGACCAACCATTTATGCAATGGGGATTGGACTTCGTCGGGGTCATCAACCCAAACTCAAGCCAAGGCCACAAGTGGATTCTCACGGCAACAGACTATTTCACCAAGTGGACTGAAGTAGTAGCGCTCAAAGAGGAAAATGAGTCTAACATACTAGACTTTTATGAAGGAATAGTGACCGTGGTTTTGTGTACCAAATGCACTATCATATCGCATAATGAATTAGCATTCATAGGTTCCAAGATTACAGAATGGGCTATCAAGAATGGAATCTATTTGAGCACTGTTCAAATTATTACCCAGCAGGTAATGGACAGCAGAGTCCACGAACAAGAATTTTCTAAGGATCATCGAAGGATTCTTGATGAAAACCAAAGAACATGGCATACCAAGCTAAAATCCGCATTATGGGTTGAGGATAAAACCAAAGAGGTCTACGGGTAGTTCTCCTTACAAGTTGGTCTAAGGGAAAGAGGCGGATTATCTATATCGTTAGAATTCCCAAAGATTGGAGCTCATGAATTAGTTGGAGTTGTCTGAGTTCGAACCAATGGAGGCAAGATATGCAGAGTTGATGGAATTGGAAGAAATCAGAGAGCATGCAGTTTAGATGATTGAAAAGGATTAGGCCTTAGTAAAAATATGGTTTGATAAGAAAGCAAGAGTAAGGACCTTCCAAGAAGGGGATCTAGTTCTGAAATGGGATGCAAATCGAGCAAAACCAGGAAGGCATTCCAAGTTTCATGCCATTTGGAGTGGCCCCTACATGGTCACGAGATGTAAAAGTAGTAATGCCTTCCAATTGTCTATATTGGATGGAGAAGAACTTCCGATTCCGGTTAACGGAATCTATATTAAACATATCATTTCTACTTGAAAGGAAAAGGTTTACCCTTATAAATATTAGCCTAGATTTCAATTCCTCTAAGTGCATATGCACATTATCTTGTTGTAGTTAGGTTTCAATTTCCTAAGTGCTTCGCAGACAGTTTTGTTGCTCTTAGGTTGAATTTCTACTGATTCATCATTAGGCTCGGATCGATATCGTGTTGGTTTTAGGTTATTTCTTATCACTCCATGCGCAATGGATTGCTAAAAGACCACCGATCTTCTACCTAGCGAGCAGTGTGATCCCGTTGAGTTGCCAAATTGTTGCATATATCTTCCCCCTGGTAGATATAAACAAACAGAAGAATATGAAAATCAAGGAAGCTCGTGACCTAACATTTATCGTAGCATCACCAATAGGTTAAGGGTGCAGGACAAAGGTCATTTACATGAAAATGGATGCGCCCATGGTGCAAGGCGCAGTAAGAAGATGTCGACATGTAAAAATTTGTGCCTCAAGCGCAGTAGGGGGCGCACAACACAGAGTGTCAACATGATAAAATTCACGCTCAAGGCACAGGCGGGGGTGCACAACATAGAGTGTCATCATGAAAAAATTCGTGCCCAAGGCAAAGGCTAGGGGCACACAACACAGAGTGTTGACATGAGAAAATTTGTTCCCAAGGTGCAGGTTGGAGGTGCACAACACAGAGTGTCGACATGACAAAATTCACACCCAAGGCGTAGGTTGGAGGCACACAACATAGAGTGTCGACATGACAAAATTCATGCCCAAGGCGTAGGTTGGAGGTGCACAACACAAAGTGTCGACATGAAAAAATTTGTGCCTAAGGTGTAGGTTGGAGGTGCACAACACAGAGTGTCAACATGACAAAATTTGCGCCCAAGGTGCAGGTTGGAGGCGCACAACACAAAGTGTCGACATGACAAAATTCACACCCAAGGTGCAGGTTGGAGGTGCACAACACAGGATGTCGAAATGTAAAATATCACATCCATGGCACACGTAAGAGTATGTCGACATAAGGATGGATGCGCCGAGGCGCATCTTGAGGAGGCACAACATTTTAAGCATTGACACCCCGACAGGAAGAAAACCCTGACACAGATATTCAGATGGCCATAACTTTTCACAGGGAGCTCGGATTCATGCAAGGTGGGACTTTTTGGAAAGCTTGCAAGGTCCTCTATCGACATGAAAATGGATACACCAATGGCGCGAGTAAGAAGATGTTAACATGCAATAATTCACACCTAAGGTATAGGCAGGGGGTGCAAACATAGAGTGTCAACATGAAAAAATTCACGCCCAAGGCGTAGGTAGGCGCGCACAAATGGAGTTCCTCAGATTGTCGTCATGAAAAAATTCACACCCAATTAAGTAGGAAAGGGGCACACGACATAGAGTGTCAACATGAAAAAATTTGCGCCCAAGGTGTAGGTTGGAGGCGCACAACACGGAGTGTCGACATGAAAAAATTTGTGCCCAAGACGCAGTTGGAAGCGCACAACACAAAGTGTCGACATGATAAAATTCACACCCAAGGTGCAAGTTGGAGGAAAACAACACAGATTGTCAAGATGAAAATATTTCCTCGGATAAGGCGTAGGTTGGAGGTGCACGACATAGAGTTTCGACATGACAAAATTCGTGCCCAAGGCACAGAGTTGGAGGTGCACAACACAAAGTGTCAACATGACAAAATTCGCGCCCAAGGACAGGGAGTTGGAGGCACATAACACAGGATGTCGACATGTAAAAGGTCACACCCATGGTGCATGTAAGAGTATGTTAACATAAGGATGGATGCGCGAGGTGCATCTTCCTGAGGCACAAAGATTTTAAGCATTGACACCTGACGGGAAGCAAACCTCTTCTGAGATATTTAGATGGCCATAACTTTTCACAGGGAGCTCGATTCATGCAAGGTTGAACTTTTGGAAAGCTTGCAAGGTCCTCTATCGAAATGATAATGGATACACCCATGGCATAGGTAAGAAGATGTCGACATGCAAAAATTCTTGCCTAAGGCGCAGTAGTGGGTGCACAACACGAGTGTTGACATGAATAAATTCACGCCCAAGGTGCAGGCAGGAGTGCACAACACGTGTCATCATGAAAAATTCATGCCCAAGGCGCAGTTGTAGGGGCACACAACACATAGTGTCGACATGATAAAATTCATGTAAAAGGTGTAGGTGGAGGTGCACAACACAGAGTGTCGACATGAAAAAATTCGCACCCAAGGCGCAGTTAGAGGTGCATAACATAGAGTGTCGACATGAAAAAATATTCGCTCAAGGTGCAAGGTGGAGGCACACAACACAAGAGTGTCGACATGAAAAAATTCGTGCCTAAGGCACGTGTTTGGGTGCATAACATAGAGTGTCGACATGAAAATATCACACCCAAGGTGCAGGTTGAATGCGCACAACACAAAGTGTCGACATGAAAAAATTCAAGCCCAAGCCACAGGTTGGAGGTGCACAACATAGGATGTCGGCATGTAAAAGGTCTAGCCCATGCCACATGTAAGAGTATGTCAACATAAAAATGGATGTGCTGAGGTGCATCTTGAGGAGGCACAACATTTTAAGCATCGACACCCCAAAAGGAAGCAAACCCCAGTGCGAGATATTCAAATGGCCATAACTTTTCATAGGAGCTCGGATTCATGCAAGGTCCTCTATCGACATGAAAATGGATGCGCCCATGGTGCAGGTAAGAAGATGTCGACATGACAAAATTCATGCCCAAGGTGTAGGCAGGGGCGCACAACATAGAGTGTCATCATGACAAAATTTGCGCCTAAGGTGCAGGCTAGGGGCACACAACATAGAGTGTCGACATGACAAAATTCGCGTCAAGAGTGCAGTTGGAGGTGCACAACATAGAGTGTCGACATGATAAAATTCGTGGCCAAGTCGTAGGTTGGAGATGCACAACACGAGTGTTGACCTGAATAAATTTGTGCCTAAGGCGCAAGTTGGAGGTGCACAACAAAGAGTTTCCACATGAAAAATTCGTGCCTAAGGCGCAAGTTGGAGGTGCACAACATAGAGTGTCGACATGACAAAATTCAAGCCCAAGACACGGTTGGAGGTGCACAAAATAGGATGTTGACATGTAAAATTTCATGCACATGGCACATGTAAGATTATTTTGACATAAGGATGGATGCGCTGAGCGCATGTTCAAGACGCGTAACATTTTTAGCATTGACACCTCGAAAGGAAGCAAACCACAGCGCAGAGATATTCGATGGCCATAACTTTTCACAGAGCTCAGATTCATGCAAGGTTGGAATTTTTGGAAATCTTGCAAGGTCCTCTATCGACATGAAAATGAATGCACCCATGGCGTAGGTAAGAATATATCGACATGCAAAATTTTGTGCCTAAGGCACAAGAAGGGGGCGAACAACACAGTGTGTCGTCATGAAAAAATTCGCACCCAAGGCGCAGACTAGGGGCACATAACACAAAGTGTTAACGTGAAAAAATTTGTGCCCAAGGTGCAGGTTAGAGGTGCACAACATAGAGTGTCGACATGAAAAAATTTGTGCCCAAGGTACAGGTTGGAGGCGCACAACACAGAGTGTCGACATGAAATAATTCATGCCTAAGGCATAGGTTGGAGGTGCACAACACAGAGTGTCGACATGACAAAATTTGCGCCCAAGGCGTAGGTTAGAGGCACACAACACAAGAAGTTGACATGTAAAAGGTCAAACCCATGGTGCACATAAGAGTATGTCGACATAAGGATGGATGCGCCAAGGTGCATATTCAGGAGGCGCAACATTTTGAGCATTGACACCCCGATAGGAAGCAAACCACAGGCGTAGATATTTAGATGGCCATAAATTTTCACAATGAGCTCAGCTTCATGCAAGGTTTGCATTTTTCGAAAGCTTGCAAGGTCCTCTATTGACATGAAAATGGACGCATCCATGGGGAAGGTAAGAAGATGTAGACATGCAAAAATTCGTGCCTAAAGCGCGAGTAAGGGGCGCACAACACAGAGTGTCGACATGACAAAATTCACGCCCAAGGCGCAAGCAGGAGGTGCACAACACAGAGTGTCATCATAATAAAATTTATGCCCAAGGAATACGCTAGGGGGGTGCACAACATAGAGTGTCGACATGACAAAATTTGGGCCCAAGGCGCAGTAAAGGAGGTGCACAACACAAAGTTTCGACATAACAAAAATTCACACCCAAGGTGCTTGTTGGAGGTGCATAACACAAAAGTGTCGACATGAAAAAATTTGTGCCTAGGGTGCAGGTTGGAGGTGCACAACATAGAGTGTCGACATGACAAAATTCACACACAACGCGTAGGTTGGAGGCGCACAACACAAAGTGTCGACATGACAAAATTCACACCCAAGGCGCGGTTTGGGGGCACACAACATAAGACGTCGACATGTAAAAGGTCACACCCATGGCACATGAAAGAGTATGTCGACATAAGGATGGATGCGCTGAGGGCCATCTTGAGGAGGTGCAACATTTAAAGCATTGACACCCCGACATGAAGCAAACCCTGCTGCGCAGATATTCGGATGGCCATAGCTTTTCACAGGGAGCTCAGATTCATGAAAGGTTTGACTTTTGGAAATCTTGCAAGGTCGTCTATCAACATGAAAATGGATGCACCCATGGCATAGGTTAGAAGATGTCGACATGAAAAAATTTGAACCTAAGGCGTAGCGGGGGAACACGACATAGAGTGTCGACATTAAAAAAATTCACGCCCAAGGCGCAGTCAGGGGATGCACAACACAGAGTGTTGTCATGACAAAATTCCTGCGCAAGGCGCAGGATAGGGGCACATAACACGAGAATGTCAACATGACAAAATTTGTGCCCAAGGTGTAGGTTGAGGCGCACAACATAGAGTGTCGACATGACAAAATTCGTGCCCAAGGTGCAGTTGGGCGCACAACACAGAGTGTCGACATGAAAAATTTGCACCCAAGCCGCATGTTAGAGGCACAAAACACATAGTGTTGACATGAAAAAATTAACACCTAAGATGCAGGTTGAGGTGAACATTACATAGTGTCTACATGAAAAATTTGCACCCAAAGGGGAGGTTGGAGGCAGAGAACACAAAGTGTCAACATGACAAAATCCGTAACCAAGGCGCAAGTTGGAGGTGCACAACATAGGATGTCGACATGTAAAAGGTCACGCCCATTCCGCATGTAAGATTATTTTGACATAAAGATGGATATGTTGAGGCACATCTTGAGGATGCGCAACATTTTAAGCATTGACACCCCGACAGAAGCAATCCCCAAGCGCAGATATTCGATGATGGCCATAACTTTTCATATGGAGCTTGGATTCATGCAAGGTTGGAATTTTGGAAAGCTTGCAAAGGTCCTCTATTGACATGAAAATGGATGCACTCATGGCGTAGGTAAGAATATGTTGACATTTTAAAATTTTTGCCTAAGACGCAAGTAGGGGGTGCATAACACAGAGTGTCGATATGACAAAATTCACGCCCAAGGCACAGCAGGGGGCGCACAAAGCCAGAGTGTCACAAAAAAATTTACACCCAAGGCGCAGGGTATGGTCACACAACATAGAGTGTTGACATGAAAAAATTCACACCCAAGGTGCAGGTAGGGGTACACAACATGAGTGGTGGCATGACAAAATTCATGCCCAAGGCGCAGTTGGAGGTGCAACACACAGAGTGTCGACATAACAAAATTTGCGCCCAAGCGCAGTTGAGACACACAACAAAGAGTGTCGACATGAAAAATTCATTCCTAAGGCGCAGTTGGAGGTGCACAACACAGAGTGTCGACATGATAAAATTCATGCCCAAGGTGCAAGTTGGAGGCGCACAACACAAAATGTCGACATGACAAAATTCGCGCCAAGGCGCAGTTGAGGCGCAAACACAGGATGTCGAAATGTAAAAGGTCATTCCCATGGTGCACGTAAGATTATTTCGACATAAGGATGGATGTGCCGAGGCACATCTTCGTGAGGTTCAACATTTTAAGCATTGACACCCCCACATGAAGTAAACCCTTACGCAGAGATATTCGGATGGCCGTAAATTTTCACAAGGAGCTTTGATTCATGCAAGGTTGGACTTTTGGAAAGCATGCAAGGTCCTCTTTCGACATAAAAATGGATGCACCCATGGCGTAGGTAAGAATATGTCAACATGAAAATTTTTTTGCCTAAGGTGTAGGCAATGGCACACAACAGAGAGTGTCAACATGAAAAATTCGTGCCCAAGGTGCAGGGTTGCGCAACACACAGACTGGTCGACATGACAAAATTATTGCCCAAGGCACAGTTAGAGGCACACAAAAAGAGTGTTGACATGAAAAAATTCGTGCCTATTGCGTAGGTTAGAGGTGCAGAACACGAGTGTCGACATTACAAAATTCGTGCAAAAGGTGCAAGTTGGAGGCGCACAACACAAAGTGTCGACATGACAAAATTTGCGCCTTAAGGCGCGAGGTTGGAGGCACACAACACAGTTGTCAAAATGTAAAAGGTCATTCCCATGGTGCACATAAGAGTATGTCAACATAAGGATCGATGTGCCAAGGTGCATCTTTGGGAGGCGCAACATTTTAAGCATTGACACTCGACAGAAGCAAACTCTTGCGCAGATATTCGATGGCCATAACTTTTCATAGGGAGCTCGGATTCATGTAAGGTTGGAATTTTAGGAAAGCTTGTAAGGTCCTCTATCGACATGAAAATGGATGTGCCCATGGTGTGGGTAAGAAGATGTCGACATGCAAAAATTTGCGCTAAAGGCGCAGTAGGGGCGCGCAATACACAGAGTGTCGACATGAAAAAATTCATGCCCAAGGCGCTTGCAGGGTCGCAGAACATAGAGTGTCGTCATGAAAAATTCACGCCCAAGGAAAAATCTAGGGACACACAACACAAATTTGTCGACATGATAAAATTTGTGCCCAAGTTACAAAAGTTAGAGGCGCACAACACAGAGTGTCGAGATGACAAAATTCACGTTCAAGGCGTAGGTTGGAGTTGTACAACACAGAGTGTCGACCTGACAAAATTCATGCCCAAGGTGCATGTGGGAGGTGCACAACACAGAGTGTTGACATGAAAAAATTTACGCCTAAGGCACAGTTGGAGGTGCACAACAAAGAGTGTCAACATGAAAAAAATTCGTGCCCAAGGCACAGTTGCGCGCACAACACAAAGTGTCGATATGACAAAATGTACGCCCAAGGCATAGGTTGGAGGAACACAACACCTGATTTTGACATGTAAATGGTCACGCATATGGCACATGTAAGAGTATGTCAACATAAGAATGGATGCGCCGAGGAGCATCTTCGGAGGTGCAACATTTTAAGCATTGACACCCCGACAGAAGAAAACCCCGTGCAGATATTCGATGGCCATAACTTTTCACAGGGAGCTCGAGATTCATGCGAAGGTCCTCTATCGACATGAAAATGGATGCGCCCATGGTGCGAGTAAGAAGATGTAGAAATGAAAAAATTTGTGTCTTAGGCGCGGTGCGGGGTGCACAACACGGACTGTCGACATGAAAATTCATGCCCAAGGCAAAGACAGGGGTGCACAACACGAGTGTCATATTGAAAAAAATTACACCCAAGGTGCAAGCTAGGGGCACACAAAATAGAGTTTTGACATGAAAAATTCACGCCCAAGGTGTAGGTTGGAGGCGTATAACACAGAGTGTCGACATGAAAAAATAAACAGAGTGTCGACATGAATAGATTCGTGCCCAAGGCACGAGTTGGAGGCGCACAACACGTAATGTCGACATGAAAAAATTTTCTTCCAAGGCACATGTTGGAGGCACACAACACGAGTGTCAACATGACAAAATTTCTGTAAAAGGCGCGAGTTGGAGGCACACAACACAAATTATCGACATGACAAAATTCGCGCCCAAGTTGCATGTTGGAGGCGCATAACACGGATGTCGACATGTAAATGGTAACGCCCATGGCACAAATAGGAGTATGTCAACATAAGGATGGATGAGCTGAGGCACAACTTCATGAGGTGCAACATTTTAAGCATCGACACCCGACAGAAGCAAACCCTTTCACGTATTTAGATGGCCATAAATTTTCACAGGAGCTCGGATTCATACAAGGTTGGACTTTTGGAAAGCTTGCAAGGTCCTCTATCGACATGAAAATGAATGTGCCCATGGCACCGATAAGAATATGTCGACATCCAAAATTTGTGCCTCGGGCGTAGGCAGGAGCGCACAACACAGAGTGTCAACATGACAAAATTCACGCCCAAAGCGCAAGCGGGGGCACACAACACAAAGTGTCATCATGAAAAAATTCGCACCCAAGGTGCAGGCTTGGGGCACACAAGACAGAGTTTTGACATGACAAAATTTGTGCCCAAGGTGTAGGTTAGAGGTGCAAAACACAGAGTGTCGACATGAAAAAATTCGTGGCCAAGGCGCAGTTAGAGGCGCACAACACAGTTGTCGACATGAAAAAATTCGTGCCCAAGGAGGATGTTGAGGTGCGAACACAGAGTGTCGAAATGAAAAATTTACACCTAAGGCAAAGGTTTGAGGTGTACAACATAGAGTGTCGACATGACAAAATTCGCGCCCAAGGCACGAGTTAGAGGCGCACAACACAAAGTATCGACATGACAAAATTTGTGCCCAAGGCGCAGTTGGAGGTGCACAACATAGGATGTTGACATGTAAAAGGTCACGCCCATGGCATACATAAGAGTATGTCGACATAAGGCTGGATGCTCCGAGGTGCATCTTCAGGAGGCGCAACATTTTAAGCATCGACACCATGACAAGAAGCAAACCACAGCGTAGATATTCGAGATGGCCATAACTTTTCACAAAGAAGCTCCTGATTCATGTAAGGTTGGACTTTTTGAAAAGATAGCAAGGTCCTTTGTCGACATGAGAATCGATGCGCCCATGGCATAGCTAAGAATATGTAGAATGTAAAAATTTACTCGTAAGGCGCATGTAGCGGATGCACAACACGGAGTGTCGACATGACAAAATTCACATAGAAGGCGCGGTAGGGGGTGCACAACATAGAGTGTCATCGTGACAAAATTTGTGCCCAAGGTGCAGGATGGGGCACACAACACGAGTGTCGACATGAAAAATTCATTCCCAAGGTGTAGGTTGGAGGCGCAGAACACGAGTGTTGACATGACAAAATTCACGCAAAAGGCAGAGGGTCAAGCGCACAACATAGAGTGTCAACATGAAAAATTTATGCCCAAGCACGTGGTTGGAGGCTCACAACATAGAGTGTCAACATGAGAAAATTTGCGCCAAAGGCATAGGTCGAGGCACACAACTCAAAGTGTTGACATGATAAAATTCACGCCCAAGGCGGAGGTTGGGGCTCACAACACGGATGTCGACATGTAAAAGGTCATGCCCATGGCACACGTAAGAGTATGTTGACATAAGGATGGATGCCCCGAGGCGCATCTTCGGGAGGCACATCATTTTAAGCATCGACACCTCGACAGAAGTAAACCACAGGCGTAGATATTCGATGGCCATAACTTTTCACAGGAGCTCAGATTCATGCAAGGTTAGACTTTTTTCAAAGCTTGCAAGGTCCTCTATTGACATGAAAATAAATGTGCCCATGGTGCAGGTAAGAAGATGTCGACATGCAAAAATTGTGCCTAAGGCATAGTTAGGGGGCACACAACACGAGTGTCGACATGACAAAATTCACACGCAAGGCGTAGGTAGGGCGCGCACAACACAGAGTGTCGTCATGAAAAAATTTGCACCCAAGGCACAGTAGGGTACAAAACATAGAGTGTCGACATGACCAAATTCATGCCCAAGGTGCGCAGTTGGAGGCGCGCAACATAGAGTGTTAACATGACAAAATTCATGCACATGGCACAGTTGGAGGCGCACAACACAGTGTCGGCATGTCAAATTCACACCTAAGGCATATTTTGGAGGCATATAACATAGAGTGTCGACATGAAAAATTTGTGCCTAAGGCGCAGGTAGAGGTGCTCAACATAGAGTGTCGACATGAAAAAATTCGTGCCCAAGGTGTAGGTTGAGTCGCATAACACAAAGTGTCGACATGACAAAATTCTTGCCCAAGGTGCATGTTAGAGGCACACAACACAGATGTCGACATGTCAAAGGTCACTCCCATGGCACACATAAGAGTATGTCGACATAAGGATGGATGCGCCGAGGTGCATCTTCGGGATGTGCAACAGAAGCAAACCCTAAGATGCGAGGTTGGAGGCACAAAACAGTAGTGTCGACATGAAAAATTCATGCCTAAGATGCAGGTTGGTGGTGCACAACACATATTGTTGACATGAAAAAATTCACGCCCAAGGCGCATGTTGGAGGCATACAACACAAAGTGTCAACATGACAAAATTCGCGCCCAAAACGTAAGTTGGAGGTGCAAAACACAGATGTCGACATGTAAAAGGTCATGCCCATGGCACATGTAATATTATTTCATCATAAGGATGGATATGCTGATGTAAATCTTGAGGAGGCGCAACATTTTAAGCATTGACACCTGACAGAAGCAAACCGTTGCACAAATATTCGAGATGGCCATAACTTTTCACAGGAGCACATATTCATGCAAGGTTGGAATTTTTGAAAGCTTGCAAGGTCCTCTCTGTCGACATGAAAATGGATGCACCCATGGCATAGGTAAGAAGATTTCGACATGTAAAAATAAGTGCCTAATGCCCAGTGCACGGGCGCACAACATAGAGTGTTGACATGACAAATTTCATGCCCAAGGCATAGGCGGGGGGTGCACAACATATAGAGTGTCGTCATGAAAAAATTCACACCCAAGGCGCAGGCTAGGGGCACACAACACAGAGTGTCGACATGACAAAATTCACGCCCAAGGTGCAGGTTGGAGGCGCACAATACAGAGTGTCGACATGACAAAATTCGTGCCCAAGGTGCAAGTTGGAGGCACAACACGAGTTTTGACATGAAAAATTTGTGCCCAAGGTGCAGGTTGGAGGCACACAACAAAGTGTGTTCACGTGAAAAAAATTGTGCCTAAGGTGTAGGTTGGAGGTGCAAAACACAGATCGTCAACATGACAAAATTCGAGCCCAAGGCACAAGTTGGAGGCGCACAACACAAAGTGTCGACATGACAAAATTCATGCCCAAGGCGCAGGTTGGAGGCGCACAACACAGATGTCGAAATGTAAAAGGTCATTCCCATGGTTCACGTAAGAGTATGTCGACATAAGGATGGATTCTCCGAGGTGTATCTTCGGGAGGTGCAACATTTTAAGCATTGACACCCCGACAAGAAGCAAACCCTTGCATATAGATATTCGATGGCCATAACTTTTCACAGGGACTTGGATTCATGCAAGGTTGGAGTTTTTGGAAATCTTGCAAGGTCCTCTGTCGACATGAAAATGGATGCACCCATGGCGCAGTAAGAAGACGTCGACATGAAAAAAATTCACGCCTAAGGCGCAGTGGGGGCACGAACACAAAGTGTCGACATGACAAAATTCGCGCCCATGGCGCAGGTTGGAGGCGCAACACAAAGAGTTTCGACATGAAAAATCCATGCCCAAGGCACAGTTGGAGGTACACAACAAAGAGTTTCGACATGAAAAAATTTGTGCCTAAGGTGTAGGTTGGAGATGCACAACACAGAGTGACGACATGACAAAATTCGAGCCCAAGGCGCAAGTTGGAGGCGCACAACACAAAGTGTCGACATGACAAAATTCACACCCAAGGCACAGGTTAAAGGTGCACAACACAGATGTCAAAATGTAAAAGTTCACTCCCATGGCACACGTAAGAGTATGTTGACATAAGGATGGATGCGCCGAGGCACATCTTCAAGAGGCGCAATATTTTAAGCATTGACACCCCAACAGAAGAAAACCCTTTCGCAGATATTTAGATGGCCATAACTTTTCATAGGAGCTCGGATTCATGCAAGGTTGAAAATTTTGAAATCTTGTAAGGTCCTCTATCGACATGAAAATGGATGTGCCCATGGCATAGGTAAGAAGATGTCGACATGCAAAAATTCGTGCCTAAGGCACAGGGAAGGGTGCGCACAATACAGAGTGTCGACATGAAAAATTCACGCCCAAGGCGTAGGTAGGGGCACACAAACTGAGTGTTGTCATCAAAAATTCATGCCCAAGGCATAGGATAGGTGCACACAACACATTATTTCAACATGACAAAATTCGTGCCCAAGGTGCAGGTTGGAGGTGCATGACAAAATTCGTGATCAAGGCGCAGTTGGAGTTGCACAACAAAGAGTGTCGACATGACAAAATTTGTGCCCAAGGCGCATGTGGGAGGTGCACAACACACGAGAGTGTTAAGATGAAAAATTGTACGCCTAAGGCATAGGTTGGAGGTGCACAACAAAGAGTGTTGACATGACAAAATTCACGCCCAAGGCACAGTCAGCATGTGCACTACAAAAATTTTCGACATGACAAAATTTACGCCCAAAGAGGAGGTTGAGGCGTACAACACAAGATGTTGACATGTAAAGGTCACACACATGGCACATGTAAGAGTATGTCAACATAAGGATGGATGCGTTGAGGCGCATTTTCGGAGGTGCAACATTGTAAGCATTGACACCCCAATAGGAAGCAAACCACAAGCGCAGATATTCGATTGCCATAACTTTTCACAGGGAGCTCAGATTCATGCAAGGTTTTCCTTTTTGGAAATCTTAGAAGGTCCTCTATCGACATGAAAATGGATGTACCGATGTTGCATGTAATAAGATGTAGACATGAAAAAATTCATGCCTCAGGCGTAGACAAGTGGCACACAACACAGAGTGTCGACATGACAAAATTCACACCCAAGGCCCAGACAGGGGGCGCACACCACAGAGTGTCATCATGAAAAAATTAGCACCCAAGGCACGGGGTAGGGGCACACAGCATAGAGTTTTGACATGACAAAATTCATGCCCAAGTTGCAGGTTGGAGGCACACAACACAAAGTGTCGACACGACAAAATTATCGCCCCAAGCGCGCAGTTGAGGCGCACAACACATACCGTCGACATGAAAAATTCACTCCCAAGGTGCATGTTTGGAGGCACACAACACAGAGTGTTGACATGAAATTTTTTTCCCTAAGGCGCAAGTTGGAGGTGCACAAAGATAGAGTATCGACATGACAAAATTTTCACCCAAGGCGCAGTTGAGGCACATAACACAAATTGTCGACATGACAAAATTTACACCTAAGGCGCGAGTTGATGCGCACAACACATGATGTTGACATGTAAAAGGTCATGCCTATGGCACACGTAAGAGTATGTCAACATAAGGATGCATGCACCGAGGTGCATCTTCGTGAGGTGTAACATTTTAAGCATCGACACCCCAACAGAAGCAAACCCTTACGCAGTATTCGAGATGGCCATAACTTTTCACACTGTTCTCGATTCATGCGCAAGGTTGAAATTTTTGAAAGCTTGCAAGGTCCTCTATCGACATGAAAATGGATGTTCCCATGGTGCCAGTAAGAAGATGTTGTCCTGAAAAAATTTGCGCCTAAGGCGTAGGCAAGGGGCGCACAACACAGAGTGTCGACATGACAAAATTCACGCCCAAGTCGCAGGAAGGGGGCACACAACACAGAGTGTCATCATGAAAAAATTCACGCCCAAGGCATAGGCTAGAGCAACACAACACAGAGTGTTGATATGACAAAAATTACGCCCAAGGTGTAGGTTGGAGGTGCACAACACAGAGTGTCGACATGAAAAAATTCGTGCCCAAGGCGCAGGTTAGAGGCGCACAACACAGAGTGTCGACATGAAAAAATTCATGCCCAAGGCGCAAGTTGGAGGTGCACAACACAGAATGTTGACATGAAAAAATTTTCACCTAAGGCGGAGGTTGGAGGTTCACACCACATAGCACGTCGGCATGACAAAATTCGTGCACAAGGCGCAGGTTAGAGGCGCAGAACACAAAGTGTCAACATGACAAAATTCGTGCCCAAGGCACATGTTGGAGGCGCACAACATAGGATGTCGACATGTAAAAGGTAACACCCATGGTGCACATAAGAGTATGTCGACATAAGGATGGATACGCCGAGGCCCATCTTCGGAGGCGTAACATTTTAAGCATTGACACCACGATAAGAAGCAAACCCCGGTGTAGATATTCGATGGCCATAAATTTTCATAGGAGCTCAAATTCATAATAGGTTGGACTTATTGGAAAGTTTGCAACATTCTCTGTCGACATGAAAATGGATGCGCTCATGGAATAAGTAAGAAGATGTTGACATGCAAAAATTTTTGAGTAAGGTGAAGGTAGGGGACGCACAACACGGAGTGTCGACATGACAAAATTCATGCCCAAGGCGCGCAGTGGCGTACAACATAGAGTGTCGTCATGAAAAATTCATGCCCAAGGTGTAGGCTAGGGGCACACAACACAAAGGGTCGACATGAAAAAAATTCATGCCCAAGGTGCATGTTGGAGGTGCACAATACAGAGTGTTGACATTTAAAAATTCGCGCCAAATGCGCAGTTGGAGGCTCATAACACGAGTGTCGACATGAAAAAATTTGTGCCCAAGGCACGGGTTGGAGGTGTACAACACGAGAGTGTCGACATGAAAAAATTTGAACCTAAGGCGGAGGTTGGAGGTGCACAACATAGAGTGTCGACATGACAAAATTCATGCCCAAGGCGTAGGTTGGAGGCGCACAACACAAAGTGTCGACAAGATAAAATTCGCGCCCAAGGCGCAGGTTGGAGGCACACAACAAAGGATGTCGAAATGTAAAAGGTCACGCTCAGGCCTGCACTTAAGAGTATTTCGACATAAGGATGGATGCACCGAGGTGCATCTTTAGGAGGTGCAACATTTTAAGCATTGATACCCCGACAGGAAACAAACCTCAAGCGCAGATATTCGAGATGGCCATAACTTTTCACAGGAGCTCGGATTCATGCAAGGTTGGACAGTTTGGAAAGGTTGAAAGGTCCTCTGTCGACATGAAAAATTTGCACCTAAGGCATAGGCAAGGGGCGCACAACACAAATTGTTGACATAACAAAATTCACGCCTAACGCGCAGCAGGGGGGCGCACAACACAGAGTGTCGTCATGACAAAATTCATGCCCAAGGAACGGATAGGGACACACAACATAGAGTTTTGAAATGACGAAATTCATGCCCAAGGTGTAGGTTGGAGGCGCACAACACAGAGTGTCAACATGAAAAAATTCACGCCCAAGGCGCAGGTTGGAGGCGCACAACACAGAGTGTCGACATGACAAAATTCGTGCCCAAGGCATAGGTTGGAGGCGCATAACATAGAGTGTCGACATGAAAAAGTTTGTGCCTAAGGCCCGGTAGAAGGTGCACAACACAAAGTGTCAACATGACAATATTCGCGCCAAGGCGTAGGTTGGAGGCGCATAACACAAAGTGTCGACATGACAAAATTCGCACCCAAGGCGCAGGTTGGAGGTGCATAACATAGGATGTCGACATGTAAAAGGTCACGCCCATGGCACACATAATAGTATGTTGACATAAGGATGGATGTGCCGAGGTGCATCTTCAGGAGGCGTAACATTTTAAGAATTGACACCCGACAAGAAGCAAACCCCGCCACGTATATTCGTATTGATTGCCATAACTTTTCATAGGAGCTCAGATTCATGCAAGGTTGGACATTTTAGAAAGCTTGCAAGGTCCTCTATTGACATGAAAATGGATGCACCCATGGCACATGTAAGGAGATGTCAACATGAAAAATTCACACCTAAGGTGTAGGTAGGTGGTGCACAACATAGAATGTCGACATGAGAAAATTCACACCCAAAGCGCATGCAGGAGAGCACAACACAGAGTGTCGTCATGACAAAATTCATGCCCAAGGTCTAGGATATGGGCACACAACATAGAGTATCGACATGACAAAATTTTCACCCAAGGTGCAGGTTGGAGGAGCACAACACACGAGTGTCGACATGACAAAATTCGTGCCCAAGTGCGGGTTGAGGTGCACAACATAGAGTGTCGACAAGACAAAAAACATGCACAAGGCACAAGTTGGAGGCACACAACACAGAGTGTTGACATGAATTTTTTTCCTAAGGCACAAGTTGGAGGTGCACAACACAGAGTGTCAACATGAAAAAATTTGCATCCAAGGTGCGGTTGGAGGTGCACAACACAAAGTGTCGACATGACAAAATTCGCGCCCAATGCGCGAGGTTGGAGGTGCGCAACACGGGATGTTGACATGTAAAATGTCATACCCATGGCACACATAAGAGTATGACAACATAAGGATGGATGCGCCAAGGAGAGTTTTTAGGAGGTGAAACATTTTAAGCATTGACACCCCGACAGGAAGCAAACCCTGGCACAGATATTCAGATGGCCATAACTTTTCACAAGGAGCTCGGATTCATGCAAGGTTGGACTTTTTGGAAATCTTGCAAGGTCATCTGTCGACATGAAAATGGATGCGCCTATGGTGTAGGTAAGATGACTTCAACATGAAAAAATTTACATCTAAGGTGTAGGCAGGGGGCGCACAACACAAAGTGTCGACATGAAAAAATTCACACCCAAGGTGCAGGCAGGGGGCAAACAACACAGAGTGTCGTCATGAAAAAATTTGCGACCAAGGTGCAAGAAAGGGGCACATAACAAAGAGTTTTGACATGACAAAATTCATGCCCAAGGTGCAGGTTGGAGGTGCACAACATAGAGTGTCGACATTACAAAATTTACTCCCAAGGTGCAGGTTGCAGGTGCACAACATAGAGTGTCGACATGAAAAAATTAGTTCTCAAGGCATAGGTTGGAGGCGCACAACACAAAGTGTCGACATGATAAAATTCAGACCCAAGGCGCCGGTTGGAGGCACACAAAAAAAGATGTCGACATGTAAAAGGTAATGCCCATGGCGCACGTAAGAGTATGTTGACATAAGGATGGATGCACCAAGGCACATCTTCAGGAGGTGCAACATTTTACGCATTGATACCCGACAGTGCAAACCCAGCGCGAGATATTCATATGGCCATAAATTTTCACAGGGGAGCTCTGGATTCATGCAAGTTTGGAATTTTTGAAAGCCCGCAAGGTCATCTATCGACATGAAAATAAATGTGCCCATGGAAAAGGTAAGAAGATGTCGACATGCAAAAATTTGTTCCTAAGGCATTGGTAAGGGTGCACAACACAGAGTGTCGACTTGACAAAATTCACGCCTAACGTGTAGCAGGGGGGGCGCACAACACGAGAATGTCATCATGAAAAAATTCATGCGTAAGGCGCGGCTAGGGACACACAACACGAGTGTGGACATGAAAAAATTCACACCCAAGGTGCAGGTTGGAGGCACACAACACGAGTGTCAACATGAAAGAATTCATGCCCAAGGCGCAGTTAGAGCGCACAACACAGAGTGTCAACTTGACAAAATTTACACCCAAGGAATAGGTTAGAGGCGCATAACATAGGGTGTTGACATGAATTTTTTTTTCCTAAGGTGCGGTAGGAGGTGCACAACATAGAGTGTCGACATTAAAAATTCACGCCTAAGGCGTAGGTTGGAGCGCATAACACAAAGTGTCGACATGACAAAATTCGCACCCAAGGTACAGGTTGGAGGCACACAACACAGGATGTCGACATGTAAAAAGTCACGCCCATGGCACACGTAAGAGTATGTCGACATAAGGATGGATACACCGAGGTGCATCTTTAGGAGGCGCAACATTTTAAGCATTGACACCCCAACAGGAAGCAAACCCTAGCGCAGATATTCAGATGGCCATAACTTTTCACAGGGAGCTCGGATTCATGCACGGTTGGACTTTTTAGAAAGATTGCAAGGTCCTCTATTGACATGAAAATGGATTGACCCATGGTGGAGGTAAGAAGATGTAAACATGGAAAAATTCATGCCTAAGGCGTTGTAGGTGGCGCACAACACAGAATGTCGACATGACAAAATTCATGCCCAAAGCGTGGGCGGGGGTGCACAACAAAGAGTGTCGTCGTGAAAAATTCATGCCCAAGGTATAGGCTAGAGTCACACAACACAGAGTGTCAACATGAAAAATCCATGCCCAAGGTGCGGGTTGGAGGAGCACAACACAGAGTGTCTACATGATAAAATTCGCACCCAAGGCGTAGGTTGGAGGCGCACAACACAGAGTGTCGACATGACAAAATTCATGCACAAGGCGCAGGTTGGAGGCACACAACACAGAGTGTCAACATGAAAAATTCATGCCTAAGGCACAGGTTGGAGGTGCACAAATTAGAGTGTCGACATGACAAAATTTGAACCCAATGTACAAGTTGGAGGCACACAACACAAAGTGTCGACATGACAAAATTCATGCCAAACGCGCAGAGTTGGAGGCGCACAACACAGATGTTGACATGTAAAATGTCATACCCATGGCACACGTAAGAGTATGTCAACATAAGGATGGATTTTCCGAGGAGCATCTTCAGGGAGGTGAAACATTTTAAGCATTGACACACTGACGGAAGGAAACCACGTGCGCAGAGAGATATTGAGATGGCCATAACTTTTCACAGGAGCTTGGATTCATGCAAGGTTGGACTTTTGGAAATCTTGCCGGTCCTCTGTCGACATGAAAATGGATGTGCCCATGGTGTAGTTAAGATGATTTCGACATGAAAAAATTCACATCTAAGGCGTAGGCGGGGGCGCACAACAAAGAATGTTGACATGACAAAATTCACGACCAAAGCGCGGGCGGGGCACACAACACGAGTTTCATCATGAAAAATTCATGCCCAAGGTGCAGGACGAGGCACAAAAACACGAGTGTCGACATGAAAAAATTTGTGCCCAAGCTACACGTTGGAGGAGCACAACAAAGTGGCGACATGATAAAATTCGCGCCAAGGCGCAGGTTGGAGGCGCACAACACAGAGTGTCGACATAACAAAATTTGTGCCCAAGGTGCAAGTTGGAGGCACACAACATAGAGTGTCAACATGAAAAAAGTTGTGCCTAAGGAACAGGTTGGAGGTGCACAATGCAGAGTGTCGACATGAAAAATTTTGCATCCAAGGCGTAGGTTGGAGGCGCACAACACAAAGTGTCGACATGACAAATTTCACGCCCAATGCGCGAGTTGGAGGCGCACAACACAGATGTTGACATGTAAAATGTCATACCCATGACACACATAAGAGTATTTTAACTTAAGGATGGATACACTAAGGAGAATCTTTAGGACGTGAAACATTTTAAGCATTGACACCCCGACAGGAAGCAAACCACCGCGCAGATATTCGAGATGGCCATAACTTTTCACGGGAGCTCGATTCATGCAAGGTTAGACATTTTAGAAATCTTGCAAGGTCCTTGTCAACATGAAAATGGATGTGCCCATGCTATAGGTAAGATGACGTCAAAGCATGAAAAAATTCACATCTAAGGCGTAGGCGGGGGCGCACAACATAGAGTGTCGACATGAAAAAATTCACACCCAAGCGCGAGGCGGGGGCACACAACATAGAGTTTCATCATGACAAAATTTGTGCCCAAGGTGTAATTAAGGGGCACACAACAAGGAGTTTTGAGATGAAAAAATTTGTGCCCAAGGTGCAGGGAGGTGCACAACATAGAGTGTTGACATGACAAAATTTAAGCCCAAGGCGTAGGTTGGAGGTGCACAACATAGAGTGTCGACATGACAAAATTCCTTCCCAAGGCGTAGGTTGGAGGCACACAACAAAAAGTGTCGACATGATTAAATTCGTGCCCAAGGCGCGAGTTGGAGCGAGCAGACAACAAAGGATGTCGACATGTAAAGGTCACGCCCATGGCGCATGTAAGAGTATGTTGACATAAGGATGGATGCGCCGAGGCACATCTTTAGGAGGTACAACATTTTAAGCATTGACAATCGACAGAAGCAAACCACGCGCGAGATATTCGGATGGCCATAAATTTTCACAGGGAGCTCGGGATTCATGCGAAGGTTGGACTTTTTGGAAAGCTTGCAAGGTCCTTTACCGACATGAAAATAAATGTGCCCATGGAAAAGGTAAGAAGATGTTGACATGCAAAAATTTGTGCCTAAGGCATTGGCAAGGGGCGCACAACACAGAGTGTCGACATGACAAAATTCACGCCTAACGTGTAGGCGGGGGTGCACAACATAGAATGTCATCATGAAAAAATTCATGCCCAAGGCGCGGGCTAGGGACACACAACACAGAGTGTGGACATGACAAAATTCCCGCCCAAGGTACGGGTTGGAGGCGCACAACACAAAGTGTCAACATGAAAAATTCACGCCCGGAGCGAGTTGGAGGCACGAAACACACGAGTGTCAACTTCAAAAATTTACACCCAAGGAATAGGTTAGAGGCACATAACATAGAGTTTCGACATGAAAATTTTTGTGCCTAAGGCACGTGTAGGAGGTGCACAACACAGAGTGTCGACATGAAAAAATTTGTGCCCAAGGCGTAGGTTGGAGGAGCATAACACAAAGTGTCGACAAGACAAAATTCGCACCCAAGGAACATGTTGGAGGTGCACAACACAGGATGTCAACATGTAAAATGTCACACCCATGGCACATGTAAGAGTATGTCGACATAAGGATGGATGCGCCGAGGCGCATCTTCGAGGCGCAAAATTTTAAGCATTGACACCCGACATGAAGCAAACCCTAGCGCAGATATTTAGATGGCCATAACTTTTCACAGGAGCTCGGATTCATGCAAGGTCCTCTGCTGACATGAAAATGGATGCACCCATGGTGGAGGTAGGAATATGTCGACATGAAAAATTCACGCCTAAGGCATAGGTAGGTGGTGCACAACACGGGAATGTCGACATGAGAAAATTCATGCCCAAAGTGCGGGCGGGGTGTGCACAACATAGAGTGTCGTCATGACAAAATTCATGCCCAAGGCATAGGCTAGAGACACACAACACAGAGTGTCGACATGAAAAATTCGTGCCCAAGGTGCGGGTTGGAGGAGCACAACACGAGTGTCGACATGATAAAATTCGTGCCCAAGGCGTAGGTTGGAGGCGGACAACACGAGTGTCGACATGAAAAATTCACGCACAAGGCGCACGTTGGAGGCACACAACACGAGTGTCAACATGATAAAATTCATGCCTAAGGCACAGTTGGAGGTGCACAACACGAGTGTCGACATGAAAAATTTGCACCCAAGGCACGAGGTTGGAGGTGCACAACACAAAGTGTCGACATGACAAAATTCGTGCCCAATGCGCAAGTTGGAGGTGCACAACACGGGATGTTGACATGTAAAATGTCATACCCATGGCACATGTAAGAGTATGTCAACATAAGGATGGATGCGCCGAGAGCATCTTCGGGAGGTGAAAGATTTTAAGCATTTACACCCCGATAGGAAGTAAACCTGGCGTAGATATTCGATGGCCATAACTTTTCCCGGGGAGCTCGGATTCATGCGAGGTCGAATTTTTGGAAAGCTGGCAAGGTCCTCTGTCGACATGAAAATGGATGTGCCCATGGTGTAGGTAAGATGATGTCAAGATGCGAAAATTCACACCGAGGGCGTAGGCGGGGCACGCAACACGAGTGTCGACATGGCAAAATTCACACCCAAGGTGCGGGCGGGGCGCACAACATAGAGTGTCGTCATGAAAAATTCACGCCCACGGCATAGGCTAGCGGTACACAACATATAGTTTTGACATGAAAAATTCACACCCAAGGTGCGAGGTTGGAGGCGCACAACACAGAGTGTCGACATGAAAAAATTTATGCCCAAGGCGCAGGTTGGAGGCGCACAACACAGAGTGTCGACATGACAAAATTTGTACCCAAGGTGTAGGTTGGAGGCACACAACATAGAGTGTCGACATGAAAAAATTCACGCCCAAGGCGCATTTGAGGTGCACAACACAAAGTGTCGACATTACAAAATTTGCACCGAAGGCGCATGTTAGAGGTGCACAACACAGGGATGTCGATGTATGTAAAGGTCACGCCCATGGCACACATAAGATATGTCGACATAAGGATTGATGCGCCGAGGTGCATCTTCAGGAGGCGTAACATTTTAAGCATTGACACCCCAACAGGAAGCAAACCCTGACGCAGATATTCAAATGGCCATAACGTTTCACAGGGAGCTCAGATTCACGCAAGGTTGGAATTTTCAGAAATATTACAAGGTCCTCTGTCCAACTACGATTGGATATATTTAATTGGGTGAAAAAAGTTCTTCAAAAATGCAAAATACAATTCACCATTTTTTGGGTTTGCTAGGGTTCTCACCTACCGCCATAATGAGTCGAATTAAATACAACCTAGAGGTGGTTGGGGTAGATTTGGAATTCCTCTCTCTTCCCTCTCCCATTCTTCCTATAAATTGTAAGGAGGAGATTCTTTCTAAACGTAGGACATTCTTGTTTTGCCCCTCCCTTCTTCTCTTTGGCAGGTGAATTTGTGGAGTTCAAACCTCCCATCTAAAACTGTAATGCAACTTTGCCTCTTGGAATTTTATAGTGTATTGTATCAATATTTGGAGAAAATAATGCATTTCTGTGGATGATTCTCAACCCTCTCTGTGTTCATTTTCATCCTTCGATCTTTCACTACAAATGCAGTTATCTCATGCATGATATTGCATTACATTTTAATGGTTTGTGTTTATTGGAAAGATAGATGTTTCTTCATTCCTCGATGCATCACCTTTGTTAGTTTAGTTTTATTTTTATGCATCTTCTTACCATGTATCCTTGGCAAGTTAGTTTAGGTTTTTAGTAAACCCTCTGCATTTTTACATGTGCATCTGAACAGAGGAATAGGAACCGGCCTTCATCCGGAGAGCTTTTCCAATTTTGCAAGGTCCCACACTTGGGAAAAGCTCCATGTTATGCAATCACACTAAGAGTCTCATCCCATCGAGTTGCATACATTTAGGGGTGCTATGATTTGCCATCAATAGTAATAAAGGCTCATGATGAAGTAGTAGATTTCTTAGCTTTTGAATGGCCTTGGATAGGAGACTGTTTAGATAGGGTTGATGGGTGAGGCCCTGTTGTCGCCCTAAAAATTCCCCTCTTTTTGAAGTCGAGTTTTTTTAATTTTAAGTTTGTACCTTGGAGAAAATTCATGTTTTGAAGTTGTGGGCACTTGGTTTTAATCTCACCCTTTTCACTTGAAAATTCTTCAATCATCATAGTTTGAAGTATTTTCTATTTCCTCATCTAGATGATTGAAAATATTTTCCTTCATTCAAATGTTGTTGTAAATCCTTCTCTTTGGTTGTGGATAGCATCAAGCCTAGTATTGTTTGCAATTTCTCATTCCATGAAGAACAATTTGAAATTTGGGTGCAAATGGTGGGGTTTTCCCCTTTTTTTTTTCCATAGTCATGGATGACGGGAATCAAATTCTGTCCCAAAATCCATGGATATGTGGACATCTCTGATTGGATGCGGGGTGGCGGGTTAATCTTTTAAAATTTTCATTTTTGTTATTTTTTATAAAAGTGTCAAATTGTCCCTGTGGCCCGAAGGATCCGAATTGGCTGAAGCAAGCGAAGATGCAGGTCAGCAGAGAACTTTGAGTTTTTGAGCTTTTCTTTCAAAGAGTTAAAATTTTAAAAGTGAGCCACGACTCCATCCCCACTCAAGTAAAGCCACGTGTCAAGCCCGTATCAAAAGCGGATGGGTGGGCCAAAATGTAAAAAAATGCAAAATCTCTACAAAGTCACAAAATACAAAAGGTGCCCTTAGGCTCGCTTCAGTTTACATCTTTTCCACGTGGACGACTCATATTTGGAGTTACAAAACAAGTTTAATGGTTACATTATAGCATCATTTTTTGCCACTATTAACGCTCCTGCAAGAACTAAGAAACCGAATGTAATTATTTTTCAGGATTATTTAATGTCTTTTCCATGTCATTATGTATGTTGGATATTGGTAATCTATAGATGTATAAGATTCAAAAGTAATCAATACATAGTTTTTTCCCTTTCTTCCTCTCCTATTCCTTCTTTCATTGCTTGAATTTGTGAAACATCCATCTTTGCATGATAAGAAACTTTGTGTTCTTGGTAATATGATTTTGGGAACTTTGTATCATCAAATTATATCTGTTATAAACTTTAATGATTCCATTCTGCATCTCCTTTGATCAATACGTATAAGGTTATACTATCTTTGTATATATTTCCTAAAATTATTGTTATGTTCTTCCTTCCTCATCTCCTTAGTTCTTCCATTCTTTTGTATTGATGATATTTTGGCATAAAACGTTTCAAAGTATCAAGAATCCACACTTTGAAAGTTGTACATTTTATAAAAGTTTTGTTGCTTGCTTTCAATAAGGGAACATCTCCCATTAAAGAGGAGGGACTTGTTATCCCACCGTGGTTTGTTAAATTAACATTTAAAAACCCAATAGTTTTTGGTGACTCCACTACGGATTTCATTTCAAACATATCCCTTTCTAGAAGAATAACTACAAGATCATTTTCAATCTGGTGAATCTAAGATATACTCCTGGTAAAAAGGCTCTTGGAATAGAAGATTGTCATTTTCAAATTCGGAGCAATAAAAATTATCTCTTCTTCCAAAGAAGAAGGAACAAAAGAACTCATTCTACAAGCACACCTTCGTTAAAGAAAAAAATTCCAAGAATAGCATTCCTCAAGAATAAATCAGTCCTAGTCATCATGCTTTGATACTTGCTAGTGTTTCAATTCCCCTTCATCAATTTTTCCAAAGATGGCAGCACCTTTAGCTTGTGGACAACAAGTTGGGCCTCTTTCTCTTCCTCGGCCCCTTGCATGAGTTACCTACGAGGTAACCGTAAAAGTTTTCTCAAATTCCGGGGTGATGGTAAGGTTCATCTAGATGAACACATTGTAGCCTTCATTGTTGCATGTGGGATTCTTGGGGTTGAATATGAAGATGTCTCTGTTAGGCTTTTTGTGGAGACATTATAGGATAATGTTTCGATTGGTTTATCATCTACTGTTGGGTCAATCACTAATTGGAACACCATGAAACCTCATTTTGAGCAACGTTTCAAACTTGTTGAAGATGTGCATGATCTATTAGTTTAAATCTCTCTTATCAATAAGGAACCATTCGAGTCCATGAGAGAATTTGTGGCAAAATTTAACAAGCTCATTCATTAAATTCCATAGAACACTCGTCCAGGTGGATCAAATCCAAAATTTCTTCTTCATCAAATCCTAGTTATGTGAAGTGAGTTATGCACTAAGGAGAGATAACCTTGCAACTCTAGAGGTTGATCAACAGTTAATTATCGAGTGTTGAGGATGATTTAATCATGTTTGAGTACGCTGAAAAGAGAACCTTCCAAGTCTAAGGCATCTTCTTCTCCTCTCCATGAGACAACTCAAATCAGTTAGTGCGAAGTTGGAAAATGATCTCATTGCTATCAAGAAATAGTTGGCTCAACATGCTCCTTACCAAGACATCCCAAGGAAGAATTTTCATCTTAGGATCCGGTTACCTCCTTCTCAGACCAGATTGGATGTTGAAGGTCATCCCATTAAGGTTCCAGTCAATACAACTTGTGAAGTTCAAGAACCTAATCATGAGGAGTTTAATGGACTCTAGGAAGAACTAGAAGAAGAGGTTGATGAAGAACTGGAGGAGCTTGGTGGATCTCAAGTTCATTTTATTACCACTAAAGGTATGGATAACAAAGATGAATATGATGAAAGAGTGGCAGAGATGAATAGTGAGTCATATGCTATTATGACTAGGGAGAAAATGAAAAAAAGGTGATGCAACTTGCTAGGAATCCAAAGCGTATCCTATAACCATTCATGTGGTTGCAAGAAATGTGAGTAATTTTAATCCTCCTTCTTCTACTTCTATTTCAAATACTTCTTGTCCTTCAATTCCGAAAACTAATAAATCAAAAGTTTCTCAATTTCCTAGTAGTGATGCCCCATCCACCTCTGGATCTTTTGATATCATTGGTTACATCAAAAAGACCAAAATCCCAATCTTAGAGGAAAATTTTTACCAAACTCATCCAAAAGCTTTTGCTAAAATAGTAAGCTTTGTCAATTCCAAATCCAAAGATTCATCCAATAATTCTAAAGGTATTTTTTCCATTCCCTCTTCCTCATCTCAACCAAGCCTTGTGGCTATAGTCACTTCCATTAATGATAAAATTGAACCATTCTATGTGATTGTTCTCATAGCTTTCCATAAACTCTGAAATTATGTTATAGAATCAGGAGCATCAGAAAATGTAGTGCCTATAAAAGTAGCTCATGCTTTGGGCCTTACTCTAACACGTACCTTTGGTTCTTGCTATTCCATATAGAGTAGAGAAGTGCCTTTGGTTGGAATAATTAAAGATGCACAAGTATCCTTCATTGCTTTTCCATAGAAAAGGGTCTTAGCCACTATTTTAGTAGCTGATATTCCTCCCTCATATGGGATGTTGGTGAGTAGAAATTTTTGTAAGGAGGTAGGAGGTGAAATTCAGATGGATTGGTCACATGCTTTGATCTCGATCAATGGAAAAACAAATAAGCTACTACTTGAGAAATATACTGAATACATTGTGTAAAAGACTAATGATCCAAAAGCACATATACTCTATGAAGATATAGGGCATGGTAACTATATGATTATGTCACAGGATGAGGAAAAACTTCCTAAGGGAGTGATTCATGATCCCAATGGCATTTGGACTCTGGAGTTTGATGGAAGTTGTTCTTCAAATTGGTTCTTGAGGTAGTGTGTTGCTAACCTCTCCATAAGGGAAGATTCATCCTTTTTCATTGAAGATATGTTTTGATAATACAAACAATACAGCTGAATATGAGGCTCCCATGCTTGGGTTCAACATGGAAAAAGAAATGGGAGTGAAGAATATTTTTGTCATGGTGATGCATAGTTGATTGTGAATTAAGTCAAGAATATTTTTCAAGTGAATAACAGGAGATTGAAACATTATAGAAACCTTCTCTATGATTCCATTGAGTTTATTGATGCTTTCTCCATTAAAGTTGTGCCAAGAGAAAAGAATACTAAATTTGATTCTCTAGTTGTCTCGGGATCTTTGTTGATTCCTCACAAAAATTTCTCTCAAGATAAATTTACTATTGAAATGATTCATAGGCCTAGTGTGTAAGATAATGGAAGAAAATGGTAGGTTTTGAATGATGATCAACACTTTCTCTCTTTCTTGGAGCTTATAGATAACTTGAATCGAGTTATATTTTGAAGGAAATGAGACTTTTCCTAGAGAGTGTGTATCCTCTAATGAAGGAGATATCAAGGAATAAATGGATCAATATGGCTGCATAAAATTGAATGGTAACAAGATCCCTAAAGGGCTAGTGAGTTTGGAAGATCTCTTTGATAAACATGATAGGTATATTAAGTCTAAAGCTTCTCGAGTGCTCGATAATCTTTGAATATGAAAAGATTAATATTCGAGTCTTGATCAACCCAATATGGTGAACATTGGAAAATGTTGCACTCAGGAAGAGAAGAAGAAAGTAGTAAACCTATTAAAAAAGTATGATGATGTTCTTACCTATTCATATGATGATGTCAAGGATTTCTAGCCAAAGAAAATGCAACACTTTATCCCTCTGAAACCCGGGATAAAAAAATTTAAGAAGAAACAAAGGCAATACAATCCCAAGGTTGTTGGCACTATTTTTCAAGAGATCCAAAAGTTACTAAAGGAAAATATTATTTTCCCTATACATCATTCAACATGGATTGCCAACATTGTGCCTGTTAGAAAAATGAATGGTGAGATCCACATCTGTGTAGATTTATCAAATTTGAATCAGGCCTCTCTAAAAGAAAACTATCCTCTCCCCATGGTGGATCTATTTTTGCAATTTGTCACGAGCTCTCGAGATGTTGTCTATGCTTGATGGACTCTATGGATACTTTCAAGTGGAATTCAGTACCCCGGATCAACAAAAAACTACTTTTACTACTCCTTAGGACACGTTTTCCTACAAGAGAATGCATTTTTGTGTTATCAATGTCGGTGCCACTTTTTAGAGGGAAATGGACTTGGATTTCAGAAGTCTTAAGGAAAGTGTATTGTTGCGTACCTTGATGATTTGACTACTTTATCCAAAACAAGGGCAAATCACTTTCGAGATCTTGAAGCAGTCCTCTAGAAATGTAGAGAACATGGAGTTTCTCTCAATCCTAGGAAGTTTGTTTTTGTGTTATCAAGGCAAGTTGTGGGGGCATATTGTCTCCAAAGAAGGAATCAAGATAGATCCGAGAAAGAGGTCGGAAATCCATCGATTCCTCTTCCTACAAACAAAAATCTTGTTCAATTTTTCTTTGGTAAGATAAACTTCCTATGGAGATTCATTCCTGATTTTGTAGAACCGACTATAAGCATTACCCACATAATGAAAAAAAAAAAAAAGAAAAACTTTGGTTGTAATTCTAAAGGTAAAGAAATATTTGATGGTATCAAGAAAGGAACTTTTAAGACTCCCATCTTAGCATTTCTGATTTAAGCAAGGATTTTATCATCTATTACTATTCTACAAAGAGTACCTTGGCTACTATGCTAACTCAGATAAATTGTTCGAATCATGAACTTCCAGTTGCATTCATGAGCTATGTTCTGAAAGATCATGAATTAAATTATACTATAATGGATAAACATGCTTTTGTAGTGGTCAAAGCTGTCAAGGCTTCATTTTTATGCTTTGAACTCTCACTCTGTTGTGCGTGTACCTAATACAAACTATGAAGTCTATTCTTACACAAAAAGATTTTGGAACTAAGAGAGGCAATTGGTTAGAAAAATTCCAAGAATATGACCTTGATATCAAGCTAACTAAGCTAGTTTGTGTTAGGAAATAAGGGTTAAAATATGCGGAATAATCCCTCACGAATCGCATAGCAGAGAAACTAATATGCAGTAATTATTACAGATCTCAAATAAAATTGTAGAATAAAATAACACAACACAAAGAGACAAAGAGATTTAACGTGGTTCACCCAATTTGGGCTACGTCCACCAAGAATCACTTGCTCGGATTTTATTACAAGCCACCGCTCTCTCAATACAATACCCAGAGCCGTTTGGAGCTATGCTCAACAAACTCTGAGAATTCACACCCGAATTCAAAACACATCTGCAATACATTTGCTTGTACATCTATCATATGCATAATACCATATAAATAGAGTCTAGACAAGCTTGCTTAGCAGTTTGATACAAAACCGTGGGGATCAAAACCAAGGGCAAAAAACCGTGGGTATCAAAACAATGGGAAAAAGATCAAAAACCATGGTCCCAAAAATAGCCCATAACGGTTGCCCATTACCCATGGGTTAATGAACCACCCATGAAAATACCCGAGTGTAATACATGGAAGGTGTACCATACTCTAACATGAAAATAGGCTCCACAAACATAACAATCTCCCACTTGGAGACTAGTTTCCACTGAGCAAGCTTCTCAACCCTTCACTGTCATCCGCGAAGGCCAACCAAAGCTGAACATAGCTTTAGTTTATCCCTTATGACCACCTTGGTCATCATGTCTGCAGGATTATGACTGGTATGAATCTTCTCCAACTTCAACTTATCTTCCTCCAAAGCTGTCCTGATGAAGTGATATCTCAACTGTATATGCTTCGTCCTGGAGTGGAAAGCAGAGTTCTTAGCTAGGTGTATAGCACTCTGACTATCACTATATAGCTTACATTCCTCCTGCTTATGCCCCAACTCCTCAAGCAATTGTTGTAGCCAAATCATCTCTTTGCTTGCCTCTGTGGCAGCACAACATACTCACCTCCGTGGTTGACAAAGCCACCAACTTCTCGTAGTAATGAAATCCACTCACTTTGCTTTGTCCCACCAACAATGTAAATATAACTTGTTGTGCTCCTCTTCTTTGCTACATCTCCAGCCATGTCTGAATCTACATAACCACGTAAAGTGGTGTCTGATCCACTGTAGCACAAAATTGTCCCCATGGTTCCTCTCAAATACCGAAGGATCCACTTTACTGCTTGTCAATGCTCTTTACCTGGATCACTCATAAATCTACTCACAGTTCCCACTGCATGGGCAATATCTCCAGGCCTAGTGCACACCATAGCATACATCAAACTCCCTAACAAATGATGAGTAAGGTACCTTTGACATCTAGTTTCTTTCCTGCTCTGTCTTGGGACACTGCTCCTTTGATAACTTGAAATGGCCTGCCAAAGGAGTCCCAACCGATTTAGCATCTTGCATGTTAAACCTGTCTAATACCTTCTTAATGTACTCTTCCTGAGATAAAGTCAAACACTTCCTTCCTATCCCGAGATATACTCATACCAAGGATTTTTTTGGCTGCACCCAAATCCTTCATAGCAAAGGATTCACTTAGTCCGCTTCTCTTGAGTAATTTTATTTCCTGCATGTTTTTACCTCGCAACCAAAGATGTCATCAACATACAAACACAGGATAATATAACTTCCATCCTCAAATTTCTTTGTATACACACAATGGTCAGAATGACATCTGATATAACCTTGCTCCATCATGAAGCTATCAAATTTCCTATACCATTGACGTGGAGCTTGTTTCAGGCCATACAAGCTCTTCTTCATTTTGCACACCATCTCCTCTTTACCTTTGACTTCATATCCTTCTGGCTGCTGCATATATAGCTCCTCCTCCAAATCACCATGGAGAAATGCAGTCTTTACATCTAACTGTTCTAAGTGTAAGTCTTTTGCTGCCACTATTCCAAGAACAGTTTTGATAGAAGTCATTTTTACTACAGGAGAAAAAAATCTCATCAAAATCTATACCTTTTTCTGTGCAAACCCCTTGACCACCAACCGGGCCTTGTATCTTTTCTTGCCTCCTTCCTCTTTAACTCTGTACACCCACTTGTTCTGCAATGCTCTTTTTCCTTCGGGTAGCTTTACCAAATCCCATGTCTGGTTCTCCATGAGAGCTTGATGCTCCTCATCCATGGCTTGCTCCCACTTCTTCCTGGCATCTACCTACATTGCTTCATCAAAGCTCTCTAGTTCTCCACTATCAGTGAGTAATAAATAATAAAGAGAAGGAGAAAACCGTTCATGTTCTTTTCTTACCCTAGAAGACCTCCTCACCGTAGGAGTTTGGGGTTCTGTTGAATAGGTTCTGAACCGATTCATGGGTCACTTTCCCATCCGGAAGATTCTCTACCACCGCATATTCTTTCTTGGATTCTTCCTTGTTTTCTTAATCACTTATACATGACTTTCTCATTAAAGACCACATCCCTAGACCGAATGATTTTCTTGTCCTTAATACTCCAACATTTAAACCCAAAGTCATCACCACCATAACCAATGAAAGTACATTTTTCTGATTTAGCCTCTAGCTTGGTCCTATCATCCTTGTCTATATGAACAAACACTTCACATCCAAAGACTCTAAGAAATGAATAATCAACTTTCTTACCGTACCATGCCTCCTCAGGTATGCCTCCATCCAAGGCACTTGAGGGTCCTCTGTTTATCAAGTACACAGCTGTGCTCACCGCTTCTGCCCAAAAAGAAAGAGGCAGTCCTGCATGTAATCTCATGCTCCTAGCATGTTCCATTATAGTTCTGTTCATCCTTTCTGATACCCCATTCTGCTGGAGTTCTGTAACCATCTTTTGCCTGTGGATTCCATTCTTAGAATAGTAATCATTAAATTCATTGCTGCAATACTCCCCTCCATTATCTGACCTGAGACATTTTAGCTTAAGACCTGTTTCATTCTCTACCAAGGCTTTCCATTTAACAAAAGTGTCAAATACATCAGATTTGTGTCTAATACAATAAACCCAAACTTTCCTTGTTGCATCATCAATAAAATTAACATAATAACTTGAACCCCCAAGAGATGATACTTGAGCCACCCCCACACATCAGAATGTACCAGCTCTAACTTACTCTCTTTCTTCGTAGGTCCAACCTTGAGAAACCTTACTCGCTTTTGTTTCCCATATATGCAGTTCTCACAGAAATCCAAACCTGTTTCTGTATATCCAAGCAAATTCTTCTTTATGATGTTCATACCCTTATGGCTCATATGACCGAGCCTATAGTGCCATAATGTTGTATCTGCATCTGAAGCCACAAGATTACAATCATTAGTACTATCAGTGGTTAAATACAAGGTTCCAACCTTCTTACCTCTTGCCACCACAAGAGCACCCTTGGTAACCTTCTAAGAGTCTGTTGTAAATATCACAGTACAACCATCACTTCCCAACTGCCCTGCCGATATCAAATTTCGTCTTAATGTAGGCACATGTTTGACATCCTTCAATAGCCAAGTATTCCCATTCTACATCTTAACCTGAACAGAACCTTTTCCAACTATGTTGCAAGGCTCATCATCACCAAGAAAAACATGCCCAAAATCTCCTTGAACATAATCAACAAAATAATGCCTATGTGGAGAAGCATGGAAAGAACCCCTAAATCTAAAACCCAAGATTCAAATATTATGCAAACAAAGAATCAAAGCATCCTGACATACATTACCCGTTGCCACATTTTCCTCCTTGTTTTCTTCATGTTGTTTCTTCTTATTCTGAAGCTCCCAACAGAAATTTCTTCGCATGCCTAGGCTTTCCACAATTCCAAATACAATCTTGTTCTTGGATTTTGACCTTGCTCGATCTTTTGATTTTCCACGGTTTCTCTATTCTTCTCTCTCCTCTAGTTTCCACTGTCAAAGCATTCCCAAGTAGAAGATTCCCGAGCTTTTTCTTCGCATTTCCTCGCTTAGAATCACCCCTACAACATCCTCAAACTTCAACTTTGAGTTAGCCGAACCGAGTTACTTACCGCCATTACTGTGCTATTCCAACTCTCGTAAAGAGCACAGAATTAATAAAGCCCTAACTTATTCATCAAATTCTATTGAACCGAAGCTAGCATATTCACTACCGTATTGAAATCATTTAAATGATCTGCTACTGAACTATTCTCAGACATCTTCATATTAAACAACTTTTTCATTAAAAATATCTTATTAGAGGCAGAGGGTTTTTCATACAACTTCCCTAATGCATCCATTAGATCTTTTATAGTCTTTTCCTTTGAGACATAAAATAATACCGAAGATGCAAGACTCAACCAGATCATTCCAAGTGCTTTCCTATCCAGCAAATCCCATTCCACATCTGTCATACCCGAGGGTTTGTTCACCTTCTCAGACAACAGAGTATAAAGATCCTTTTGATAAAGGTAATCTTCCATCTGCATCTTCCAAAGACTAAAATTTTGCCCGTTGAATTTATCAACCCTAGATATTCCTTCATCTCGCCATAGCTCCCACTCAAGCTAAAAATTTCCCTGCGATTCAACACTTCAAAGAAACCAAACCAGGCTCGATACCAATTGTTAGGAAATAATAGATAAAATATGCGGAATAATCCCTCACGAATCGCAACAAGAGAAACTAATATGCATTAGAATTATTGCAGATCTCAAATAAAATTACAGAATAAAATAACACAACACAAAGAGACAGTATTTAACGTGGTTCACCCAATTTGGGCTACGTCCACCAAGAATCACTTGCTCAGATTTTATTACAAGCCACCGCTCTCTCAATACAATACCCAGATCCGTTTGGAGCTATGCTCAACAAACTCTACAGAATTCACACCCGAATTCAAAACACATCTGCAATACATTTACTTGTACATCTATCATATGCATAAGACCATATAAATAGAGTCTAGACAATCCGCTTAAGCGGTTTGATACAAAACCATGGGGATCAAAACCAAGGGCAAAAACCGTGGGTATCAAAACAATGGGAAAAAGACCGAAAAAACCATGGTCCCAAAATAGCCCATAATGGTTACCCATTACCCATGGGTTAATGAACCACCCATGAAAATTTTCTTGGGGCTTCACCCTCGAACCCCCTTTCATCGGGGGCTTCAACCCCCGAACTCCCCGACCCGCTCACCGGCAAGTGGACCACCGTAAAAATACCCGAGTGTAACACATGGAAGGTGTACCATACTCTAACATGAAAATAGGCTCCACAAACATAACGATGCAGGGTAAAGGCTTATGTGAGCTTATTGTTGAAGGAGCTGATTAAGAATTCTCCAAAGAAGCACTTGATGTTCCCGTTGTTCTCTTCCTCGCCCAACAGATGAATGGTATCTTGGTATTGCACATTTTCTTACTTATGGAGAGTGTCCATCCCACTTGAGTGCCAAGGAAAAGAGAGCTATTAAGCTAAGGTATGTACAATATGTATCATGGGAAAATGATTTATTCAAACGAGGCATAGATGCAAGATTCCTGAAATGTGTGGAAAAAGAGCAACAAAAGAAGTTGTTTTCAGATTTTCATGATCGATTGATTGAGGGAATTTATATTCTACCGGCACTTCCCATAAGATCCTTCATACAGGTGGTACTATTATCCTACATTGTCTAGAGATGCATCAAAATGGGTAGGTAAGTGTGAAGCCTATCATACTTTTTTTAGGAGAACTAAGTTGGATGCTTTACCACTAACACCAATATCGATTGATGAGTCTTTTCAATAGTGGGGATTGGATTTCATTAGAACTCTTAATCCACCTTCTAGTGCTTGGGAATACACATGTGCTAACTCTACTATAGATTACTTCACAATGTGGGTAGAGGCTATTCCCGTAAAAGCACTACTTCTGAGGTGGTGTGTAATTTCATCAAAGAGAACATCTTGATAAGGTTTGGGGTACCAAACAAGATTGTGATTGATAATGCTTCCAATTTTTCTTCTTCTGAGATGATAGATTTCTACTATGGCTATGGAATTTCCCTTGCTCATTCTTCGATTATTATCCTCAAGAGAATGGACAAGCAAAATACAAAAATAAGAATCTGGTAGCCATCCTTGAAGCTTATCAATGAATCTCATAGAAATTGGAACAAGAAACTTTATGATGCTCTCTAGGAAGATAGGATTACACCCAAAAGAGCAATTGGGATGTCTCCATTTCAAGTGGTGTATGGTGTTGAAGCTCAGCTGCTAGTAATAGTGGAATTACTAGCCTTGCACTTAATGAAGGCTATTAAAGATTCAAGCTTTATCACTTCATTAGACAAGAGGATCATGTATCTCCAGAAGCTGGATGAAGACATGTTATAATTTTTTGATAGAATCTCATCTCATCAAATGAAGGTGAAAGCTTTGTTTGACAAGAACTCTAGACCCAAATATTTTCAAGTAGGAGACATTGTTCTGCTGTGGGACAAAAGACATGAACCTCAAGGAAGCCCTAGTAAGTTTTATTCTCTTTATCTTGTTTTTTTCAAAATTAGGCACTTTCTTTGGAGAAAGTTCTTTCTATTTGGATTATATGTATGGATCTCCTCTCCCACTTCCTTGTAGTGGGCAGTATTTGAAGTTGTTCAAGTCCTAGGTGACTAGGCAGTCCTTTTGTATATTATGTATAATGTTTTGTTTTTGGATTTCCCTTTCTTGGTTAGTTTCCCTTCCATGTGTGTTGTCTTATGTTTCATGTTTCCTTCGACTCTATTTTCCCAATGGAAAAGGCACTAGTCCACTTTCCCAAAATTTTTATATGATTCTTAATCTTGCCTCGTTCCTCTGTCAATTCATCCCTAGAAAGAGCCGGTTGTTATCACGCTCAAAATATCCCTCTTTTTGAAGTCAAGTTTTGTGAATTTGTAGTTGGGGCCTTAGAGAAAATTCATGTTTTGAATTCGTGGGTGCTCAGTTTAATCTTACCCTTTTCACTTAAAACTCTTCCGTCTTCGTAGTTTGAAGTATTTTCTATTTACCCATCTAGATGATTGAAAATATTTTCCTTCATTCGAATGTTGTTTCCAATCCTTCTCATTGGCTATGGATTACGCGAGACAGTAATGTTTGTAATTTTTCATTCCATGGAGAGTAATTTGAAATTTGGGCTCAAACAAAGTGGGATTTTCCCTTTCATTTTTAATTTTCCATAGTCGTGGATGACGGATGTCAAATTCTGTCCCTAATTTTGTAGATACATGGACATCACTAATTAGATGCGGCGTGGTAGGTTTATCTTTTAAATTTGTCATTTTAGTTATTTTTTGCAAAAGTGTAAAATTGGCCTGTGGCCCGAAGGATCCCGATTGGTGAAACAAGTGGAGAGGCAGTCGCAAGAGAACTTTGAGTTTTGATATTTTCCTTCAAAAGAGTTAAAATTGTATAAGTGAGCCATGAGTCCATCCCCACTCAAGTAAAGCCACGTGTCCAGCCCATATGAAAAGTGGAAGGGCGGGCAAAATGTAAAAAAATTCAAAATCTCTACAAAGTCACAAAATACAAAAGGCACCCTCAAAGCTTGCTTTAGTTTAGATCTTTTCAACATGGACGACTAATATTTGGAGTTACAAAACAAGTTTCACAATTATGTTACAAAGCATTTTTTTTTGCCATTAATGCTTCTGCAAGAACCAAGAAACCGAATGTAACTATTTTTGAGGATTATTTAATGGCTTCTCCATGTCATTATGTTGGTTAGATCTTAGTACCCTCTAGATGTAATAGATTTGAAATTAATCATTACAGAAGTTTTTCCCTTTCTTCCTCTACTATTCCTTCTTTCCTTGTTCGAATTTGTGAATCATCCATCTTTTCATGATAAGAAACTTTGTGTTCTTATTAATATGATTTGGGAACTTTGTGTCTGTGAAATTGTATTTGTTATAAACAAAAATTATTCCATTTTTCATCTCCTTTGATAAATACATATAAGGTTATTCTCTACTATCTATAGTTCCTAAAAGTATTGTAATAATCTTCCTTCCTCATCTCCTTAGTTCTTCCATTCTTTCATATTCTTGATCTTTGGGCATAAAACCTTTCAAATTATCAAGAATCTACACTTTGAAAGTTGTACATTTGTATATAAGTTTTGTTGCTTTCTTTAAATAAGGGATCCTCTCCCATTAAATAGGAGGGAATTGTTGTCCCCTGACCGTGTTTTGTTAAAGTACCATTTAAAACCCATCGTGCCCTAGGATGGATGAAAGGGATGAATGTGAAAAAGGTGTGGTAGGTGAGACTGGTTTATTGTGCCTAGAAGGTTGGGTCTTCCTTTAAGTTCGAGGAAGAAATTTTGTGTGGGTATGGGAAGACTTGACTAAGTCCGATTTGATAGGTGGATGGGTAAGGCTTGACATCCGCATGACACCCAAGGTAGTGATGGGTCTAGGTAAAGACAAAGATATAGGTGTTGGTAGGTTCTTCGAATTGGAATGGTTTTTGTCGTGATAAAGGTTCAGATGTAGGTATAGGTGCCAAAGAATAAGAAATTTCTATAGTCATAGTTAGGATTGATACAGTTGTTGGAAATACCTTTGGGTAGATTGTGGAGGTATCTTCAAAAACATTTTCTTTTGAGTCAAAAATGGGATCCGAAGACGTCCCCAAAGCACGGAATTATCAACGTAATCCAAGCTATCAGCCAGCCATGAAAATGATACTGTTGCACAAGGAGATGTAGCCGGTTTGGTGGTAATCCCTATAAAATATTTCTATGAGATAGGAAATTTTCTAGCCTCGGAATCTATGGGTAAAAGAGCCGACATCATGTCAACAAGGTCTTGGGATGTTGAGGGATAATTTACCCCAATAGGTAGTTGCATATTTGAATAATCTCCCATGGGTAGGATAGATGGTAGGTTGGGTGAGGTATACTCCTCCCTTAGTAGAGGAGAAGGCGATAAATATTCTCCCGTGGAAGGGAGAGTTAATATTGTTTACTATTTGGTAGGTTGCGAGGTAGACATAGAATGGCATCAACACAAAATGTGATTTCCTCCATGAGAGCAGGGGGAAGATGAAGGGGAATCATTTTTGGGTGAAGGAGTATAAGAAGTATGCTCCTCTGTGGGTAGAGGAGCTTGTGCCATAATTTATTCAATAGACGAAATAGGTGGAATTTGAGAAACAAATGGTACAATATCAAAACTACGTGGAATTCATAGACATTTTTATCATTGGATGAAGGTTCACTACTTTGATTAGATGATGGTTTATGGTTAGGAACCAAATTCTTAAAGATGTGAAATTTTTGGTTTTCTGAGCATTTGTGTTGTCCACAATGATGTCTCCATTATCCATCATCTCTTGGACAATGTTCTTAAAAGTAGTGCGCTTACCCTCACTATGGCCTTTAACATGATGATAATTTCAACAAGATTGTTCATTATATCATGCAAGCATAGGACAAGTGGGATAAAAACTAGTATGAGGTTTTATGGGAGGAAGTGTAATGGCTCTAGCTTTAAGAAGATTTTCCAAGACTAGAGAATACGGCTCTCTAATTGAAGTGTACTTTCACCGCTCTCCGCCAAAACGAAAGATCTAGATAGGGCAAATATTGGAAGAAAGTTGGGATTGATTAGAGGGATGAGATTGACCCATTTTGAGGACTATCGTGTTGGTAGATCATTTGGATTTTGAATAATTATTTAATGGTTTTGGAGATGAAGAAGAATCATTTGGTTTGAACAGGGAATTCTTGTTTCGTAATTCGATATTCTTTTCTTCAATGACACAAATTTATGGCTTTCATACCATGGTGAACACTTTTTCAAAGGCACAAAATGTTTGTACCTGTAGATTTGGTGATATGTGTCTTGCATAAGCTCTAGTGAACAACTCAATAAGTTCAGTTTGAGGTAACTGGAACATTAATTGGTTGATAAGACTTCACTAGTGAGCAATGAAATCTGTGATAGATTTTTTATCATACTATTGTGTTGAATATAGGTTAGTCATGGTGACTTTTTGACTACATTGATTGAGAAGTGGTCCAGGAATGCTTGAGCCACTTGGTTGAAGGAGTAGATGGAATGTCTAGGTAAACTGTTGTACCAATCTAAGGTGGGTCCTGTTAGGTACATGGGAAATGTCCAAGAGCAAAGCATCATCATGGGAAATTTTGTAGCACCCATTTTTGAATGACCAAAAGTGTTGTTGGATGTCCTCTTTACTATTGAAATGGTTGAACTTGGGCATTTCCCAATGCACAGGTATGAGTGAATAGGAATGGATGGATGAATAGGCTCATTATAGATTTCATCATAGGTCAAGGAGTTATGAGAGCCAAAAATTGATGCTTCTAATGTTTGCATCTTTTCCATCATCATCCTAAGGAGGTCATTGGTGGGTTATGAGGAATGGGTGCCTCTTGTAGTAAATGGAGGTTGATGATGGGTATATGATGTGGATGGCTTCTCAGTACATGGAGGTGTTGAATATGGAAACTATGAAAGGGGGATAGATACAGGTGGAATGTAACCCGAATAAGTGATAGATGTGATTGGGGTTTCGGTAATGTATGTAAATAGGTGGGGTTGTCGCAATGACTCTCGTGTTAATGGGAGGTAGAGACTAAGGGATGGAAAGAACCAAGCTTTGAAACGGGGTGTGGGTTACCGAAATTAGAGGTGGTTATGATAAAAATTTATATATGACAAAAAGGGGGCAGATGGGGCCGTGTTCAAAGTTGTTGGTGAAGGAATAATATACACTACAAGAGCAATAGAATTCATTGTGGAAGAAGTTATGGTAAAGTTGGGAACTAACTACGATACCATAGGGGTAATGTGAATGAGGGCAGCACCGATCTAGTGGTAGCCGACATGGAAGTGGGTGCGAGAGCATCGAGGAGAATGATACCGATGGTTGACACAATTGAACCATAGAAATCATTTTCTTCTCTTTCTCTCTTTGTCAAACTACAAAAATATGAATTTACACATATTCTTAAAGAACATCCCACCTAGAAGAAGCTATCAACGATCACATGATCGGAGGATTGAAAGTGGGCATCCAACTAGTTTCTATGTCGAGTCATTATCTCGGAGAAAGGACCACCCCCATTAAAACATAACTTGAAACAACCATTTTAGAATTTCCTTCTACCTAGGATGCCTTCCCAACCAAAAACATTGTTCTAAATTGAAGATTCGGTCTCTAATAGCATAATTTAAAACAAACATAAACTCACTTTTAGGATTGCTTATTTTTCTTAGCTTTCTTCTTGAATTACATTTTGATTTGTGAGGATTACGTTTCTTCATTTTTATTCTTCCTTTCACATTCAACCATCATAGTTAGATTATTATGATTTTTTATAAATGTGCTAGGACCTCATCTTATCATTCTCATATTTCTGGGTTGATCCTTCATCTAGTTTAATTCACATAAAATTGAATTTTCTTCATTTCTTCTAAATTCTCGCAATAATAGCATCAGTTCGGCTATTGCCGATGGTTTACATCTGACCACCATCGGTTTATCTAACCAGTGTTGGCTTCTAGATCTTTTGGTTATTTTACCTAAAAAAACCTTCATCACCTATTCTTTTCTATTTTTGGTCCTTAGGAAACCATCATATCCCCAACATTCTAATATCTCTATCAGATACAATTTCCCCATTTCACATTCATCAATTTTGTTTCATTTGCAGAAATCGATTTCCCATAGTTATCGGATCGATTATCATAACCCTCATCAGTTCTCCTTTAACCATCATTTGTCATACTCGACCATTTTCTGTATTTGTGTTTGATTTTTAATCAAAATAATGACCAGATTTACCCCCCGGACTTCATCCTTATTTGCTTCTATTATTTTCTATGTCATTTAAAAAATATAGTTTTACTAGGTCAATACTAATTCATATGGTGTTGACTCACAGCCAAACTAATGCCCTTGTATTTAGTATTATCCATCAGCCACTCCTACCTATAACATTCCCTCTATCCATCTTGACCTATGGTTCCAACTCAACCTTTCACCATTTCCACTGGAGACGAGGAGTTCGCAAGAATCCTTGATCGAATCATGTGGCCTTACAATACTATCTTGCCCACTCATCTACCCGAGAATCTTCAGAAAGATAGTATACAAAGTGGGTATGACTTCCAAAGTATAGGTTACCCTCATTTTTAAGTGTGAGCTAATAAGGCAGCATACAAACATGAAATGTAAAAATTTTATAACAAAAATGAACAATTATATTCGATGAATCAAATGGTGAATAGGTCAATAACGTGCTCTTTGATTACTATGCAAAATCAAGAAGAAAGAATTAGTTTTTTTAAGCACCAAATGAAAAATGTCATTTAGACAATAAGAAGAAAAGAATATTACCAGGAGAAAATTAAATGTGTATTTTTCAAAAGGAAAGACACACAAAAAGTTTATCTATATCAATAAAATGCAAGGAACCCAAGAGAGGATCCCACCGGTGTGCCAAAAATTTTGCTTTGATAAGTTCCGTGACGTAAGAGAAAAACATATAGGGTAAGGGTGAGGAGGAATACATGTGAATGAATGTAGAAGATAGAGTGCGCCCATTATGATTTCTCGATCCAGTGTTGATTATGAGAACTTCCTTTTTGCTAGGAGGAACTACATGTGAATGAAAAATAGGACCAAAAGAGGAATATTAAACAATATATGTCAGTGGATTGCCTAATGTGTGCTAGATCTAGGAAGTAAGATACTTCCTAGATGGCTATCAATCCACTGTTTAATAAAATTTAATGCAAGAAATAACGTAAAAAAATAACATCCTATTGTAGTTGATTTGATTTAGGTGTATCATTCAAGTAAAAAAATAAAAGCTAATCTAACAGGCTAGGTTATGATTAGATATAGAAGTTAGACAGTGAATCGGGTGGTTGGGTCAACTCGGGGTCAAGTTTAGGGTGATTTGGTTTATTTGGGTAAATGTTATGAGGTTGTTGTTATAGGAAGATTTACAAGATATAGAGACCGGCGTCGGTCTAGTATAGCCGATGCTAGTTGAGAGTAAATTGACAATAGTTTAGGGTAACTAGCGTCTATAGGGTCACGCTGATAGAGACTCAATAAAGTTTTGTTTTAATGATTCTCTTTGATTTCACAGAGAATAGACAAAGAATGGTGAGTTTTATGGTAATGCTTTGGGAATACTTAGAGATGTCTGGAGTTGGGTATGGAGGGATGAGAGGTTGTAGGTGGTTAGGTGGAGGGATTGGCAAGAAGGTGAGAGGTGATGAGATGCAAAGGAGACTAGGATTCCCAAACAGAGATAAAGAAACTAATCTAAATAAGTATGGAAAGATGCAGATCTAAATGTACTTACTTTTACTTGCAAACCTAATGGTTGGATGCCGGTGATAATTGATCTATGGATCTTGTGGTCAATGCCACAGTCCTACTTCCTAGAACTTTCTTTGTGAATTCTTGATCTTTAAATCAATGCTTGGTGCTTATTCGGGATGTCTCGATGTGCAAGAATACTTTGGTGCATCCTTGCATGCAGATATCTCTTCTTCAAAATTTAAAAATTCTTCCAACCACTAGAACAAGGATACTAAATTGAATATATGGTAACTGACGATGGTTTAGGTTAACCAGATTGGTTTAGGGTTAACGGCATCGGTTCGGGGTTAACCGACATCGCTTAAGGAAAGATATCCTAGGTTGTAAAAATAATAGATCTTGGTTATCTTTTGACCAGTTTTTCCCGTTGGTACGGATCTAAAATGGCATTTTCCACACGAGTAAGTGTGCATATGGTTAGAGGAAGAATAGGCATCCAAAAGGACCACCCCGCCATAACATAACTCAAAATGACCCTTTTAGAATTTCCTTCTTAATAGGATGCCTTCCCAACTAAAAACATTTTTCTAAATTCAAGAGTCAGTCTTGAATAGCATAATTTAAAACAAACATAAACTCACATTTAGTATTGCTTTTTTTTCTTATCTTTCTTCCTAAATTGCGTTTTGAGTTGTGAGGATTACATTTCTTCATTTTTATTCTTCCTTTACACTCCACCATCATAGTTAAAGTATTATGATTGTTTCTAAGTGTTTCAGGACCTCATCTTATCATTCTCGTTTACGGGTTGATCCTTGATCTAGTTTAAATCACCTAAAATTGAATTTTCTTCATTTCTTCTAAATTCATAGTAATCGACGTCGGTCCAGCGACCGCCATTGGTTTACATCTGACCATCATCAGTTTATCTAACCAGTGTTGGATTCTTTTTCTTTTGGTTATTTTACCTTAAACAACCTTCATCATCTATTATTTTATGTTTTTGGTCCTTACAAAACCATCATATCCCCAACATTCTCGATATCTCTATCAAATACACTTTCACCATTTCACATTAATCCATTTGTTTTCATTTACAAAATTGGTATTTCCCACAAAGATCGATAATGATTATCATAACCATCATCGGTTTTCCTTTAACCGTCATTGGTCATCTTGATCATTTTCTATATTTGTGTTTGATTTTTAATCAAAACATTGACCAGATTTACCCCTCGGACTTCATCCTTCTTTCATTTTTTTGTTTTCTACCATTTATAAAATAAAGTTTTACCATGTCAACACTAATTCATATGGTGCTGACTCACATCCAATCTAACGCCCTTGTATTTAATGTCAGCCATCAGCCATTCCTACCTAGTCCATTCCCTCTATCCATCTAGTCACCTATGGATCCAACTCAACCTTCCACCATTTCCATTGGAGATGAGGAGTTTGCAAAGAATCCTTGATCGAATCACGCGGCCTTACAATACTATCTTGTCTTCTCATCTACGTGAGACTCCTTAGGATAGATAGTATACGGTGGGCATGACTTCCAAAGATATCACCCTTATTTTTAAGTGTGAGCTAATAAGGATGCATACAAGCATGAAATGCAACAAATTTTATAACAAAAATCAAAAATTATATTCGATGAATCAAATGGTGAATAGGTCAAGAACGTGATCTTTCACTACTATGCAAAATAAAGAAGAAATAATCGGAATGTTTTTAAGCGACAAATGAAAAATGTCATTTAGATAATTAGAAGAAAAGAATATTACCAGGGAGAAAATTAAATGTGTATTTTTCAAAAGGAAAGAAACACACAAAAATTTTACCTATATGAATAAAATGCAAGGAACCCAAGATAGGGTCCCACTGAGTGTGCCAAAATGTTTCACCAATAATTTCTATGTGTAAGAGCAAAACGAAAGGGTAAGGGTGAGAAGGAATTCCTGTGAATGAAGGTGGAAGGTAGAGTGCATGTATTCTGATTTCCGATCCAAAGTGTTGATTGCGAGAACTTCCTTTTTGCTAGGATGAACTACATGTGAATGAAAAACAAGACCACAGGAGGAATATTAAACAATATGTGTCGATGGACATTAGCGTGTACTATATCTAGGAAGTATGATACTTCCTAGATGGCTATCAATCCACTATTTAATAAAATTTAATGCAAGAAATAATGTAAAAAATAACATCCTATTGTAGTTAATCTGATTTAGGTGTATCATTCAAGTAAAAAAATAAAATCTAATCTAACAGGCTAGGTTATGATCAGATCTTGAAGTTAGACAAGTTATTCGGTGTTTGGGACAACTCGGGGTCAAGTTTAAGGTGATTTTGTTTATTTGGGTGAATGTTATGAGGTTGTTGTTATAGGAATATTTACTGGACATAGAGACCAACGTCGGTCTAGTTTAACCAATGACGGTTTAGAGGAAATCGACAATGGTTTAGGGTAATTGACATTTATAGGGTCGAGTGATAGAGACTCAATAAAGTTTTGTTTAAATGATTCTCTTTGATTGCACAAACAATAGACAGAGAATGGTGAGTTTTATGGCGGTGTTGGGAATACTCGAGAGATGTCTAGAGTTGTGTATGGAGGGTGGGAGGTTGTATGTGGTTAGGTGGAGGGATTGGCAAGAAGGTGATAGGTGATAAGATTCAAAGGAGACTAGGATTTCCAATTTGAGATAAAGAAACTAATCTAAATAAGTATGGAAAAATGCAGATCCAAATGTACTTACTTTTACTTGCAGACCACATGGTTGGATGGAGGTGATAATTTATCATTGGGTCTTGTGATTAGTGCCACGGTCATGCTTCCTAGAATTTTCTTGTGAATTCTTTACCTTTGTATAAGTTCTTGGTGTTGGTTCGAATGTCCGGATGTGCAAGAGTACTTTGGTGCATCCTTGCATGCGCAGATCTCTCTTCTCCAAAAATCAAATAATTCTTCCAACCTATGGAACGAGGTTACCAAAGTGACTATATGGTAACTCACGATGGTTTAGGTTAACCAACATCGGTTTAGGGTTAACAAGTGATGGTTAAGGAGAGAAATCCTAGGTTGCAAAAACAACATATCTTAGTTATCTTTTGACTAGTTTTGCCCGATGGTACGGACCCAAAATGGCATTTTCCTCACGAGTAAAGTGCACATATGGTTAGAGGAATAATATGCATCTAGTGTTAGGGTTAGACTAAGTCTTAGTTAGTTATGGTAATTGAATATTAAGTCCTATTTAAAAGGAAAAATGTTATGAATAGGTCTATGATGAGGTGTCTAGGTGATGTCTTGGGGTGAGGTAGAAATCAATTTAATCAAGGTATTTATTAATGAATATTGTGAGAATGGGAATTAATTTAATTGTATGTAATTTACTATATATACATGTGGGGTGAAGGGGGATTTTGACCCAAATTTGGTGTCTACAGTCAAAAGCCATGGTGTATTTGTTTTTACATGGAAAGATTAGATGAGTAATAGATGGATTTTAATGGTGCCATATAAATTTTTAATCAAAAAGTGACTAAGCAACATTCACATATATGAATAAATGGAAAGGAAATGAAATAAATGCTCGAGTTATATTTATTTAATGCAGATCTAGAATGATTAATTTATTTCACATGGTTTTCATCATAACCCACAATGGTAAGGTACATTGAATAGCTCACTAAGAACAATGCTAAACCTATCTTAGATAACAATACTATAATAATACAACTTAGATTAAATCGCCCTAAACCAATCAAAATTTATATTTTTGCACACATAGGCTACACTAATCGGTGAAGGAGTGGATCAAGGGATATCCATGAAAAAGCATTCCCCTCATAAAAGAATAAATATGACACTTAAAACCAATACGTTTCTTTCACAACTTCTAGGAAGTGGTTTATTCATTATCGATAGTTCTTTTCCTAATAATGAAAATCCAACCGACTCCCTTTTCAGTATTTTCATGTGAAGGACCATGGTTTTTAACTAAACAACAATCTTACATTACTCATTTCTTGATTTTCGCTAAGGATCGTAGAGAGATACAATGTAAGAAGTGTATGAGTGTATCTTTATTACATTCTTAATTTCAGCATTAGATATGCTATGAGATAGAATTGATAAAAAATGAAGATAAATAATATTCTTCAAAGTATGTAGCATAGTATTATGTATTCAATTATAGATTTGTGATGTGCCTAAGTTATAAAAAAATAGAATTTCATCCGTATAAGGACATATCTATTAAAATAATCATATATTCCCTCAACTGCTCACATTAAACATGTAAATTAAAACAAATTTACCACACAATAATCATTGGTAAATGCCCTCACTTCATCTCTAAATATGACATGTCGCTACTTCTGCATGCCCACACTTGAGACGGTGCCCAATATCACATGGCCTTGCTCCACTTGCAATCATTTTATATACATGTCAAACAATGATTGCCATGTGTAAAAGGTCAAACAAGGAACGTTATATTGATGTGGAAATTGATACGAATAATACCACCGATTAAATAGTGGAAGGGGTTTTAGCATTCTTATGTTTGGAAAAATAAAAGAGGTTTGTTTTGCGTGTAGAGGAAAGGAAGATAACCGATAGGAGTACATGGTGGAAGGATGCAAAAACTTAAAATTTTCAATATTTATCGTTATCTTATGTGTTGGATCTCTAGTGGAGGCATAGGTGGATTGATTACACCTAGTAGAAGAGGTAAGGTGATCTTCCACATCTATTTTACTATATAATGAATGCAAGAAAATAGTTTTTGAGTTATTCTAGCTTGCAAATGAACGGCCGGATGTGTAACCTTGTAGGACATCGTAGTACATTAAACTCGGTCCACCAATCAATGAATTGAATAGGGTAATTATTTAAGTTGACTTTGTAGGGAAATGACTCGTTCCACAAATTATGAAGAAATAATTGAAAAGAGAAATTTATTACCTCCATTGCTTCTCCACCGAAATATGAAATTTGATAGGAAATTAAGAGTAGAGGAAGAACTTCCTATGCTAATATTTTAGGAGAGATATTATGCAAAACTTTCAATATAATAAAACAGTTATAGAAATATCAGCAACATATTCATAACCAAACACAAACACCGGATATATGTGGGGAAAATCCTTTTAGATAAAAACCCCACACTCCAAAAGCCCACCGAATGTATTTCAAATCTAATAACAAGATTACATACACTTGCAGAGCAAGTTTCTTATAGGAGTTTCACCAAAAACAATTCTAGGAGAATTAAAACTCACTTCTCCAATTTCTTCTCCAAGCCTTCAATTTGTAGACCTCTTGTTATACAAGAAACCATCTATGGTTTACAAAATCATGTGCCAAACATCTCATGAGGTGGATAGCATTAAAGAGAAAAATTTCGTCTAAAATTAGGCTCCCACGTCCACAATATTCTCCCCTATTTTTCACCCTTACAGATGTCATAAAATCTATCATAATATCTCTAAAAATAGTCCTTCCAGTATATACTATCATATGAGAATCTTTTGACAACTCTTATATATATTTTTAGAGCCTAGACAATGTGAAATGGTTGTAGGAAAATCTTAAATGAATAAACCAAACAAGGTTGAGACACCTCATTTCCAACAATCTCCCACTTGTCGAATACCTTGCAAGGGCCAAGGAAAAGATACCAGCATTGATCAACTTCTAGGGGCCGAGAGGCCCATAGACTCGGAACACCCCCTAAATTTCGCTATGCTTACGGGCTTAGTTAATGCATCTGCAACATTCGCAAATGTCTCTACCTTTTCCAGCTCCACCCTTCCATCCTCAACCATATCTTTCACAAAGTGATACTTGAGCATCAATGTGTTCGGTGGCATGAAAATTCGGGTTCTTCACAAGGTAGATTACGCTCATTGTCATAGTATATTGTAATCTTCACCTATTTTAATCGAATATTCGAACACAAATGCTTTAGCCAAATGGATTCTTTACAAGCATGAGTAGCTGCCATGTACTCGCCTCGGTAGTGGACAAAGTGACCACACTGTCGCTTTCTCATCCAACTAATTGCACCATGATTAAGAGTAAACACATGCACTCATGGATCTTTTGCTATCGACATCACCGGCCCAATCTAAATCCACAAAACCATGAATACGTAGGGAATGTTGATCTCCTCTTCCATGAAAACATATAGAGTACTCTGATGTACCCCAAAAATATCTGAAGACCCTCTTAACTACATCCCAATGCACTCTTCTAGGATTAGACATAAAACGAGAAAGAACTCCCACTGCTTGGGCAATGTCTGGTCTTGTACAGACCATAGCATACATTAAGCTTCCAACTGCACTCTAGTAAGGCACTCTGCTCATTTCTTCCATCTCTGATGGGGATGATGGACATTGTGAAATGGAGAGCTTCATTCCCAAAGTAACAGGAACACAAAGTGGTTTACAATCCTACATGTTGAACCTTTGCAAAATAGAACAAACATACTTACTCTGGCCAAGCCATAGCTTTCTGTTCTCACGATCTCTTTTAGTCTCTATCCCAAGTATGTGTTTTGCTACACCAAGATCTTTCATTTCAAATTTCGCAGAGAGCTGAGATTTCAATTCTGCAATCAAACCTTTTCCTTTCCCAATAAACAACATGTCATCAACATATAAAGTAATTACCAAGAAACAATCACCATCAGATTTAAAATATACATAGTGATCAGATTTAGACCGCACAAACCCCAAACTCAACACATATGAATCAAAATTTTGGTACCACATCCTAGGACTTTGTTTAAGGCCATACATGGATTTCTTTAACTTACAAACCATCTTGCTTTTACCTTTCACCATGTAGTGCTCTAGCTGTGTTGTATAGATTTCTTCCTCCAAATAACCATAAAGGAAAGTAGTTTTCACATCCATTTGTTGAACCTCTAGGTCATAAGCCGTTGCAATAGATAATAAAAATTGAATGGATGTCATTTTAGCAACAGGAGAGAATATCTCACCATAATCAATACCCTCAACTTGAGAGTAACCCTTTGCAACCAACCATGCTTTATACTTTTCAACATTTCCATCTTAACCAATTTTTTTCTTAAACACCCATTTACATCCAACAGGTTTCCGAACTTTAGGCAGTGTTACAAGGACCCATGTATCATTATTTTTAAGGGCTGCCATCTCTTCATCCATGGCTATTTTCTAGGACTTTGCATCATTCATACCCAAAGCCTCTTGTATAGATCTCGGTTCATCAATGTTAGTAGTCAAAGCAAATATACATTTCTAATCATCATGAGAATACCCATACCTTTCAGGTGGTTGCCTTTGCCTTGTAGAATTTCAAACAAGCTGAGGTGGAGATTCTTCCACTTCTTCCTCTTCTTATTCATCTTCTGAAGATTCAGAGCTTGGTGAGCTCTCCTCAAATTCTTTTCGATTTTGGGGTCTCGATTCAACTTTCTCAGGTGTAGAAGGAAGTTGAACCACATCCTTTTTTTGTTCATTTTCTTTATGTTGTTCTAGCTGAAAATTAACAGGGAAAGATTTAATCTCTCTAAAAATAACACTTCTAGAGTATATTACCTTTTGTGCAACAGGATCCCAAAGCTTGTATCCTTTCACACCATAGCCATATCCGATGAAGATACATTTGATAGCCTTAGAATCCAACTTTGTTCTCTTCTCCTTAGGCACATGTGCATATGCCTCATAGCCAAAAACTCTCAGATGTCTAATTGAAGGCTTTTCCCCGACCACGCCTCCATTGGTGTTTTATCAACAAGCGTTGATGTAGGAGATCTATTTATCAAATAGCAAGTAGTGGTAACAGCTTCAGCCCAAAACCTCTTTTCTAGACCAGCTCCAATAAGCATGCTCCTAGCCTTCTCCATCAATGTTCTATTCATTCTTTCTACAACTCCATTCTGCTCTAGAGAATACGAAGTTGTCTTTTGTCTTTTAATCCTGCAATCTGTACAAAATCTGTCAAAGTCTGCAGAACAGTACTCACCACCATTATCAGATCTCAAACACTTAATTTTCTTCCCAGTTTGAGTTTCAACCATAGCCTTAAATTCCTTGAAATGACTAAAAACTTCAGATTTACTCTTTAAAAAATATACCCATGTTATCCTACTAAAATCATCAATGAAAGTAACATAATAAACTGATTTAGCAATAGAAGCAACCTTAACAGACCAAATACATCCGAATGGATTAGATCCAAGATACATGAAGACTTATGAGTACACGAGTAAAATCGGGCGTGATTACATTTTGCCATAAATACAATGTTCACGAAATCAAACTCCAAATTGCAATCATTCAACCCCTCAACGAGGTTCTTATTTTTCGGGGCTTTTAAACCTGTTATCCAAAATTCACCCCAAGGTAATTTTGATAACATGCATCAAATTCTTTAGTCCCAAGCAATTATATTGAGTCCAAGCAAAATTTCATGTTTCTAGGGTCCCCTCATATTTTTCTAACTCCCCTGTCCAAGTAGAAGAGAGCAAGTTCTGAGGAAAGGTAAGAAAATTGCAAAAAACAGGCTCGGGCCAGAAAAAATCATGAAAAATGGCTAAGTCCTAGTCCTCGCAATAGTCGGGACAGTTGGGACAAAAGGGCGCGAACCGGCCAAAAGGCCGCCGCTGACGTCCGAAAGCATTTGGGACATTTGGAACAAAGGGACGCGCGGGACGCGGAAATCCGAACTGGCCGAAAAATGGAAAAATTTGACTAACTGTTGAAACAGGCAGTCTGGGACATCTGGACAGTTAGTACGCGGAGGATGCAAGTTGGCTGAAAAGACTTAAGGCAGCCGGAACAGTTGGGCCGAAGTCTTCGCTGAAATCGTGAACCGCCTCGGCCGAAATGAGAACTTTCCGGTCGGGGCTGCGGGACAAAAATCTGTGAACCGGCCGAACCGGCGAATCAGAAAATTTGTCCCAAATGATTCGGGACAAGCGGGACAAGTGTAGACGCGAACCGGCCGGTTCGGCCGAAAAGCAAACAGGGAACTTCAGCATTGGGACAAAGGGACGCACGGGATGCGGATAGCCAAAGAGCCGAAAGCCAATCGAGATCACGCCACGTGTCACCGCGCGAAAAAAGGACATGGAAGCCCATTTCGGGCGATTCGGAAGGATTTGTCCCACGCAGTACTAGGACATTTGGGACAAAGGGACGCGTGGGGCCAGGCCGAAGCGGCCGAAGGCAGAGAAGAAAAGTCAACGTTTGACCCGTGGAACTTCAAACAGCCATAACTTTTGACTTCGAGCTCCGATTTTGATAAAATTTGACTTTCTGGAACGAGAACGACGTCCTCCACGCCACAAACCATGGATTTCTTATTTTTAATGAGGGTAGATATATTTAATGAAAGGAAACATATTCGGCTCCAGGTCGATTAATGCTCATTCCCATCAAATGACAGAAAACACCGCTGACCCAACATAGCTGCCCGCACTCAGAAGGCCATAACTTTTGCATTTCTCAACGAAATCACACAAAATTGGTACCGTTTGAATCGTGGTTCCAAGCCCGATGCACAAAATCAAGAAATTCCAGATTTGATTAAAAATTGATTGAGATTTTTTAAGAAAACGTGGCCGGGTTCGAAGCAGTGTTTTATTTGGTAGCTGGGAGTGCAATTAAGAGGCATGGTCATCATTCTTTCTCTGCAGCACATGGGACAGTATGGGGATCCTTTTTCAAGTAATTTATAACCATTTCACTCAATTTAATTCCTCTTACAAGTGGTTGAAGGACAGATTTCAGGATTTCCATTTTCCCTTCTCTTTTCCTTCTCATTTTTCTATAAATTAGAGCGTTGGGCTCATTGTAAAGAGAGATTTTTTTGGGTAGCAAAGCTCGCCAAAATTTCTTTGTGAAGCCGATTGTGTTGCAGGCCCTTGTAGTGGACTCCTTGCATGGTGATCCGGCCCTTATCTTGTAATAGATCGAATCATGCTTACCAAGAAGCAATAAAATACAAGTTTGTGGATGTATCTTCCCTCTTTGTGTTTTCTTGCATTCTTCTTGCCCCTTTTATCTTTCTACAAGAATATTGTGTCTATTATTATGTTCTTGCAGGAATCCATTATCATTGTGTATGCTTGGAATATTGTTGTGAATGCATTTTGCTAGATTGTGGAGAACTGTCATCACATCTTTTAGTGTGCACTTTGCCTCTGTATTTCACACATTTGGAGACTACTCTCACATCCTCCTTTTCACGGTGTATCACCACTTTAGTGTAGGCTTTCATTTTATGCATTCTCTTTCCCTCGTCCCTTGGAAATTTAGATAAGAATAGTTAGCTTATCTGCATTAGAGTAGATTGTGGCAGATAGTTTAGGAGCAAGAACCAACTTTCTCTGGAGGTCTATCTCAAGTAGCAAGTCCCACAACTTGGAGATAGTACCCATGTTATCCAATCACACCGTGAGTTCAAGTATACGCACTTGTATATGCACAGGGGTGTTGTGATTCGGTGATAACAAACCCTTCTATCCAATGTGGCCAAAGCTGCAATAAAGGTATCTCCATCTTCTTTTTCATACTCAGAATCATAATCATGCTTCTTCTTTTTCTTTTTCTTTTCTTCTTTGCATTCCCTTCGGAAGTGTCCAGATTTGCCACAGTTCCAGCATATCACCTTGGACTTACTAGGGGATTTTGATCTCCCCTTATTCTTGGAATGGCCACGCTTCTTTTCATCTTTTACTCATTCTTTTGTTCTTCTTCGAACACTCAAAGCCTCTTTGGCGTTTAGAGAGACCTTCCTTCTCATCTCTTCGAGAGAGTAGAGAACCAACAACATCCTCCATCTTCAGAGTGATTGAAGTGTTCCCAATGGCCATGACTAGGCTGTCCCATGAGTCTGGCAGTGAAACCAAAAAAATTTGGCACCTTTCTTCTTCATCCATTTTAACCCCAATCGAGCTCAACTGAGTCACCAACATATTGAATGTTTCCAGATGCTCAAATATTTTTCCACCTTCTTCCATTCTCAAGGAAAACAAATTCTTCCTCAAGAAAATCTTATTTACTAGAGACTTAGCTTGGTACATATCTCACCCAACTTTTTCCAAAGCTTCTTCAAAGTGGATTCTTCATGGACATTTATCAGGATAGAATTTGCAAGACATAGTCTAATAAGACCTTTAGCTTTTCTATCCATTACATCATATTGTGCGGTGAAAATTGGATCCGTATGCCTATAGACCTTCTCATCCACCGCATCCCATAGATCTCGATCAACCAACATATCTTCCATCTTCAGCTTCCACATTTCAAAGTTTTTGCCAGAAAACTTCTCTACGTCAATCCTCCTAGATGTGCTCGCCATATGAAAAAATATCTACAACCAGATAACAAAGTATTCTCTGCACAAGCTCCCACTCAAACCCGGATTAGCACAAAAAACCCAACAACCCACAATTGAAACCAAAGGTGATCAGGCTCTGATACCACTTGATAGGAAATTAAGAGTAGTGGAACAACTTCCTACGCTAATCTTTGAGGAGAGATATTATGCAAAACTTTCAACATAGTAAAACGATTCTGATTCAGAAATATCAAAACATATTCATAACAAAACACAAACACACCGAGATATATGTGGGAAAATCCTTTCGGATAAAAAACCCCACACTCCAAAAGCCCACTTAATGTATTTCAAATCTAATAAAAAGATTACATACACTTGCGAGCAAGTTTCTTACAAGATTTTAACCGAAACAATTCTAGGAGAATTAAAACTCACTCCTCCATTGCTTCTCCAAGCCTTCAATTTATAGACCTCTGGTTCTACAAGAAACCATCTATGGTTTAGAAAACCATGCGCCAAACCTCTCATGAGGTGGATAGCATTAAAGAGAAAAATTTCGGTCTAAAATTAGGCTCCCATGTCCACAATATTCTCCCCTATTTTTCACCCTTACCAATGTCATCAAATCTGTCATAATATCTCTAAAAATAGTCCTTCCATGTTATACTATCATATGGGAATCTTTTGACAACTCCTATTTCTATTTTTAGAGTCTAGACAATGTGAAACTTGATTGTAGGAAAATCTTAAATGAATAAACCAAACAAGGTTGAGACACCTCATTTCCAACAAAATTAAATCCTAATAAATTCAATGAAGTCGCTTCAAAAATAATAGAAATATAGAGTTATCATTTTCTCAATCTTAAAAATCCCATTCCATTTTGTAGTTATCTTGTATCACATTGTTAATGATTGTAAACATAACATTTTGAATGGATATATTGGCGACCAATGTAATGCCCGTTTGGTTTCGACTTCTTCCTTTACTTCCTTTTCTTTACATTACGTAACATAGAATGTTGTTTTGAGCTCCCATTTTAATCGTTAGGTGATTGCGACCACTGTTGTGATGTTAGTTTAGCATCTATTCTTTCCTTCTTTCGTTATGTCTCGCCATCATGTTACGTCGTAAGTGCTTATTTGTTTTCGAGGGTCTTTTGCATCATATTTTTTCTAACATTCTTCTAGTGAGCTAATCGTGCTTCCAATTAGTGGAATGCATAATGATGTTTTATTAAAAGTTCTAATAGAATATTAAAAGCTTTTCAAAGTTATTTCAGGCATATTTTATAAAAAGGTACCTAATATTTGAACAAGGTTTGTTTTTTAAAGGGGGATTTATCTTCCACCTAAACTATCTTTCTATCAAACCTTGGATAATTTGTTTACGTAGAAGGAGGAGATGTTTTGGAGGTAGCACCATTTTCTTGAAAGGACTACTAAATTTAGTAATGAAATTAATTGTAGGAACCGCCAGCCTTTCCTTATCAACAAGTTGATCCTCATTTACCCAAAGGTTTTATTACAAATTAATGATGATTTGGTTTTATCCACCAATAAACCTACCAGTCTTTATGGTCAGTTATTCCTCATGTTTGGCATGGGGTTGTGAGATTTTTTGTTTTCCTTGTTTTCTAGGAAGTGGGTACGTGCAGGAAATTTATAGCCACCTGTCATTACACATTGTTGTTTTTGGTGCATGCCTTGGGTCACGAATTATGGGTAGAAAGCATTGATTTGTTTGCTAACCAATTTCAATGTAAACTTTGTTCAGTTTTGACTTGCTCTAGCCCCTTCATTGTTAACGTACTCTCACCCTTTTTGGCTGTCCGCTTGCATTCTTTCAATGTAGATGCTTTCACGTTTTGCTTACATTCCTCCCAGGGTGCTTGCAACTAAAACATATGACAAAATCTCTTCTCCTTAATGCTTGGGTGGATGTCCATTCCTGTTTCTACGCTACTATTTTGGCATTGTCTGTGTGTATAATTGCAAATGTGAACTGAGTAGGTTAGACACATGTTGATTGCATACGGTGAATCAAGGTCGTTTTGTGATTATACTGTAATCCTTGTAGTCTAAGAGACCACATTTCTTTCAAGCAATTACAGCTCCTTGTTTTGGGACTCCGTGCCCTGCCCACGTACCCTACTTGTGCAAAACGTGGTCATGGGAAAAGTGTTGTCACCCAACATGTTTGTGGACAATGGAATTTTGGCATGGGTGGTTGTTGCAGGCCCTATTCAGCGTGTAGTTGACTTGTGGAAACATAAATCAGGCATGATAAACTATCCATCTCCATAATATGCTAAAATTAATATTAAAATTGAGATTTTTGGATTGCATTCAGTCATTGGTTAATAGTTGGTTGCTTCTCGATTTTCCTCTGGTTTCGGTCATCTGGATAGCTGTGGATGCTTTCATTTTTAGAAAAATCTTTCTAGGTAATTGTTATCTTCAAAATCTATGGTGGGTTTAGACATTTTCCTGCGAAATATCTCCTCTTCCCTCGAAAATTATTGTATCACAATAAATGTTGTTAAATGTCTAGTGGTGACGGTTTGAAGTTCCTATATCCGGTTGGAACGTTGTAAAAAGTAGAAATTTTTTCTTTGTCTTGAATCTATACCTCTCCACTTTTGTGTCTTATTTCGTATGATATCTACATATCTGACCTGCTGCAAATCATGAACTCATGTGACTGCATTTGTATCTTTTGTGGTGGGTGTATGCTTTGGATTGGTAAAGCCGTCACATAATGTACACATGTCAGATCTACTGGTTGACCCATTGGATGAAGTGCTTTAATTGGATTAATGTCTTATGCTTGCAGCAAGCTGCAAATCTTAGATACTCAGCTTAATTTCTTATAATTTAATTATATATATAATTTTATTGATATATTGTTGGCTTTCGTAATGACATATATATTCGTCCTTGATGGAGTTCTGTTTGGCACGGGTTATCAAAAATATTTCCCATTTATTCAATCCATTTAGGGAAGATATCATTCATGTCTTTTGCAATCGGGATGACTTACAGTTAAACCCCCCTATGATAATATTTTTCTCCCTTGAAGGAGTGGTTACAAGATTGAAGTAATTTTACTTGGGCTAAAGCCGGGTTGGGGTTTTAGAATAAAGCATTTAGAATGCTGGAATCTGAGTGTAATGTATTCAGATCTTAGTTTTCATGTCATTCCTGATGATCATCAGAGTTGGTTCAAGACGTGTTAGGTCTTCCTTAAGGGGCACATCGACCGTCCCTTATAGAGCTTGAACCGTAACTATTTATAACTGCCAAGATTTAGTGATGCATTTGTGCAGTTATGTATAGTATTCAGTTAAAATTAGAACTAATATTTGGGGCTTAATTTTCTCTTATGGGAAGACTTTTAGTGGTATATACATTCTTCTATCTCATTGTTTTTAATTGATAATTCTGTTATTGACAATTGGTTGGTTCATATATAGATAAATATCCTGATGGCTTATGATAGAAATTGTTAAGATGGTTAATGACATTTGGGGTATATATATATATATATTTCTGATTTTGACAGGAATTGTCGTTAAGGAAATGGCATCTAGTGTTATATGTAGATGCACATTTAAGAATGGTTTTGAATGAGGTAATGTTGCTTACTTTAAAAGAGCTTGTGACAAGAAAGTGGTAATCTTTTTAGTTAATCGAAGCTATAGATTTTTATGGAGGTTACAAATTTAAAGTGTTATGAAACTTGGATATATGTTTTAGAATGCTTTCGTACATAATAAAATTGAGTAGTTTAAGGTTTGTCGCTATCCCATGCTTGGATTTTTTTAAGTAGCGTGGCTTCACGGGCAATGGTTATTTTCTCGACATTTATAGCCATCTTTTGCACTCATCCTTATTAACTATGAAGTCACTTGTCAGATAAGAATATTTTGTTTGTATGTTTCAATATCAAAGTTTTAACCATATAACCTATACGATTACATGATGCAACTCCCTTTTCACACTCGTTTGTTTGTTTCTAACTTATTAGGCCAATGGACCCTTTTAGAATGATTGTTAAACTATTGTTGTTTTGTGACAATGATCATAACTAGTATATTTGAATTCTCATAGAGTATAGAGATTGATAGACTAAGTATTATATTTCGATCATGTAATACATAGGATTCAAAGATTCAAATCCCAATACTCTTGACCTTTGTTTCTAACTTATAAGGTTTGCGGTCTTACCTTGATTAGTTGAGATATTGTTCATAACTGAAATATATGGCTTCCTTCTTAGTTGGGTGAAATTTTTTATCTTGTTTTAAGAAGTTGATTGGTGGTTAGAGCTTCGATCCATTTCTTCAAATAGACAGGTTTCCTTTCTTGATTTTATTAAATAGTAGCATATTTTTGTTATGTAGTCTTATCATGCTCAGTTCTCACGAACTGACTCAAGTTAATAATTGTCTAGATGGCTTTTGCGGGTAGAGGAAAAAAATAAATAAATAAAGATTTGTTGAAGTTGGTTTGGATTTTCTTACGAAATTCCTTCGTACGAATGATTAATGTATTATAGATCTTGGAATGGTGTTTGTAGAGAGGTTTGGAGGGCTTTTTCCATTGGGTTTTCTTTAATTGTGGAGTAAGGTTATCTTAGCTATTTGAAATTAAAACTTTTAAATACTATTATGAAAGATATAAATTTGTTCATGACATTTTTATGATTAGTTTTAATGTTATATAGTAATCTTGAAATAGCATAGTGTTGTTTGACAAATTCGATTACCATTTTGTTCCAATTCAAGGTAATTTTGTATCATTTTTCATCATTTGTTTTAGTGTTGTGTGGTTTAGTAAGTGTCGTAAGCATGTTTAGTTTTCATTCTTAGGGCTTTGGTGAACTCCTTGAACTATATCTTTGTGTTTAAATTTGCCCCTCTCGGTTATGTAAATAATACCATTTTGTGGATAATTAAATGGCGTGGTAATCCTCTTAAAACTTTAACAAAAGAAATAAGATGTTTTAATCCATTCAATTCAGTCAAGATTCTTTTAGTGGAAGATAAGGAAAATTTATTCATGTGTTAAAAAGAACTTATCCTTACAACTCTAAGCTATAATAATAAAAACTAATTCTTGTTGTGGTGCATAAAAAGGAAATGAAGGTGTAATCAATGTTTTGATTTTGGAAAATGGCTAAAACTTAGCAAGTAGGGAAGATTGATTAATAAATCATTCAATTCTAACTCAGCTATTTGAAACCCATCATGTATTCTTTTGTTAAATTCAACCAGAGAAGCCTAAATGAAGATTTCACCGAATCTAGATAAATTTCTTATTCTCAATAAAAGACTAGTTATTACAAGTAGATTCTTGGAGATGAATTCAATATAACCCTCTTCCTATAAATTTTTCCAAGGTAAATTGTAATTATCTCTTTATTGTTCTTAAACGTTGATCCTTGCATAAGGAAATCTTAGCTCAGAACACGAACGATACTTCATATTAATTGGAGTTTACGCTCGTCTTCTGGTGTAAGGGAGCTTGGAAATAAGTTTTGTTAGGGTGAGTTTAAAAATAGCCTTGTACTTTGAATGCCCCCTATTTTAACGAATGAATTAAACAAAATATTTTTCATTTTAAAGATGACCATAAGTTAATTACCTATTGAGTGTAAAATAAAATAAATCCTTCTTTGTTAGAATATTTGTAAGAATCATAGTGTAAAATATCCTAGAACATAAGTCAAGTTCTGAAAGACATTTTAGTAAACTAAGAAACCTTAAAAGACTTTCACCGTGGGATGCCCCTAACATAAGTGTTAACTATTGTTGGACTAGTATGTGATGTCTTGTTGAAATGGGAAGTGAAATGTTTCGATATGGGGATTATAGGTTGTAGGCCATTGTTATTGCATTTGGTGTTGTATAAACTTCAAGAAAGTCAAAAAAAAAATTATTCATTAATTGTCTTGTTTTTCTAGTGTGTGTTTTAAGTGGGCGTTACACTTGGTATCAGAGTGGAGGTTCATGCTCTCAAAAATCTGGGATAGAGTGGAGTTGCGATGGCGTTGTATGGTGGTGGTGCCGGAGATTAGAAGAGTAATGTGATTTGAGCGTGATGTGAACTATGTTGTAATTGTGATATTGTTAGTACATATGTTGTGTGTGTCACCTAGTGCATAACTGTTAGCATGTTGATGTGTTGGAGATGATAGTATTATCTCCCTTTTTCATGAATTTGCTATAAATTAAATTTTGATGCAAAATCGTATTGTGTGTTTGAAAGGAATGTTATTGTTGATTACGGAGTGTTTGAGCCTTTTGGCATTTTTGACGTTTAGTTGTGATGATGTATTGTATGTAAGGGTTGGTCTATAGTGAACTTGATTATGTAGTGATGTCTTCACCATGTTGTGAAGAATTGTGTTTACCACCCTTATTGTATTTCAATTGATGGTATATTTTAATTGTGCCCCTCATAAGTAAATTTAATGTAATATGTGATGGTTCATGTCCTAATTTAGGGATATGTCTTGAGCATATGATCCGTATTATACAATGTTGCAATTTGGATGTTATTCATGGTAATGTGATGTATTGTAACCCGTGAATGTAATGGATGTGATATACCCTATATCGGTACCACGCATAATATGTTATGGTTAATATGTGTTAACCACCATTGTGTTACTGATGTTGTTACATGTTATGTTGTTGACCTAAGCTAATTGACCCCAAGGAAATCGGCAAAAGTGTATATTTTGAGTGAGGGAACTTGTACCATGGGCGATAACTCAAGGTGAACTTAGGCTCATTAAATGAAGACCTATGCTCCTATTTCTCTCTCTCTCCTTGTGGCTATCATATGGATTCAAACTAAGTGAAGCTATGATTATGTTTATCCTTATCGAAGTGGTGGCGGGATGATTCATATATAGATGATGATAGTTGTATTATTGATATGTTATTTTACGAGCTAAGGCTCGATGTTCCGAGGGTCAACAACTCACTTTGAGTACCCCTTGGTGTATAAGGTCACATAGTTATCGTAATGTGTCACTTATATATATATATATATATATTATATATATATATATATATATATATATATATATATATATGTATGTATATATATGTATGTATTTTATTTGTAAATTGAACATTTTCTTCTATTTTTACAAGGACCATCAGTTTTCTTGACTAATATTTTCTTATATTTTGGGAATTTCCTTGTTTATGGTACTAACATGCATATTTTTGCATTGACTATGGCTATTTGGCCATTTAATTTACTTGGATTTGAATATTTCTTTTAAATTTTTAAAAAATACAGTCTAACCTAAGGCTTTTATATTGCCACTTTGCATTTGAATTGGTACTTTATGCTTGTTCTATTTCCATGATGTGTGGAATAGGGTCATGGGATGCACCATGGAATGGTTGAGCCTATGGACCCACTTCGTTATATTGGAGTATGCCTCAAGGTATTATAGATAACAAGTGGGTTCTTTGAACAACGAGTTATTATGTAACTTGGGTTAGGAGTGTCTGGACTCTATATGACTAAGGCCATAGGGTGACCCACCTCTTTGGGGAGAAAAATGAAACTTTATCTATATATTACTGCTTGAGGGAGGCATAAGAGATTTAAAAGAGGCATAAGATACTTGAGGGAGGAATAAGAGATTTGTGTCCATGTGATTGATGCTTCGGGAGGTATACAAAGTTGTTTTGATGCTTTGGGAGTAGTGTTATGATGTATGTGTTACTCATGTGAGTTGGCTATGTGTTATGGTGTCATGGATACGTTCTTGATTCCCTTGTTGACTCTATGTGTCTACAGCTATTGTTCTGAGTTGTGTGAAATCTTCATCTATGAAATTGTAGGAATTTCAGATTGTTATAGTACACTTACGTCTGAGTACTTATGTGTCGGTCAACTATGTGTGACGAGTAATATGAATGTGGATCATGTATATTCCTTCAATTATTTGATCAAGCCCTTGTAATTTGGTGCGATCGTGATAGTATGCGAATTTTTTTGTGAGTCATGAGTGTTACGTATGACCCTCGTATGTTATAGCGATAGTGGTTTTGTTGGGAACCCACTAGAAAGAATAAACTAAACATTTCAACAATGAAATATTAAATACTTAAGTTTAGGAATAATAAAAAGGAAAAGAGATTAATTAAATAATGAAATAAGAGTAAACTGCCAATCTTCACAGAATAATGAAATTTAAATAATTTTCAAAAGTTTGGAAGTCTACCTTATGGTCATGTTTTAACGACAAAAATTTAACAACAGGAAGAATCCTTGTCCTTATCAGTCCTTTGTTTTTTATTCCCTTTTTTCTTTCTTTAGCATTATGTCGCATTGAGGACAATACTTTCTTAAGGGAGGAGAATCTAATGCACCGTTTGGTTTCAACATCGGTTTTTTCTTCCTTGCATTGTTACGTAATGTCGAATGTGGTTTTGAGCTCCGTTTTGATCGTTAGGTGATTGCGACCATGTTGTGAAATTATTTCAGCATCTTTTCTTCCTTCTTTTGTTATGTCTCGCCATCACATTCTCTCGTTAGTGCTTATTTCTTGTTGAGGGTCTTTTATATCATACTTTTCTAACACTCTTATAGTGAATTAATCGTTCTTCCGATCGGTGGAATGCGTAATGATATTTTGTAAAAAAATTATAATGTAATATTAAAACCTTTCTCAAAGTTATTTTAGGCATATTTTATAAAAAGGTACCCAATATTTGAAGTAGGTTTTTATTTTTGAAATGTGGATTTATCTTCCACCCAAAATAAATGTTTATAAAACCTTGGATAATTAATTTGCATAGGAGGAGATGTTTTGGATGTAGCGCTAATTTTTGAAAGGACTACTAAATTTAGAAATGAATGATGTTTTGGATTCAACAAGATTCTCCTCATTTGACCAAAGGTTTTATTTCAAATTAATGATGATTTGGTTTTATCCACACACTAACCTGCCAGTCTTTATGGTTAGTTATTCCTCCCGCTTGGTGTGAGGTTGTTGGATTTCTTGTTTTCCTTGTTTTCTAGTAAGTGGACACGTGCAAGAAATTTATGGCCACTTGCCATTGTTCACTATTATTAAAGGTGCATACCTTGGCTCACAAATACGGGGTAGAAAACATTGATTTGTTTTATAGCCACTTTCAATGTAAACTTTGTTAATTTTTACCTTCTCTTGCCCCTTCATTGGTAACCTACACTCACCATTTTTGGTAGGCCATGTGCTTTCATTCCTTGTTTTTTCTTCCATGTTTTGCTTACATTTCTCTAGGGTGCTTGCAAATGAAACATATGAAAAATTATCTTGTCCTTAATGCTTGGGTGGATGTCCATTCTTGTTTCAAAGCTACTATTTTTCCACTGGCTTTAGCGTGTATGATTACAAAAGTTAACGAGTTGTTTGGACACCTGTTGATTGCATATAGTGAATCAAGTCTGTTTAATAGACTCACTTTTTCCTTATCTGTAAGCCTTACAGTCCAGGAGACCACATTTCTTTCAAGAAATTGCAGCTCCTTGTTTTGGGGACTTGATGCCCTAGCCGAATACCATGCTTGTGCCAAACATGGTCATGGGAAAAGTGTTGTCACCTAGCTTGTTTGTGGACTATGGAATTTTGGATTAGGTGGCTATTTAAGGCCCTATTAAGCGTGTAATTAACTTGTGGAAACATAATATAGGCATGATAATCTACCCATCTCCATAATATGCTAAAATCCAACAAATTTCTTGAAACGAAAGACTTTCTTTCCTAAAATTGGTATTAAAATTGAGATTTTGTGGATTGTGTTCAGTCATTGATTAATAGTTGGTTACTTCTATATTTACCTCATGTTACGGTCTTGTAGGTAGTTGTGGATGCTTTCTTTTTAGAAAAATTCTTTGGGTAATTTTTGTCTTGAAAATATATAATAGGTTGAGATTTTTGGATGTGAAATATCTCCTCTTCCCTAAAAGTTATTGTATAACAATAAATATTGCTAAATGTGTAGTGGTGATGATTTGAATTGCATGTATCTAGTTAGAACATTGTAAAAAGAAGAAATGTTTCCTTCAGCATGAATTAATACCTCTCCCATTTTGTGTCTTATTTCATTTGATATTTACATATCTGAATTTATGCAAATCCCGAACTCATGTGACTACATTTATATCTTTTGTGGTGGGTGTATTATTCAAATGGTAAAGCCATCACATAATGTACACATGTCGATCTACTGGTTGACCCATTGAATGAAGTTCTTTATTTGGATTAATTTCTTAGGTTTGCAGCAAAGGTTAGATACTCAGCTTAATTTCTTATACTTTAACTACCTACATACTTTTATTGATATATTGTTGGCTTTCGATCTAGCATATATATTACTCCTTGTGAAATTTTATTTGGCCCATGTTACTCAAAAGATGTCCCTATTATTAAATCTATTTTGGGAAAATATTATTCATGTCTTTTGCAATTGGGATGACTTACGATTAAACCCCTTTTTGATAATCTTTTTATCCGTTGAAGGAGAAATTTTAAGCTTGAAGTAATTTTACTAGTGCTAAAATCAGGTTGGGGTTTTATAATAAAGCATTTAGAATGTTGGAATATTTGTGTAATGTATTCAGATATTCATTTTCATCTCATTCTTGATGATCATTAGACTTGGTTCAAGGCGTGTTAGGCCGTCCTTAAGGGGAACATCGATCATCCCTTATAGAGCTTGAACAGGAATTGTTGTTAAGGAAATGGCATTTGGGGTATTTATAGAGCTTGAACATGAATTTTTGGTAAGGAACATTGACCATCCCTTATAGATCTTGAACATCGACCATTCGTGATAGAAATTGTTAAAATGATTAATGACATTTGATATAAGTATACTTTGCTGATCTTGATAGGAATTTTTGTTAAGGAAATGGAATCTAGTGTTATATGTAGATGAACTTTTAAGAATGGTTTTGAATGCGGTAATGAGGGTTACTTTAAAAGAGCTTGTGACAACAAAGTGGTAATCCTTTTAGTAAAATTGAAGCTATAGATTTTTATGGAGGGTTATAAATCTAAAATTTTCTGAAACTTTGTTAGATGTTGTAGAATGATTTCATGCATAATGAACTTTAGTAGTTTGAGGCTTGTCACTATTTTGTTCTTGGATTTTTTTATGTACATAGGCTTCTAGGAAATGTGTATATTCTAACATTTATAGACATATTCTCAACTCATCCTTAATAACTACGAAGTCACTTATTAGATATGAAGGTTTTGTTTGTGTGTTTGAATATCATATTTTCAAACATATAACCTATATGATTAAACAATGAAACTCCCTTCTTACACTAGTTTGTTTTTTCTAATTTATTAGGACAATGGACCCTTCTTGAATGATCTTTAAACTATTGTTGTTTTGTGACAATGATGGTAACTAGTATATTTGACTTCTCAAAGAGTATAGAGATTGATAGACTTAGTATTAGATTTTGATCATGTAAACCATAGGATTACATGATTGAAATCCCAATACTCTCGAAATTTCCTTCTAACTTATAAGGTTTGTAGTCTTACATTGATTAGTCGAGATATTGATCATAACTAATATATATGGCTTCCTTATGAATTGGTTGGTGAAATTTGTTATCTTGTTTTAAGAAGTTGATTGGTGGTTAGATCTTCAAGATATTTCTCAACATAGATTGTTACCTTTCATGATTTTGTTAAATATTAACATATTTTTGTTATGTGTAGTCTTATCATGCTTAGTTCTCATGAAATAACTCAAGTTAATAATTGTGCAAATGGATTTTGTGGGTAGAGGAAAAAAAGAAAGAAAGAAAGATTATTTGAAGTTACTTCGGTTTTCTTAAGAAATTCCTTCGTATGAATGATTAATGTATATTAGATTTATGAATGGTGTTTGTAGAGAGGTTTGAGGGCTTGTTCCATTTGGTTTTACGTAGAATGTGGAGTAAGGTTTTCTTAACTAGCTAAAACACAAAATTGTAAATACTATTGTGAAAGATATCAATTTATTCACGGAATTGTTATGAATATTTTTAAGGTAATATAGTAATCTTTAAAATAGCATAGCATTGCTTGACAAATTTTGATTACCATTTTGTTCCAAGTCAAGTACTTTCGTATCAGTTGTCACCATTGGTTTGTGTGTCGTGTGGATTATTAAATGTTGTAATCATGTTTAGTTTCCATTCTTAGGGCTTTGGTGAACTCCTTGAATTAGAGATTTGTGTTTAAAACCCCTTTCTCGGGTATGGAAATAATGCCATTTTGTGCATAATCAAATTGCTTGGTAATCCTCATAAAAATTTTACAAAATAAATAAGAGGTTTTAATACCTTCAATTGAGTCAAGAGTAATTCATTGGAAGATAAGGAAAATTTATTCCTCTGTTAACAAGAACTTATCCTTACTAATCTAAGTTGTAATAACAAACTCTAATTCTTGTTGTGGGCCTTAAAAAGGTAATTAAACTGTAATTAGTGTTTGGAATTTCGAAAATGGCTAGGCATTAGCAAGTAGGGAAGATTGATTAATAAATCATTAAATTCTAACTCATCTGTTTGAAACCTAACATGTATTCTTTTGTTAAACTCAACCAAGAGAAGCCTAAATGAAGCTTTTACCCAATCCAAATAAATTCCTTATTCTCAATAAAAGATTGGTTATTACTAGTAGATTCTTGAAGATGAATTCAATATAACCCTCTTCCTATAAATTTTTCCAAGGTAAATTATAATTCTCTCTCTAGTTTTGTTAAACATTTATCCATCCTTAAGGAGATCTTAGCTTGAACCTTAACAATAATCCACCTTAATTGGAGTTTACGCTCATCTTTTGGTTTAAGGTACATTTGAAATAAGTTTTGTTAGGGTGAGCTTGGATGATAGCATTGTATTTTTGAATGCCTCCCTATTTTAACAAATGAATTAAAGAAATTTATTTTCATATTAGAGATGTCATTCGATTAATTACCTATTAGTATAAAAGATAAAAATAAATAAGAATCTTGATTTGTTAGAAGAGTTGTGTGAATCATAGTGTAAAATCTCCTAGAACATAAGTTAAGTTTTGAAAGGTCCATTTTTGTAAACTAAGAAGCCTTAAAATACTTTCATTGTGGGAGGCCCCTAACTGTAAGTGTGTTCTATGGTTGGACTATTATGTGATGTATTATCGAAATGGAAAGTGAAAAGTTTCGAGATGGCCTTCATAGGTTATAGGCCATTGTTATCACCTATGGTGTCATATAAACTTCAATCAAGTAAAAAAAACATTATTTGTTAATTGTCTTGTTTTTCGGGGTGTGTTTTAAGTGGGCGTTACACTTGGTATCAGAGTAGAGATTCATGATTTCAAAACTCTGGGACAAAGTGGAGTTGAGATGGTGGTGCATGGTGGTGGTGGTGGAGATTGGAAGAGCAATGTGATTTAAGCATTGTGTGAACTATGTCATAATTGTGCTATTATTAGTACACATGTTGTGTATGTCACTTAGTATGTAACTATTAGAATGTTGATGTGTTGGAGATGAGAGTATTCTCTCCATTTTTCATGAATTCACTATAAATTCAAGTTGTAAGAATGATCTTATTGTGTGATTGAAAGGAATGTTATTGTTGATTATGGAGTGTTTGAGCCTTTTGGAATTTGTGATGTGTAGTTGAGATCATGTGTTGTATGTCGAGGTTTATTTATAATGAATTGGATTGTGTAGTGATTTCATCATCATGTTGCCAATAATTTTGTTTACGCCCTAATTGTATTACAATTGACGATATATTATAATTTTTCCCCTCATAAGTAAAATTCATGTAATATGTGATGGTTCATGTCTGGATTAGGGACATATAGTGAGCATATGATCCCTATTGTACAGTGTTGCACTTTGGGTGTTGTTCATGGTAATGTGATGTAATGTAACCCATGAATGTAATGGATGTGATATACCCTGTATCAGTACCATGCGTAATATGTTATGGTTAATATGTGTGAACCACCATTGTGTTAGTTATGTAGTTACATGTTATGTTGTCGACCTTACGCTAACTCGACGACGAGGGAAATTAGTAAAAGTGTATATTGGGAGATACAAAATGTGTACCATGGGCTAGTAATCAAGCTAACCTTAGGCTCAAGAGATGACGACTGTGCTCCTCCTTCTATCTCTTCTTGTGGTTATCATATGGATTCAACCTAAGTGAAGATATGACTATTTTTAGCCTTGTTGAAGTGGTGACGGGATGATTCAGATAGAGATGATGACAATTTTATTATTGATATGTTATTTTATGAGCTAAAGATCGATGTTCGAGTTTCAAAGAATCGATTGAGTACCCCCTTGGTGACCGTATAAGGTCACAAAGTTATCATAATGTGCTACTTCTATATATGTATATTATTTTTAAATTTAAATTTTTCTTATATTTTTACAAGGACCACGAGTTTTCTTAACTGATATGTTTTTATATTTTGGGAATTTCCTTGTTTATGGTACTAACATCAGGATTTTTGCACTAACTATGGCTATTTAGCCATTTGTTTTTCTTGGATTTGAATATTGTTTTTAAATTTGATTTTTATTTAGAGCCTAGCCCAAGGCTTGTAATTTTCCACATGGAATTTTAATCGATTGCTATGTTGGTTCTATTCTCGTGATGTGTGGAATAGGTTCATGGGATGCACCATGGAATGGTTGAACCTATGGAACAAATTTTTTATATGCGGGTATGTCCCAAGGTGTTACAGATAACTAGCCTATTTCGAACCATGATTTATTACGTCACTCGAGTTAGGGCGTCTGAAGCTATGCGACTAGGGCCATAAGCATGACCGATATTTTTGGGGAAAGAAACATAAAATTTATCTATATATTACTTTGAGGGAGGCATAAGAGATTTTTGTGGTTGCGATTGATGCTTCGGGAGGTATATAGAGTTATTTTGATGCTTTGGGAGTAATGTTATGATGTATGTGTTACTCATGTGAGTCTGCTATGTGTTATGTTGTCATCGATACGTATTTCATTCCCTTGTTGACTCTATGTGTCTCTAGCTATTGTTTCTAGTTGTGTGAAATCTTCATCTATGAAATTTTGGGAATTTCGTGTTGTTATAGTATACTTATGTCTCGATTAATTTTGTGTCGGTAAAATATGTGTGACAATTACTATGTATGTGGATTATGTATATTCCTTCCATGGTTTGATGAAGCCCTTGTAATATGGTATGGTTCTGATAGTATGTGAAATTTTTCTATGAATCATCAGTGTTGTGTATGACCTTGATATGTTATTATGATAGCGGTTCTTGTTGGGCACCCACAAGAAATAATAAACTAAAACTTTCCAACAATGAAATCTTAAAGACTTAAGTTTAGGAATAATGAAAAGGAAAAGAGATTAATTAAATAATGAAATAAGAGAAAACTCCAATTCTTCACAGAACAATGAAATTTAAATAATTTTCCAAAGTTTCTTAGTATACCCTATGGTCGTGCTTTAACGACATAAATTTGAACAATACGAAGAATCCTTGTCCATATCTATCCTTTTTTCTTATTCCATTTTCGCTTTCATCAACCTTATGTCGCATAAAAATGATGCTTTATTAAGGTGAGGAGAATGTAATTCCCATTCGGTTTTGACTTTCACATTTTCTTCCTTGTATTGTTGTGTAACATTGAACGTTAGGTGACTACTGACCCTATTGCGAAGTTATTTTAGCAACTTGTCATCCCTTGTTTTGTTCCATCTCGCCATCACATTATGTCATTAGTGCTTATTTGTTTCAATGGTATTTTTATCATACTTTTCTAACATTCTTCTAGTGAGCTAATCATGCTTCCGATCGATGGAATGTGTAATGATATTTTGTTAAAAGTTATAATGGATTATTAAAACCTTTTCAAAGTTATTTTAGGCATATATTTTAAAAAGGTACCTAATATTTGAACTAGGTTTTTTTTTTTTTAAATAGGGATTTATGTTTGACCTAAAATAACTTTCTATTTAACCTTGGATAATTTCTTTGCGTAGAAGGAGAAGATGTTTTGGAGGTAGCGAAAGTTTTGGAGAGGACTACTAAATTTAGTAATGAATTTAATTGTAGCAACCCCTAACCTTTCCTTGTCAATATTTTTCTCCTCATTTTCCCAAAGGTTTAATTGCAAATTAATGATGATTTGGTTTTATCCACCCACCAACTTGCTAGTCTTTATGGTCATTTATTCCTCCTGCTTGGCGTGGGGTTGTGGGATTTCTTGTTTTCCTTGTTTTCTGGCAAGTGGGTGCATGGAGGAAATTTATGGCCACCTGCCATTCTTCATTGTTGTTTTTGGTACATGCCTTGGCTCATGAATTGTGGGTATAAAGCACTGATTTGTTTGCTAGCCGCTTTCATTATAAACTTTGTTCATTTTTGACCTGCTCTATCCCCTTCATTTGTAACCTACTCTCACCATTTGTGGCTTGCCGCTTGCATTCTTTTCTTTTCGTTTCTTACATGTTTTTCTTTAATTCCTCCTAGGGCGCTTGTAATGGAAATCTTTGAAAAATATCCTCTCCTTAATGCTTGGGTGGATGTCCATTACTATTTCAAAGCTACTATTTTGGCACTGGTTGCGTGTATTCTTGCAAATTTGAACTGAGAAGGTTGGACACCTATTGGTTGAATATGGTGAATCAAGGCCATTTTACAGACACATTTTATACTTATATTGTAATCCTTACATGCTAGGAGACAACATTTCTTTCAGGAAATTGGAGCTTGTTTTTTTGGGTCTCCATGACCTGGATGCGTACACAACCTGTGCCAAACGTGGCTATGGGGAATTTTTGGTCGCCCAACATGTTTGTTGAAAATGGAAATTTTTCCTGGGTGGTTGTTGTAGGCCCTATTCAGTGTGTACTCGACTTGTGGAATCATAATACAGGCACGATATGCTACCCATCTCCATAATATGCTAAAATCTAACAAATTTCTAGAAATCAACCATTTTATTTCCTGAAATTGGTATTAAAATTGAGATTTTGTTTATTGTGTTTAGTCATTGATTAATAGTTGCTTGCTTCCAGATTTGCCTCATGTTTTGGTCTTCTAGGTAGTTGTGGATGTTTTTTTTTAGAAGACTCCTTTTGGGTAATTTTTGTCTTGAAAATCTATGATGGGTTTAGACACCTGGCTGTGAAATATCTCCTCTTCCCTCAAAAATCATTGTATAACAATAAATGTTGCTAAATGTGTAGTGGTGACGGTTTGTAATTGCCTATATCCGGTTGGAAAATTGTAAAAGCATAAATGTTTTCTTCAGCTTGAATTTATACTGTTCCCCTTTTGTGTATTATTTTGCATGATATCTACATATCATACTTTTTGTAAATAATGAACTCATGTGATTGCATTTGTATCTTTTGTCATGGGTGTATGCTTTGTATTGGTAAAGCCATCACATAATGTACAAATGCCAGATCTACAGGTTAACCCATTGAATGAACTGCTTTATTTGGATTAATGTCTTAGAATTGCAACAAAGATTAGATAATTAGCTTAATTTCTTATACTTTAATTATCTACATAGTTTTATTGATATATTGCTTTCTTTCGTACTCATCCTTATTAACTATGAAGTCATTTATTAGATAATATTTTTTTTTTTGTATGTTTGAATATCAAAGTTTTAACCATATAACCTATACGATTACATGATGAAACTCCCTTCTCATACACACTTTTTTATTTCTAACTTATTAGACCAATGGAGCCTTCTTGAATGATCGTTAAACTATTGTTGTTTTGTGACAATGATCCTATCTAGTATATTTGACTTCTCAAAGAGTATAGAGATTGATAGAATGAGTATTAGATTTTGATCATGTAATACATATAATTACATGATTGAAATCCCAATACTCTCAACATTTTTTTATACTTATAAGGTCTACGGTCTTACCTTGATTAGTTGAGGTATTGATCATAACTGAAATATATGGATTATTTGTTAAGTGATTGGTAAAATTTTGTATCTTGTTTTATGAAGTTAATTGGTGGGTAGAGCTTCGATCCATTTCTTAAAATAGATTGTTTCCTTTCATGATTTTTTTAAATAGTAGCATATTTTTGTTATGTGTAGTATTATCATGCTCAGTTCTCATGAAATGACTCAAGTTAATAATTGTGCAGATGGATTTTGTGGGCAGAGGAAAAAAATAAAGAAAGAAAGATTTGTTGAAGTTCCTTCTATTTTTCTTATGAACTTCCTTCGTACGAATGATTAATGTATTATAGATCTTGGAATGGTGTTTGTAGAGAGGTTTGGAGGGCTTGTTGCCTTGGGTTTTCTATAATTGTGGAGTAAGGTTGTCTTAACTAGCTGAAACTAAAACTTGTAAATACTATTGTGAAAGATATAAATTTGTTCACAACATTGTTTTGAGTAGTTTTAATGTGATATAATAATATTAAAAATAGCCTAGCATTGTTTGACCGATTTTTATTACCCTTTTGTTCCAATTCAAGGTACTTTTGTATCAATTGTCACCATTGGGTTACGTGTCATGTTAATTAGTAAGTGTCATAAGCATGTTTAGTTTTCATTCTTAGGGCTTTGGTGAGATTCTTCAGTTATAGCTTTGTGTTTGAAATCCCCCTTCTTGTTATGGCTATAATGCCATTTTGGACATAATAAAATGTCTTGGTAATCCTCAAAAAAGTTTTACAAAAGAAATAAGAGTTTGTAATCCCTTCGATGAAGTCAAGATTATTTCAGTTGAAGATAAGGAAACTTTATTCCTATGTTAAAAGAACTTATCCTTACTACTCTAAGCTGTAATAATAAACTCTAATTCTTTTTGTGAGGCATAAAATAGTAATGAAGGTGTAGTCAATGTTTTGTTTTTGGAAAATGGATAGGCCTTAGCAAGTAGGAAGATTCATTAAGAAAATATTAAATTATAACTCATTTGTTTGAAACCTAACATGTATTCTTTTCGCAAAACTCAACCAATAGAAGCCTAAATGAAGATTTTACCCAATCAAGATAAATTCCATATTGTCAATAAAAGACTGGTTATTACTTGTGTATTATTGAAGAAGAATTAAATATAACCCTCTTCCTATAAATTTTTCCAAGGTAAATTGTAATTCTCTCTTTGGTGTTGTTAAACGTTGATCCTTGCTTAAGGAGATCTTATCTCCGAACCTAAACGATACTCCATCTTAATTGGAGTTTACACTCATCTTCTGGTGTAAGGGAGATTCGAAATAAGTTTTGTTAGTGTGATTTTGGATGATAGATTTTTAGTTTTGAATACATCCCTATTTTAACAAATGAATGAAAGAAAATATTTATCATATTAGAGACGACCTTAAGTTAAATATGTATTAGTATAAAAGGAATTTTTATAAAAAATCCTACTTTGTTAGAAGATTTTTGCGAATCATAGTGTAAAATATCTTCGATAATAAGTTAAGTTCTTAAAGACATTTTAGTAAACTAAGAAACCTTAAAATACTTTCACTATGTGATGCCCCTAACTATAAGTGTATTCCGTGATTGGAATAGCATGTGATGTCTTGTCAAAATAGAAAGTGAACAGGTTTCGTGATGGGTTTTATAGGTTGTAGGCATTTTTATCAGCGGCGGTGTCGTATAAACTTAAAAAAGTCAAAAAAATATTCGTTAATTGTCATGTTGTTACGGTGTGTGTTTTAGTATGCGTTACACATAGGAACTTCCTACAAATGGTTTTTTTCGGAAAGAGGGTAGGACCATTATATCAAGGCATTAGATGTGTTTGAAGTGAGACATGTAGATGTCGGGGTGCTTATTCATTTGTTGCTTAGAATCCTAACCGACCTATATGGTGAAAACTTCCAATGAATACAATAAATTCCAGAGGGCTAAAAACAAGAAAAAAGTGCCACGTTGTATGATTTTTAATCAATATGTTCATGATATAACAAGTATAACAATGAAGTTTATTAATTTGCATGCTAGAGATATTTTAGATTTATTATTATCCTATACATCGTTATCAATATTTTCTTAATAAGACAAGTTTAATTTATAAAATTTAGGATTTGTCTAGTTATGACACCTTTTTATTTGTTTCTTAGGGCATTAAAAATAGATATTCATAAAATTGATAAGCTTGCGGCTGAAAAGATATTTTGTGAAACTTACAAATTCAAAATATTGTCTATGTGCTAAACGAATCTCTCCCTAATAGTCTTCTTAAAATCAGCACCATTATGGTTTAAATATGACCTACACAAGGAGATAAATTTGTAACCCTAATATTTCCTCATTTTACTATATAAAAATTGATTGATCTAGATATTTATCTATATCTGAAGTGGGTTCAATTGTCTCTGAGAGGAAATTACTACCTACCATTGTTTGGTTTTTTTTTTTATACATAAGAAAAATATTGAGGATTCGATACATTTCATTTGGGCATAGTGCACAAGAGGGCACTTAGTCGCACCGATGAATTTGAATCCTCGCTATAACATATGCAATTTCTAGTACATCATCCAAAATATATCTCTATCGTAGTGTATCCATGTGTTATATTGTATATGTGCTAAATGTACCTCTCCCTTATAATCATCCTAAAATCAGCACCATTATGGTTTAAATCAAACATACACATGGATATAAATATATAACCTTGATATTTCCTCATTTTACTATATACAAATTGATTGATATGGATCTATATCTATATTTGAAGTAGCTTCAATTGTCTCTGAGAGGAAACTACCTACCGCTATGTTTTTATTGATTGTAGAAGAAGAATATTTAGGATTATGAGGTGTTTCATTTGGGCATAGTGTTGATATTAAAATTGATTCTCCCTTGGAATCCAAGCAGCATCACGTATTTGACAAGACACTCAAAGACATACAAATCATAAATCATTTTGTAGTTGGGGAAGGGATTCAACTGGCTTTTTATCACTCGGGCGGTGGAGAAATGAATGGCACCATATAAGAGGATTTGATCTATCCTCACCGCTTTGTAACCTCTATCAGTGAAGGACATGAAAAGATCCTTTTTTGCACAATTTTTAGGGGAACCTGATAAAATATGATCAATAAACTACAATTTAACTCTCACGAGTTGTCATGTCTAAAGAGTTGAGATATTTTCTGAACATAGTTTTGGTTACTAAAGACACTTAAAACGTACTTGATTCTATATATTTTTGCATTAGAATTTTTTCATTTGTGGATACACAGCAAAAATAGGGGTACTTTGGGTATGATTGAGGGTTATTTGAAAATTTTGGTATGGATTAAGCAAGATGAATTTGATTTCACCAGGATATTTGAGAACGTTTACGATAATTGGAAGACTAACTTGAAAGAATGCTTGAGAATATCTAAAATACTCCTTCAACTACAAGGTGTGTGTCAATGGAGCCATAAATCAACGGTTTCATAAAATCTTTGATAATTCAACATGAAGGCTTGAGCTAAAGACTCAATTAAACATTAAAGACCCCTGGCTCCTCACATCTAAGATACACTAAAAGGCTTATAGATAATCTTTATCAACAAAATGATAGTAAAGTGATTTTAAATTGTTTATGTCATTACAAGATGAAGGCTCTTCTCATAATGAAATTTCTAATGCCACTAAACCATCACAAGGATGATATATTGTGTGATTAAGACATATTTTAACATAATATTTCAAAAGAAACATCAAAACCATTTGAAAGACATTCTGAAATAAAAGAAGACACAATTTTTCCCAAGATCAACACAGATTAATTTGAGATCTATTAGATTTATCAACAGGGGAAAGTTTGAAGCAGTCTTAGAGCTTATCAATGGTTTAACACTCACAACCATCTTGATAATGATCAAATCTAAAATAAAATAGATTAATAGGTTTCTCAAAAGCTCTCTCGGGAGATGGGATTTCTCAAATTTTATCGTAAGGATTAAACCCCCAACATTTTGAAAGAGTATCCTAATTGAATTTATACATTTCACTCACTCAATTATCCAAAAGAATTCCCACAAAAAGAAGAATATTTGAGGAATCCTTTGCTTGTTACCAATTTGTCTCAGAAAGCAATGTTTAAAAAATTTACACCCGAAGCTGCGAGGTACACAAATCATGAATTGATCACATTTTTTAAACCTTCAACCACGACCATGATGCCAGTCCATAACCTTTTTATAGTCCTTGTAATCATTCTATTATTTTGTCACGTGAGAAATCCCTGTTTTAATCATTTTTAGGTGGCTCTGTATAGTTGGATATGACAAGAACTCCTTTTTCCCTTGAGGAAACACCTTTAGAAATGAGTTCCCTCACATGGATTCCTACATTCATGCCTCTCAGAAATGAATATCCATGCATGAACTATTCCACATACCTATGCTTTATGAGTCCAAGTTGGCCGAGTGCAAAGAGGAATCAGCGGAAGCCTCCACGTGTTTCCTTGGCACAACTGTAAAGGTGAAGTATAGAGGCAAGTTCCCAAACAAGTGTAGGCCTTCAACGTGCCCTAGGCCCATGAAAATGTTAGGAAATAAGGGATAAAATATGTGGAATAATCCCTCGTAGAATTGCAACAGGTGAAGAGAAACTAATATGTAGAAAATATTACAGATCTCAAACAAAAGTGTAGAATAAAATAACACAACACAAAGAGACAGATTTAACGTGGTTCACCCAATTTGGGATACGTCCACCAAAAATCACTTGCTCGATTTTATTACAAGCCACCACTCTCTTAATACAATACGCAGATCTATTTAGAGCTATGCTCAACAAAATATCTGAAATTCACACTGAATTCAAAGCACATTCTGCAATGTTTTCCTTATATCTACCATATGCACAAAACCATATAAATCGAAATGACTACTTAACTAGTTTTACAAAACCATGGGTATTAAAACCATGGGATAAAACCGTCCCATAAATGTATGGGTCAAAATCCCACCCATATGAGAAAATCATGTTTCCCGACATATCAGGCACATTTTAAGGCCCAATTTTTTTACTGGGCTGCGCCCCTTGAACCCTGGTGAGGATACATGAAAAGTGTACAATACTCTTAGTGTAAAGTCTTCAACACTTTTACATATCAAAAAGACTTGAAAAACTAACAGAAAATTTCCTTCGGCCTCTGAAAAACTCTCAATATAAAAAGGAGCCAGCAGAAGCCTCCACGTGTTTCTTTGGTGAAATTTTGATATGGTGCCCGAAAGTGAAGATCCTAAACAAGCAAGGGATCACCATGTGTATCAATCTAGAGAAGTTGTTGAAATATTTTAAGGACTAGAAAAATGTTCCACGTGCCTAGGGTCCGAGAAAGTTTCTTCGACCATTGAAAATTCTAAGTATGGGGAGGATCCAGGCGAAACCTCGCACGTGTCCCTTCAGTGCTTCTTCCAAATTAAAGTACAAGGGAAGGTCCCCAAATAGGAATGGGCCCTTCATGTGTCCTAAGCCTTAGAAATTTACTCAAAAAATTCAAGTATAGAGAGGATCTAGTGTAAGCCTCCACGTTTCTCATTAACGTAATCGCTAAGGTAGGACCCAGAGGCAGATCCTAAAATGAGTTCCGAACCTCCACATGTCCAAGATTTGAGTTTGAATTAGGCCTTAGAGTTTCAAAAGGCCCCGATGACCCATCTTTATACTTCGAACTTTTTATGCGGCCCCAATAGAGTTACGGGTTATTTCATAACTTTTCTCCCTTGTGCAAAGAGGTAAAAAAATTCAAAATGTTCCGTCAACTCGCCTTCCCGCTTGTAACATGAAAAAATACCACATGTACTTCTTCGGGGTCAAAGTAAGACTTTCTCCCTGATGTTTCATATTTGTTGAATAGCTAATTAAAGACTATCGGGGTCGTGGGGCCAATTTGATATTTTTCACAAATGTGACAAAAGTGGAAAATTTGACATAAAAGACCTTTCGGGCCACATCCAATCAGAAAGGACCACGTTTCCATAGATATTGGGACAAAAATTGACAAGGAAAACAAATCATGAATGTGGAAAATTAGAAGGAAGGGGAAAACCCCAAATTTACGCTCAAATTACAAGGTATTTCTCATGAACAGAGAAACGAAAAATAATATTTGGACTTAAAGTGATCCTTGACCAAAGGAAAGGACTACTCATGGAAACCAAATGAAGGAAATATATTTCATGCATCAATACGGGGAGATAGAAAATATGATGAACTAGGTAGATTGGGAAATATTTAGAGAAAATGGGACGAGATTAAATTTAGCACCAACATCGGCTCTAACTCGGGATGGGAACTCCCAGTGAGTGCCACAAAAACAAATAGTATACCAAGTGCCAAAAATAAACCATTGGGAAGTGGAATCAAAGAACAAGCTTGTAGAGCAAAACAAAAATAACCAATTCCCCCAGGAATAATCAAGAAACCAACAAAAATTGGTTACCTAGGACCAGGACAAACCAAAATAGGAAAACACAAAAGCATAACGAAACCAGAAGACTATACACTATACAATGGTGCATACCTCGATTATGAGAAATCAATCAAGGAAATGTTTCAAATGCCTACCATTAACAAGAAATTCAAGCAATTCCCCATCTAGGTCTTTTAAGAAGAAGGTATGTTCACCAATTTGAATGTCAATTGAATAAGGGCCCATCCACAATGCATCAAACTTTCCATGTTTTCCCTTATCCTCGTGTTTGCTATCCCATAATAGCACAAGATCTCCCACACTGAAAGCTCTTAGAGTCACCTTCTTATCAAAAAATTCTTTAATTTCTCTCTGAATTTTACATGCCTTTGATGGGATGCTATTATTTCTTCATCTAAGCGAGCAATCGATTGATGCGAGCATCATAGGGACTAACCTCTTGATCTTCCAGTTGTTGAAGAAATTGAAATGAAGATAATTACATATGCAAGGGAAGCATAGCTTGAGTTCCATACACCAACTCAAATGGGTTTTTTCCAGTAGCTCATTTAATAGTGATTCGATCAGCCCAAACAGAAAAATTCAACCGCACACCCCACTTCCTTTTGATCAACTCTAAAGTTATTCTAATTATCTTCAACAAATTTTTATTACTTTGAGTCTCGCTTGTCTATTTCCATGGCGATTATAATTGGAATGATATGTCAAATTGATCCCATATTCATGGCACATAGCCACCAAAGGTTTTGCTCAAAATCTCATGGCATTATTAGCAACTATTTTAGTAGGTACTCCAAATCAGTAAATGATATAATTCAAAATGAAATCGATGACAATTTGCTAGGTTTCCTTCTTGGTGGGGATAGCCTCCACCCACTTGGTGAACTAATCGGGGCTACTAAAATACACTTATGGCTAGCACTTGAAATATGCAAAATCTCACCAATGAAGTCCATTCCCCATTTCCTAAATGGGGCTTCAATTCATACAGGCTACAAAGGAAGGGAGCACAGATCTTTCTGTCTTCCGAAAAGAGTTGGAAACTTTGACGTTTTCTTACCAACATAGTTGTATCTTTGAAAAGAGTTGGCCACCAATAACAAGCCCTTAAGATCTTATGAGTTGTGACTCTTCTAGAAAAATGCCCCCAAAACTCCTCCATGGAGATCAGAAATTATTTTAGGGGCTTCATCTTCAGTAATGTATCTTAAGAGAACTCCCTCAGGTTTCTTCTAAGCTAACCCAAAATCAGTAATGATATATTTTTGGGAAGCTAGTTCTTAAGTGCTCTTTTTTCATTCTTGCTCAAATGTTCAGTCTTGTAGATGTTTGAGATAAAAATGATGTCCTTGTACCATTCAAAATTTATCAATTTTTCAAGGACATTCAACCTTTCTTCTTCAACTTCATTTACCATAATTGTCTATAGATTTCTCTCTGCCATAAGTTTTTCCAGGCCCAAAACCTATGACCAATTTTTTTGTTTGGATGTCCATATCATACTCTTGTAATTTTTTTACACATCGGCATTTCTTGCTTCAAACCTCCATTTCCAATAGGATATCTTTCACCATGGTGTGGGAACATGACAAATGACTTTGGAACTAAAAATATATGGCTCGAAGACCTTTGTTTCTTTTACCAAAGAAAATTCACCTTCTCCATGATAGTATAATTTAGTTGAGCTCTTTGTAATGCCTTACTAGAAAAGCGCAATTGGTATTTTAGCTCCCTCATCATCCCTCTGCAACAACACAGATGCAATAGTACTTTTTGAAGCAAAAGAAAACATTTAGAAATCCTTCTTATAATCTAGAGCTGCTAAAACAGGGGCATTCTTTAATGCTTCTTTGATCCCAAAAAATCTTGAATAGTTGTTTTTTCCCATTTGATACTTTGATCTTTCTTCATCATGCTATTGATTGGGATAGTTAGTTCAACAAAGTTGGAGATAAATATCCTAATAAAATTAATCTACCAAAAAAAGGATTGAATTCCCTTCTTGGTTCTTGGAATAGGGACTTTAGTGATGGCTTCCACCATCTCAGGATCAATCACGACCCCTTCTTTTGACATAATGTGTCCAAGTAGCTTTGTTTTCTGAACTCCAAAATGGAACTTCTTGGGATTTAGTGAACTACAATACTCCTACATCTTAAAAACATTTTTTCTAAGTGTTCTTTAGTGGTCACTCCTTTTCGGAGAAAATAGTCACATCATCTTGATATACAACAATGAAATCATTAATATAACTAGATAAAGCTACATCCATTTCTCTTTGGAAATTGTCTACAACATTCATTAGACTAAAAGGAATTCAAACATATACATATGTTCCCTAAGGAGTGGTAAAGGAAGTCTTGATTCACTTTGATTCCTTCACAACCGCCTAGTTATATCAAGAAAAACCATCCAAGGTGGATAACAATTCCAAACCAGTAACCAATTGTAACATATTGTTTATATTTGGAAGAGGGTATTTATCCTTCATTGATTCTCTATTCAAGTTTCTAAAGTCCACACACAACCTTATATCTTCATTCTTTTTCGATAGATACCAAGTTTAAAACCCATGATGAGTACCTTGGGGCTATATGATTTCTCCATCCCTTAAATTTTTCCATTCTTCTTGCATCTTCAGGGAAAGGAGTGGATTGATCAGCCTTTGTTTCTACCTAAACAGGTTGGCAGAAGCTTCCAAGGGAATTTCTTGATGGAAAATATCCTCTCTATATGCTTTCATTTCCAAATAAGACCATGCTAAGCAATCCTAGTATTTCTTCAACAATTGGACATACATTTGCTTTTCTTCCTTGCTCGATTGCTACCTAGCAAGATCTTACATGGCTTATCTTTTTTTCCCAGGTCATATTCTTCAACATCTCATGAGGCTGAAATACATCTTGACAATCGATCAACATTATCAAAATTCAATTCTAGTACAACTAAACCTATGTGAATAGTATTTGTCTTCAACTAAATAATTTCCTTACCAAATAAAGTCTCCTTTCCATCAACTGCACAAACCATTGGCTCCCAATCTATACATTGATTGGTAAATTCTCCTTGGTTTTACAAACAACTTTGCACTTGGGAATTGTCTTGAACACTTTCCGTTTAAAATTGTCGAAATAGATAGCCTAGTTAATATCTCAACATTATACTCACAATAGGGAATACAGTACAATTTTCAAATCTGGACCCCAATATGGCCAATTTGTCTACTAGAGTATTATACTTCTGTCATGATGTATTATGTTGGAGTCAAACATTTCAATGAACTAGAATGCATGCTTATACTTTGCTTCATTCTCTCGATTTTTGGTTGTATATAGTTTTCTAACTTTCTTGAAAATTATCTTTGATTATCCTTTAACAATGATGTCTCTAACACAATATTTCTAAGAAATTATTTAACCCAATAACAATGCTTCATATTATGCAATATTGTTAGTGCACTCAAAGTTGAGTTTAAAAGAAAAAAACTCTTCCAAGCCTCGAGATATCGAACAATACCAGCACCATTTCCAACTTTAGAGCAAGCCCCATAAAATAAAAAATCCCAAGGAGAACCCACTTGTTTAAGAGACTTGCATTAATAAACTTTGTGTTCTTTACCATCAAAAAAATACAAAAAGTTATCTACATCAATTTCGAGTGTATAACACTTCATAGGAAGCGTTATTGGGATCCTCAATGTGATGTAGCATCTTAGTTTCACCATACAACTTTACAAGGCTTCCCTCATTAGGTATAGTGGTAAAAGACATATCCATTTGCACACTCACACCCATACTAGCAGCCCATTTTATTGATAACAACATTCCCCATTTGGCAAGGCAATCAACAATAACAACATCTAATTTTAAGCTCTTATCGGGTAGGTTGCGAGTTTCACTATCAAACCCTTGACACATCCAACAACCTGGAACCTCTGTGGAATCCATGGCGGTGCACTTCCCATAAGTTTTTGTCACTTTGATATCTTATTCATTCATGAACTTAAGAGCCATAACATTGCATGATGCTCAAAAATCAAACATACAGTTGTGTAATAGCCTATCCTCAATAATATGAGTACTTGAAAAATGGATCTACATTCAGCTTGGACTCAACCAAGGATGTTCCCAAATATACTTCAAGTGGCTCACCTAGTTCTTCCAGTACTTGGGGTTTTTCCAACTCTACAATGGTAAGAGGAGTCTCAAAATTGTTTACATTTCTACCTTGGGTAATCTTTTCTTCTTTTAATCCCAAATACTCAAAGGCCCTTTTCTTGTGCTCAGGAATCCTAAGAAACTCAAGAATTGGAACATAAATCTTGATCGAATCAATACTTGGGTAATTTCATAAGGAATGTATTTGGGCAAGGAATTTTTTTGAGGAAGACTAAGAAACGCATCTGACATCAAACGATTTTTCACGGTATGAGCATGGGCATGCATACCTGTTTTTTTGGGGAAACAAGGCCTTTTTCCAGATGTATCTTTCTTAGGAGTTTATTTTTGAATATTTGTGAGAACTGGAGTTTTTTGTTTGGCATGAGGCCTTGCCCCTTTGAAAAATTTACTCCTAGTGTTATATTATTTTTCTTGGGCAATAAAAACATTCATTAACAACTTCCTATCCTCCTCGAAAGCATTCCTCCATTATATTTTTTAATCATTAATGCTCTTAAGTATTCAAAATCATTATTAGGAAATTAAAAATATTGTACCATAACTATTTCAAAAGTATGAGAGGAAGGAAGGGGTAATACCCATTGAATGCAATCCAAGAAATTGGCAACAGCTTTTGGTAATGATTAATCCAGTCAAAGTTTCTCCTTATTTTGAGCTTGTAGAGCACCCGATCATGAAAACATCATCATTATTTTCATCACCAACTTCCTCAACTTATTTTTCTTCATCACATGGGGCATGTGGCTAGAAACATCTGTCACACCACTCAATTTCATTGGCTTCTTTCGAGTAGCAACTCGCAACTAAAGGATCGGGCACCAATTTGTTTTCTAGGGTTGGGGTTGTCTATTTCCTAATCCCATTGGCCCTTTACCCCTGTCATGTGATCTATGATGACCTCTGGGATGATTTGTAAATCATTCTTGACCTTGTGGCATGTGTTAACCTTGGGAACCTTGTCCAGTCCCCTTCTCTGCTCTAGCCAGTTTATAGGACATTTCCTTAATAGCTCTTGCCAATGTTTTTATAACCTCTTCTAGGTCCACAAAATTACTTGACTAAGACTTCTCTAGATTGAACATCTTGATACCTTCCCTCTTAGGAGGATTACTAACTACTTTGATATTTTTTTCAATCTACAAATCCATGGTGAAGACCTGTGTCAAAGTTCTTGGGTTTTCTCCCTTAAATAATAGGTAGCCTTTTTATCAAAAGCATCATAATATTTTATCAGATAGGAAACATCACTTGGCCTCAAGATTATAGGTAGCCTATTTAGGGTCTTATTGAACCTTGTATTGAATTCATGGACATATTCATTAGGATTCTTCTTAATATTTTCAAATTCAGACAAAAGAAACATAGGATCTTTCTTATCCCCATATTGCAATCTAAAAGAATTTTTCATTTACTCCATGAATCTATTGAGTTATCTAGCAAATACTTATACCAGTCACGTGCATCCTCCTCAAGAGTATGAATAAATAGTTTTATATACACATCCTCAAATTCAATCTCAAAGTCTTCCATCATATTGACAAAAAGTTTTAAATGTTGATCGCTAGTGATAGCATTATTTCCTTGAAATTTAGGCAGTCTATTTCTAACATCTTGTGGCACTACATTTGGATATCCAACCATACCTCTAAAATATATAGGACCAAAAGTATTGACAACAAATGGAGGTCTGGGTGGGGGTTGGGCCATATTGTTTTGAGGGGGTGATCTTACAGGAGAAACAAAATGATGAGGGACAAGGGGTATTTGGAACACAAGAGTATAATTTTCAAAATGAATGTCTTCTAAAGAATGCATTTCGTGGAAGACCCTATCAACTTTGGAAAATACAGGGACAGACTAAGAAGCACACTTATTAGACACAAATGAAGGCCCCTCTCCAGTTGGAGAATTCAATTATATATAAAAATTACGATTCAATCACTTGCAGAGGAATGGTAATCCTCGTTACCACAAAGTTAATCACTTTCCACAATGGATAACTCTTTTCTTGATTCTTGATCTCTAACTATTTTCCAGACTCTTTTTCCTTCTAAATTTGTCTTTCCCAGTTTTGGAAACAACTTTCTAGTAGGGTCCTTAGTGAAGAAAGATCTTCTTCCTTCCATCTTTGCAAATATTAGTGACAAATTCACTTAAAACAGGTTAAGGCACTGGTATTTATCAAAATTTAAAACAACACAGAGTCGCCACTAAGGATTTTCACCTTAGTTGTGTAAATGCACTATAAATGACTTGCCAAATATCTTTCAACACTTAATTCTTGTAAAGCTTGGCAGATCTAACTTCCCTTTACCAATATTTAGCATTGATGATATGAATTTAGTGCAATAACCACTAGAAACTAGAAATATTACACACAGACTTATAACTTCACATAATTCTTACAAATATCAACACAGGATGACGTTTAAACAATATATTTACACTTAGAGCATGTAAGAAACATTACCAGATCCAAATATAAGAATGCCTTTTAAGATCCCCCCGGCAACGGCATGAGAATGGTGTTGTTGCCACTAAAATAGGTCCTTGTGTTCAAATAGACCTTGAAAAATGTGCCAAAAATGGTGTTGTTGCTACAAAAATAGGTCTCAATATTTAAATAATCATTAGAAAATGGTGCGAGAATGGTGTTTTTGCCACACAAATAGGTCCTGATGTTTAAATAATCCCCGGTGATGGTGCCATAATGGTGTTGTTGCTGCAAAAATAGGTCCCACAGTTCAAATAATCCCAAAACGGTGCGAGAATCATGTTGTTACCACAAAAATACATGCTAGTGTTCAAATAATCCCACGATGGTGCTAGAATGGTGTTGTTTCCACACAAATAGGTCTTGGTGTTTAAATAATCGCTGGAAACATCACCGAGAATGGTGTTGTTGCTACACTAATAGGTCCCGGTGTTCAAATAATCCATGGAAATAACTCCGAAATGGTGTTATTAGTGTACAAATAGGTTCCACTATTCAAATAATCCTGCAACGATGACATAATGGTGTCTTTTCCACAAAAATAGGTCTCGGTGTTCAAATAATCCTGCAATGGCTCGAAAATAGTGTTGGTATCCAAATTGATTCTCCCTTGGAAGATGAGGAACATCACATATTTGATAATACACTTAGAGACAGATAAATCATAAGTCATTTTATAGTGAGGGAAGGGATTCAGTGGGCTCTTTCTCACTCAGGTCGTGGAGAAATAGATGGCACCGTATAAGAAGATTTGATCTATCATCACTGCTTTAGGTTGTGCCTTTTGACCAGGGTGAGAGGACCCATTTTGTAAACTTTGTTAGTGAAGGACATAAAGAGATCCTTCTTTGCACAATTTTAAGGGGAACCTTGATAAAATATGATCAATACACCACAATTTAACTCTTATGAGTTGTCACTTCTAAAGAGTGGAGATATTTTCTGAACATGATTTAAGTTACTAAAGACAATTAAAACCTTCTTGATTTTGTATATTTTTGTAGTATAAATTGTTCATTTGTGGATACACAAAGACAAAAAAGGGTACTTCGGGTAGGATTTATGGTTCTTTGAAAATTTTGGTAGGGATTAAGTAAGATGAAGTTGATTTCACCGGATGTTTGAAAACCTTTATAGAACTTGGAAGACTAACGAGATAGAATGCTTGAGAATAGCCAAAATATTCCTTGAACAAGAAGGTGTGCGTCAATGGAGCCCCCGTTTACACGGTTTCACACAATCTTTGATAATTTAACATGAAGGATTGAACTAAGGACTGAATTAAACATTAAAGAACCCTAGCTCCTCATGTCTAAGATACACTCAAAGGCTTGAAGATGATCTTTATCAACAAAATGACAATAAAGTGATTTTCAATTTTTTATCTCATTACATGATGAAGGATCTTCTCAAAAATAAATTGCTAATGCTACTAAACTATCACAAAGAAAAGATCATGTGTGATTCGGAGCAATTTTAACATAAGATTGCAACAAAAACATAAAAACCATTTGAAATACATTCTGAAATAAAAGTAGACACAATTTTTCCCAAGATCAACATAGATTAATTTGAGATATTTTAGATTTATCAGCAGGGAAAAGTTTCTTGAACAAACTCGAGAGCTTGTCGAGGATCATACAATCACAACCATCTTGACATGATCAAATCTAAAACACAAGATATTAACAGGTTTCTCAGATGGTCTCTTAGGAGATGGGATTTCTCAAATTTTCTCGTAAGAATTAAACCCCCGACCTTTTGCAAGAGTATCCTCATTGCATATATACAATTCACTCGCTCACTTATCCCAAATGTTTCCCCCAAAAGAAGAATATTCGAGGAATCCTTTTCTTATTACGAATTTGTCTCAAAAAGTGATGATTAACAAAAGTAAAGTAGAGGTTAGGTCGCTGTTAGATTAAAATCACAGCACCCCCAAATGAGTTCTATAGATTTTATTTTCTAAGGTAGAGTCATTTGGTGTGATCCACATAACATTGAAATTTCCCCAAGGTGTGGGACCTTACAAAATAGAAAAGATCTCCAGATTAAAGGTTGGTTCCTATTCCTCTGTTTAGGTGCATATGTGAGAACTTTCAGAAGATCTATCTATATACCTAATCTTAAATTTTCCAAGGAGATAGAGATAAAAGGGTATATAAGAATTAAGAAATGACTAAACTACAAGGTGATGCACTGAAGGAATGATGAACACTAGTTTTGCTGATAGACACAAACCAACAAAATATATACAATAATCAAGCATAGATAACTAGATCTATAAAGAAATACCAGATGTGAGAAAAAGGGACAGAAAGGATCTAGAATCAATCACAAACATGTTTTATTACTCTGCAGATTGATACAATGCATTACAAAACAACCATGAGGCAAGAAACATACTTAAATTTTAATAGAATGCCTGAACTCCATGAATTCCTTTGGTAGAAGGAAAGAACAACCTGTAAAATAAAATAATGTCCAACCCTTTACAATGAGTCCCGAGCCTATATTTATAGATTCGATACAGATGGAAGAAAAATAGAGAAGTGGGAAAAAAGCTCCAAGCTCAACCACCACTATTTTTTGAGGCAAGAAGATCCTACATTAAAGGCTCTAATATTATTCTCCATTTTCACCTACCAGGGCCCTAAAAAATGATTTTTTTATCTTTTCATGGCGTAGAGGATGTCGATACATTTCCAACGGTGTATGATTTGCAATATTTTGAGCCCTGAGTCGAAAGATATGCCCCTTCGAAGTTTGTATCAGGTTCGTACAAATGGGTGGTAAAACAACTTGAAAGATGGGTCCCCTTTTTAATATGGGGCATGAGGCATCCTCATGCTCATTTAGAGACCCTCTCTCTACTCAATTCTTAAATTAACACCATTTAGACACATGGTATCCTCCACGGGCCTACCCCATGCATTGATTATTCAACTGACTCGCCCTTTTTGAAACCGGACACGTAGAGGCACCGCACTAGCTTGAAAGCCCGATTCAAAAATTTCATTTGAAGGAGTGTCCAGTTGACACTTGGCAACCTTCACAGGTCTATGGAATTTTCAACGGTCCCTTTTATCCTTTTAGAATTTGGGCCATGTGGGGAGCTCGCACTCATTTAGGTCTCCGCCTTTGGACTAACTCTTGGAGATGCGCGGTGACACTTGGTGACCTCCGCTTGCAATTTATACTTAAGGCAATTTCGGAGTCTTTCTGAATGGTTTTGAGCCCAAAAACTTTGAAAATTCTCCATTTTTTTCCCTTATTATTCTTGGTTCCTTTCATGTACGCCCTTCTTTTCTAACCCTACTATTCCATTGTTGAGTCTACCTGTAACTTGAAAAATGGATTTAAGACATGGAAACAGCTCGACAAAGTCATTTCTTTTTACATAGGGTCATTTAATCTTTCTCATCCCCGCCACTCCATTTTTGAGTCCTTCTACAACCTATTTACAAGATCTGAATGAGTTTTCTCAGGTTCTTTCTATGCAGGGTCGTGGCTGATCCAATATTTTTCCCAAGGGGTGAAATATGGATAACAATTTGGTGACTCATAGGGGTATCTTCCTGCTAGATGAAAAGACCAATTTCCTTGTCATATCCATCGGGTATGGAGTCAATGATAAGGTTATGATACTTATTCTTCCTCTGATTCACAAGCCTAGCTGTTTGCACTCTCAATTTTCATAAGAAATCTTGAAACAAAGGTTTCTGAGAGTAGAAAATTGTTTTGACCTAGGGCTTCATCTGTCTCTCTGAATGGACTGCATAAGAGCAACAAAACAACACCACAACTATATAAAAATTTGAAATCATACATGCTCCAAATAGAACATGTAGAGCATGCAAAGCACTTAGGAGAAAATTAACCTAAACTACAACAAGACAATGTGCACAAACACTTAGAGGAAAAGGAATTAAACTAATATGTACAAGGTGATAACCTTCCTTCTAGTAGTAAGTGTTTAAGATAGATTCCATTTACTGGAATCTGTAATTCCTCACCATCCAATGTAGACAATTAGAAATCATTTCTACTTTTACATCTTGTGACCATGTAGGGGCCACTCCAAATGGCATCAAACTTGGAATGCCTTCCTAGTTTTGCTCGATCTGCATCCCATTTCAAAACTAGGTCTCCTTCCTGGAAGGTCCTTGTTTTTTCCTTCTTTTCAAAGAATCTCTTGATTGAGGCTTGATTCTTCTCTATTGCTTGGAGTGAATGATCTCTAGTTTCTTCTAATTCTATTAGCTCCGCATACCTGGCCTCTATTGGTTCAAATTCAGACATCTCTAGTTGCTTCACGAGCTCTAATGCTAGCAACTCAAGTGATATAGGCAACACTACCTCTTTCCCATAGACAAGTTTGAATGGAGAGCTGCCTGTAGATCTCTTGGGTGTTATCCTATCAGCCCATAAAGCTGATTTGAGCTTTGTGTGCTAGGTTCTCTTATTTTCATCAAGAGTTCTTTGGATGATCTTGAGCAGGTTCTTGTTTGTGGACTCATCTTGGCCATACCTTGAGGGTAATTTTTTGATGAAGTGCTCAAGTAAAACCTATTCTTAACATCCCATCCTATGATCTTGGAACCTATGAATGCCAATGAATTTTCTGATATAATGGTGGCTGGCACTCTAAATTTGGTCATTATCCCTTCATAGAAATATAGTATACTAGACTCATTAACTTCATTAAATGCCACCACCTTGGTCCACTTGGTGACATAGTTTGTTCTTGTCATAATCCATTAGTGTCCTTGGATTGAATTTATATTGATGACTCTAATGAAGTCCAATCCTCAATGCATGAAAGGTTGGTTGACTCAAATTGTTGGGTATAATGGGAGTGTTGCTAGCTTCTCTTTACCTTTGAAGAATGCACAATTCTTGCACCTTTTGATCCATGCATAACAGTCACTAAACACTCTAGGCCAATAATAACCCACCTTCATGATCTTGAGTGTTGTCACCCTTGGAGAAAAATTTCCTCCAGCTGCTTCAACATGGAATTCTTGTAACACTCTCTCAACTTGATATGTCTCAATGCATCTTAGCAGAATGTCATTGATGTCTCTTTTGAACAAGACACCATCAATAAGAACATATGGGATGGCCTGTAGTCTGAAATGTCTCCTTTTTTCTTTACTCATCCCATGAGGACACATGCCTATTTGAAGGAAGTGCACCATGTCTTGAGTCCAACAAGGAGTAGGTACATCATCATTTCCTTCCTCTTGATTATCCTGTAGAACAAAAACAACCTCCTTTTCATTATTTGCTTCATCTTGTTGACTGAGGCTAGTTTTTCACACAACCCCTCCCACGGACAAAATTAGTGACCTTGATCTCAATGTCATATTCCATGACATGAGTGATCCATCCTGCACATTTTTCATTCAGATCCTTGCTGAGAAGGAATTCTTTAACTCCCGCATGGGAGACCAACAATTGGATTTTATTATTTGAAACTAGATGCTTAAACTTCTTTAATCCTTTGATTACTGTTAGGACTTGCTTTTCAATGAAGGATTATATCACTTCATATTATTTTAAACCTTGACTAAAGAAAGCAATTAGTTTTTGTACCTTCTTCGTTCTACATAACTAAGATTGCAGAAATTGTGTCACTTTGCTACCAAAGGCATACAATATGAAGTCTTTAGAGAAAGATGAAATCAAGAGAGTTGGGGCTTGTGATATAAATTATTTGATGGCCTTAAATCTTTCCTTTCCTTGAAATATCCACCTGAATGCTAAGCTCTTCTTTAACATCAACGTTATTGGCTTAACAAGGATAACAAAGTTTGGTACAAACCTATGGACAAAATTGATTTTTCCTAGGAATATTTGAAGAGCTTGAACTTGTGGCTTGGTAATGGCAAAGTGCTCTTATTTATTTAACTCTCTCTCGGGTCAATTTACAATCCTTCCTTTGATACAATATGGCCTAGAAGCCTGCCCTCATGGGCCAAGAATATGCATTTTTTAGGGTTCAATGATACCACAAAACTCCGTCATCTTTGAAACACCTACCTTAGGTGGAAAAGGTGGTCTGCTACATTTTTGGAAAACACTGTAATGTCATCTAGATAGATCAATACTATTTTTTTGATCATCCCTTTGAATGCCATATCCATTTCCCTTTGAAAATTGGCTCCGACATTAGACAATCCAAATGGCATTTTTCTGTACGCATAGGTGCCCCATTTGGTGGTGAAAGTTGTTTCGAACTGATCATATTCTTTAACCATGATCTAATTATACCCCGAGTAGCCATCTGGGAGAGAGAATATCTCCGATCCAGGACACCACTTGCAAGATCTGATCCATTGAAGGGAGTGGGTAGTGATCTTTGAGGAAGCTCTGTTCAAGTCTAGAAAATCTACACATAACCTAATCTCTGAAATTTTCTTCTGATCGGGACCAGGTTTGTAACCCAACTTGAGTGTTTGATTAGAAATATGATACTTACCTCTATCAGCTTGTTCATCTCTTTCTTCATCAGAGGCTCAATGTGTGGGTTGACCGGTCTCTATTTTTGCACTGATGGGCCGAGCAACTAGATCTAGTTCAATTGTTTGTTGTGCTAGCTTTGGATTGAACCCTCTTAGGTCTTCATAACTCCAAGAAAATACATCTAAAATTTCTTGGAAAAGTTGTATTAATTCATACCTTTCTTGCTTGCTCGGTGGCCACTTTTCCAATTTTAGGTGTTTTGCCTTCTCCAACTAGGATTGACTCGAATGTTCTCCTTTGATCTGTATTTTAGCCTTCTCTTTTCTAAACTCCTCATTAGGATTGAAGATAGAATCCAATGTCACTAAGCACTTGGGAAACTTATTTGTATGCACTGTATTTGTACTATTTGATTCTGTATTGCTTCTCTAATTTGCTTTGATTTCTAGCTAAGAATTCAACTTCTTGTTGCAAAAATTAATGATCTACTGATCATTCTCGAACACCTGCTAGCATGTGTTGTTATCTGGCACTATTGGCCTCATAACTATATGGATATGTGGTTGTTATTTCTATCTTTTAATTTTTCGACCACATCAAACATTGCTCCAACTACTGCAAGCCTATCAGTAGCTTTTTTATCCTTCTTGGGTATGGACACAATGTTGAAGGCCTCAAAATACTGCATGAGATCCCATACCCTAGTCTTGTAGTTCTTGAGTAGGTCATTCTTGAAAGCATTAAGTCCACTGACTTGATTGGCAACTTCCACACGTCACCAAACACTTGCAAATTCTTTATTCCTAGCTTCCTTGTCCAATGAAGACCATGGACCAAAGCCTCATATTTAGCAGTGTTATTTGAGCAGGAAAATTGAAATATGAAGGCTGAATAATATTTCATACTTTTGGGGGACACAATCATAGCTCCTCCTCTTGCTCCTTGTCTATTCCTTGAGCCTTCCAAGAACAATTGCCTTACCTCATTGCCATCTTTATATTCTATCTTAATTAGGTCGGGAAGAGGATGATTCTCTTCATGTAGACAACATACGCCTAGCTCAAATTATCCCATCTCCTTATAGGGGCCAAAAGCATGTTTTTATTGGCCCATTCATCGAGAGTCAAGTCTGGGATACATCCCACCTTGGTATCTGCTTCACAAGTTCTTAGGAGGTCTTCTTGATCAAAAGCTGAGTAGTTGGCATTGATTAGGCTAGGAACATAAGATTCAATATGATAATCAGCAATGGGCTTAGATCTGATTGTGGCCTTTGCCCCATACCTTGTTCTAAAGAGCATATGTGACCAATCAGTAGACAAATAGCCTCCAATTTTGGCAGTGAAGTCCCTGGACAAACACAACAAAATGTGGTGGAAAATCTATGATTGATACGTTCTACAAATCAGTCACATGGGGTAGGCATGCAGAGTGAGGATCAGATCCTTGATGATTCCAATAGTTGTCATTGTTGTCCCATATAATTGCACTACCCCTCTAGAGATGACTTCATATTGGAGACCCAATTGATCAGCTATTTTCTTGGGCATTACAAAACTACTTGCCCTAGAATCAATCATACAATTGTGCACCAATTTGTCTCCAATAATTAATGAAACATAGAATGGAGGAGGTCTTAGGTTCTTACCTTGTTGTTCTCGATGGTTTTCCCCATGTTGAGTTGTATTGGTAAGAACTTTCTCTTGCTTGGTTAGGGGTGTGATTTGAGCTTGACCAATTTTGTATAGTAGTCTGCAATAGATCCCTCTACCCTGGAATGGCCAGTGACTCCCATAGTGAAATTTTCACACTTGTCCTCTTCATTTTCTCAATGATATTGAATGAGCTATCCTTTTTCTTCCCCTTCCCAGGACACATTTTTTCCTTGCACATGGGTTGTTACAACTAGTGCTTGAGTGGATTTGGAAGGTGGCTTGGATTGGTTCTGCATGTTGGGAGTTATATTTGGAGCACCAAAACCTTGTGGAGTGATGGAAGGTTGAGGGTTACCTGAGTTTAGTGGTTGGCCTTCTCTAATATTTCTCTTTTTGGACCGTGTATTGGTAGCTACACTTTGAGAAGGGAACTAATTCATCCCACAGAAGTCCTCAGCTTGCCAATTGACAAGCATAGTTTCACTTGGAGGTCCCTCTTGTTGAGCTCCTTGCTGTTGATCTCTTTCTTGGCTAGGTTCCTGTGACACCATACTTGGTTTACACCATCAAGGCTTGATTTAGTGCACCATTAAAACACATTGATTAGTTATGTGGTTGATTACATGGGAAACACCAATCATATTCATGTGCCATATTGTTCTATGTTGTAAACCAATGCCCTTGATTTTGAAGTTGTGTTTGGATCATATGACCTGAAAGGTTTAGAAATTTGAGGTTTCCCTTGATTTTGGATATCATTTACTGATCCGAGATGGTGGTTTATTCTTCGATACTACGGTCTTTCCCGATATTGATCCTGTGGGTGATACGATACGGCCTAGAACTCTGATCTTGCTACCTTTTGATGGTTACTAACTCATTCCCTAGGTTCTGAAGTTGTTTCATGAATTCCTATATTTCTTTTGAAGTGTTAGATGATGAGGTGGAGGCTTCAGCTGAGCTTTGACTCCTGGGAGTAGGTACAAGGGCTAATGTGGGTGTTTGGCTAGTACTTGGGTTCCCTAAATCGGGGTATAGATGCATGGATGGCCTAAGAGAAATTTTTCCAGCCTGGATTAAACAATTTTCATCTCCTATCTATAGGATATAGGCTACAGGTAAGGTTGTGCCTCCCATTGACTGAATCATCAAATAAATGTCAGAATTTAAAGCCCTACGAAAGTATAAGAAGGAACCTTCATTAATTAGCTTTACTTGTTGTTAGAATCCTGTCCCAAGTCTCGCTGAAATATGAGGTTGAAATTTGTCAACTGCTCATTTGGGGATCTCTTTACTATTATTAGTTACTCCAACAAAGATAAGTTATCACCTTTTTCTCGAAACTAGTCGTGAAGAGTCATGTGTAAAAGCTCGGTTCCAATTTTGAATAGAGCCTACTTCAAGGCTCCTGAACCATTTTGAATCGTTACCTTTGAGTGAAGATGCGAGAAAATTGACTGCAATGTCCATCTCATGGATTGCGTGGATTACAGAGACATTTGCATTATCTTGGACATGATCACTAGGAGAAGTCTAGTTTTACCTAGTGAAATATAGGATGCTCTTTAATGCTTCTATCAGAACCAAATTTTGTGCATTCAGGGTTAGTGGGATGCTACTGGTGAAATTGACATAAGGATTTGGATGAGCCATCCTGATCGGCCTGAGAACCCCTCTTGATTGAAAGAATGACCTCTGGGAGGAGGTGTCGATAAGGCTCTGTTTGGTGGGGATAGAGACTTCTGGGATCTTCTCCTCTATCTGGGATAATTCTCGAAAGAAAATAATCCCTCCTCTGCAGTACTTGACCGTGTTTGTATTCTTGTCACAAACTTGGGAAACATGGACTACTAAAAACAAAGAATTCTGTCCCTTTTGGAGTCACCACATGTGTAGTTCTTAAAATATTCTTAAAATCTAGAATCATAGCAAGTGCATGTCAACCTTCTTGTAGTAAAGATGGTGAATTATTTTCCCACTAGGCATGCCAAAACTGTCAAGACAAAATCACAAAGCACCCCAAGTGAGTTCTATACATCTACTTTTCTAAGGAAGAGTCATTTGGTGTGATCCACATAACATTGAACTTTCTGAAGGTGTGGAATCTTGAAAATGGAAAACCTCTCCAAATTAAAGGTTGGTTCCTATTCCTCTGTTTAGGTTCATACGTGAGAACTTACAGAATATCTATCTCTATACCTAATCTAAAATTTGCCAAGGAGACAAGGATAAAAGGGGATATATGAAATAGGAAATGACTAAACTACAAGGTGATGCATCGAAGGAATAATGAACACAAGTTTTGCTGATAGACACAAACCAACAAAATATATACAATAATCAAGCACGATAACTAGATTTATAACGAAAGACTTGATGTGAGAAAAAGGGAACAAAAGGATCTAGAATTGATCACAAACATGTTTTATTATTCTGCAGGTTGATACAATGCATTAAAAAATAGCCAGGAGGCAAGAAACATACTACAATTTTAATGGAAGGCCTAAACTCCATGAATTCTTTTGCTAGAAGGAAAGGGGAGCTTGAAAAACAAAATGATTTCCAACCCTTTATAATGATTCCCGAGTCAATATTTGTACATTTGATAAAGAAGGGAGAAAAATAGTGAAGAGGGAAAACAACTCCAAGCTCAACCACCACTATTTAATGTCTCCCATAAAATTTGTTCCAAATTTGTCTTGATTGCATCAAATCCTTATTCGGTGCCTCGAAGGAGGAAGAAACGATAGAGCAGATCAAATCCAATCTGGTTGTTGAGGCAAGAAGATCCTACATTAAAGGCTTGAATATGTTTCTCCATTTTCACCTAACAAGGCCTAAAAATTATTTTTTATCATCCGTGGCATAGAGGATGTCGAGACGCTTCCAACGGTGTAAGATTTGCAATATTTTGAGCCCTCAGTTGAAAGATATGTCCCTTTGAAATTTGTATCGGGTCCATACAAATGCGTGGGAAAATAATTTGAACTATGGGTCTCCTTTTTAATATGGGGCACTGGCATCCTAGTGCTCGATTAGAAACCCTCTCTATACTCAATCCTTGAATTAGCACCATTTAGAAACTTGGTAGCATTCACCAACCTACCCCATGCATTGACTATTCAACCGATTGTGCCCATTCTTTAGACTAGACACGTGGAGGCACCGCACTCGCTTGAAAGCCTGATTCAAAATTTTCCTTTGAAGGAGTGTCGAGTTGACACTTGGTAGCCTCCATAGGTCTATGGACTTTTCAATGGTCCCTTTTATCCTTTTGGACTCTGGGCCACGTGGAGAGCTCACGCTCATTTGGGTCTCCGCCTTTGGACTAACTCTTGGAGATGCGCCAAGCTGACACTTGGCGACCTCTGCTTGCACTTTATACTTAGCCAATTTTAGACTCTTTCCTAAACAATTTCGAGCCCAAAAAACTTGAAACTTCACCATTTTTTTCCCTTCTTGCTCATGGTTTCTATGCCACACTGCCCCTTCTTTTCTAACCTTATTATTCCATTGTTGAGTCTACCTATAACTTGAAAAATGGATTTAAGACATGGAAACAGTTCGACATAGTCATTTCTTTTTTCATAGGGTCATTTAATATTTCTCATCCCCCACCACTCCATTGTTGAGTCCTTCTACGACCTATTTACAAGATTTGAATGAGTTTTCTCAGGTTCTTTCTATGTGGGGTCATGAATGATCCAATATTTTGCCCTAAGGTGAAATATGGATAACACCATCACCAAATAGGTGTGGGCCCTCCACATGTCCCAGGGTTTAGAAAGTTGCTTGAAAAATTCAAGTATAGAGAGGAGCCAACGGAAGCCTCCACGTGTCTCCTTGGCACAACTGCTAAGGTAAGATCCAAAGGCACATCCTCAAATGAGTGTCAGTCATCCACATGTCCAAGCTTTGAGTTTGAAGTGGGGCTTAGAGTTTTAAAATGCCCCTTCGACCCACCTTTCCACTTCTAACTTTTGATGTGGGCCCCGACAGAGTTTTTGGTTATTTCATAACTTTCTCCCTTGTCTGAAAAGAGTTAAAAAACTTCAAAATGTTTCACCAACCCGCCTTCCCTTGTAACATGAAAAACTTACACGTGTTCTTCTTCGAGGGTAAAATTAAGACTTCTTTCTTACCGCTTTGTATTTGTTGAATAGTGAATCAAAGACTATCGGGCATGCGGTGCCAATTTGATATTTTTACAAATGTGACAAAAGTGGAGAATTTTACCAAAAAGACCCACCATGCCGCATCCAATCGAGAAAGGACCATGTTTCCCACGGATGTTGGGACAAAATTTGAAATAGAAAACAAAACATGACTATGGAAAAATGGAAAAATGGAAAACAAGTTCGTTCTCATGGACGGAGAAACGAAAAACAATATCTTGACTTAAATTGATCCTTGACCAAAGGAAAGGACTAATCATGACAACCAAATTAAGCAAAGAGCTTTCACGCATCAATACGGGAGATATATAATACAATGAATCGGGAAGATTAGGAGATTTTTAGAGCAAATGGGGCGAGATTAAATTGAGAACTAACACGTAGTGCATAAGAGTGGATGTAATCGACCGATGACTTGGAATCCTTAGTAAAACATATGCATCTTCTAATACATCAACCATAGATTGCGTCCATGTATAAACCCACTAAATCTATTGATCCCTTCATGCATGTCACGATATGTTGTCTTAATCCCCTTTGGAAATTCCTTTCGGCATAACTACTCCTATTTATACAATATACTACCATAAAAAATATAAATTTGAAAAACATAAATAAAAATTTTCATTGTATAATCGCAGGTATTATAAAACAGCTTACCAAAAATGATCTGATCTCAATTTAAATCATAAAACATATAAAATAAGGTTGCGATCTCTTTTAGGGAGGAGGATTAGAATTAAATAAAAATTAACATATGCAATCATATTAAACTAGTGACCATATATCATGTAAACTATACGAAAAATATAATACGTGGGCAGAAATCAACTAGATTCATACACGGTTACAAACTAAAATGGCATATACATTTTAATAGAGACATTAGAGGGTTGGTTGCCGAGCATTTGTAAGGAATATTTCTCCCCCTCGCCATCTTCAAACAACATTAAAATTTCATAAGTATTAATTTCATGCAGCTCGCCATCAGTTACCTCAGCTGTATAATTATTATAGGCTTGCGGATGATGAGGAGGATTATTAAGCCAGGCAGAAGATCCATACATTATTTTAGCGACATGGTCATATGCAACAACAACCTCATGGGAAGATTTAAAGCTTTCCAACCAAATTCGTGTCCTTCCCTTGGCTTCTCTAATTTCAGTCACTCATTTCCCCCACATCTATTGACGCACTCCACTATAACTATGCTACCCATTTTTAGGCCTCTTACACACATGATCCCTTTTGGGATCCCTTGGGAGTTCTACTCTTATTTTCATAAACACATAGGAATTTTTGTTTATTATTGGAAAATAATTTTTTGAAAGGGAGTGTACCCTTATACAAAGGGGCTCAAAATTCAAATTTTACATATTCAACACTTCAAAAAGAGATCAAAATCTATATAAAAAAATAAGGCCATCGCCAGAAAAGCATTCTACTAAAATAGAATCCTAAAATCAACAACCCTTTAGCTAGAAAACTTCTAGTATAAATTACTTCACAACAACAACTACTCATAAGTAACACAACAAGCCTATAGCCCAGATGTAGCGATGAGAGCACACAACAAAACAAGGCTAATTCCTTTTCTGAGATAATGAAAGGTTTAAAAGTATTGTATCCCTTCTTCTTCCTATCCACCACCTTTCATTTGTCATTTTCATCTTACATTGAGAATGGATGGACAAATTCAATTTACTTGATAGGGATTTGACCCTCAATAAGGGGTGTCAAATGACAATCTATCACTGAATTAACACCCTGAGGAGAGGGATCTTGAGGTTTCTTCTCTATGGTGTGCAGGGGTTCCACAACTGGTTCTGAGTGGGGGATAATTTTCAAATGGTTTGGTAGAGATTCCTTCCACCATGCATGCTTTTCCTTGTATTTGAAAAGTTCACATTCATCCGAGAGATGCCCTGTTTGAAATCATCTTCGACATCTTAAAGCTAAGCCCTCATAATATATCCTTTACACCCACTTCTTGTCATCTATTTGCAGGCGAATCTCTACTAGGAGGACTTAACAGGTGTCAATATCTATAAAAATTCTAGCATAAGTTGTATGTGTTTGATGGGAGATTTTATCATCGACTTTCACAAAATATCCTAGGGTATGTTATATGGAAATGACACAAGATTTGTTCCGAGATGTAATGGAATTCTGACAAATAGATCCAGCATACAGGTTGGTATTAAAGGAGTCTTTTAGTGGGTCAAAACATGGATAATGTGGCTTGAACATGATTCCATGTTCTCTTGAAACCCAATATTGATTAAAGATTAAATCCCTATCCTCATGGGTTTCAAAATCAAAAATAAAATAAGTTTTTAACATAGGGGTAAACTTCAATATTACCCTTAATATTTTATCTCCATCATTGTGAAATAAAATTGTGGAGCCGAGAGAGCTTAGGCCAAAACTTATGAAACCTGCATGAGTCCAAAATGGGATAGACTTTCCTCCTCCTTAGGAACCTTTTGTGGTAGGTCCTCTTCTATCTTCAGCACATGAATATTTTGTGATGTTTTTAATAGTGTGTCAACATTTATGGTATTATCCCTTTCTTTGGAGACCGTTGTAGTATAGGATTTGGACCGATTAGCTCGATGTCCTATTTCCCCTAATTGAGTCACTCAGTTATGAAGAATTATCCAAATCTATGTACTCTGCATTCTTTGTAAGAGGGGAAGGTGCCCTATTTAAATTTTTTTCTAGTGGGTGATCCTTTCTACCACCAACATCCCCGACCGAGTTGAGGAACCTTCCCTATAGCCACAATATTCTTCGATCACTCTTTGAATTCCCATTTATCTTTTTACATGCATTATCCTTTAATGCAAGGTTAGGGTTTTGATTATCTTTGTCTTCCACTCCTTTATCAGCAAAAATATGTAGGTGAGGAGGGTCAATACGAGTGCCTCTCCATGTGTCCCAATTTGCGGTAAAATTAGTCTTAATCTCGAGATAGTTTGTTTTCTTCATTTGTTCTGTAGAAGCCCCTTTTATGCATCACTTTTGTTTCCCCGAGTTGCACCGGCGCTACTGTTTGGATCTTGTGTAGGGGAGTGTGGTCATCCTTGTTGGTGCTTTGAACTTTCCCCAACACCAAATTTTCATTGTGTTCCATTTCATTCGGGGGTTTGAACTTACGTCGCACAAAGGAGACTTTTGGTTAGTCATATGAATTTTTTATTTTTCTACTCTGTTAGTAAATTCAGAGTAATTCAATTGTAAAATTTTCTAAAATTTGAGACACTTTATTTTTCCTTTGTGCACTCCCTATTTTTTCCATCAGTTTAAAATTAAAGAACAAATTCCTTTAATGAAAATCATTTGATAGCCACCTATGTGTGTAGGTCTCCTTTTAAGTAGGAAAAATAAAATAATTTGGATGTTACTTGGATGTGGATGTAGTCATTGACAATTTTTGCACTTGTACCGAAATGGGCAACTCGAAACTTCATCGTAATGATGAAATTCATTAGTGAAGTATACCTAAGCTAAGAAAGTTTTTATGCTGAATTATTTACAAGATTAAATGAAATCTACAATTATGTGTCTTTATCAAAAACATAACAGATCACATAATTTGTAATTTCAAGCCATCTTCAAAAATAACACAAATCCCTAAAGGATAGTTGTGTTGTCTTGATGAAAATGACAAATTACATAGTAGGTTAAGTTCGAGTCTTGAAGCGATGAAACAAAAATAAAGATATCGAGAAAATTAGGGTTCATTCTTGAATGTTACAAGTTCTCATCAATGTTCTTTCCTTCATGATTAAGACATTCAATTATGTTACCGAGTTGTTTAGTTCATTATAGAATCCATAAAGAGAATATAAAATACAAAAAGAAATATACAACTCATTTACAAAATTTAATGGTTTATTCATAAGGAATTTTCAAATTTTTCCCACACAAGCCATGGGATGTAACTGAAAAGTAAAGTATAGCTACTTTGAAAGAAAAGGTAAACATGCATGAAAGAGAAAGCAAAGGAATATTAGTGAACCCATCATTGCCTTACGGTTTCTTTCTTTGATTGAAAACATCTCCCTTTCCAGCTTCTTCTTCATCTTCGTTGTAGAAGCCACCTTGTACTACAAAAAGTAAATTTAACCAGCGATTCTGAAGCTCGGGATCAAATCATTTTCCTACACTGTCGTAATTCATGCATATGAATCTCTAATAACATAAGATGTAGTATACTTGAATAAAAAACTACATACATGCTTTATTCACTCAGAAGGAATGAAGAAAGAGAAGAGGAAAAAGAAAACATGGACATAAGAGAGGTCAAAAAGCATAATTATTTTCTAACTGTTTTCCTAAGTGTGTCGGTATAGGTCACATCCAAGGAAAAATATACAAGTCACAAGTGCATGGAATAAAAGAAAGAATGTAACTCAAAGTTTCAATAACTGTTCTGAAATGGAAGAATTTACAGTGTAGAAGAGAAATTAGTAAATAGAAGAAATTTTTTTCGATTGCAGCTAGAGGAGAAGAATCGGGGTTTGAATCTAAACTTATCTAGAAAATAAAGGTTATAATTAAAAGGCATGAAGAAAATATTTTGGGAAAATTTTGATAGGACTTCACCATGTAAAATGGACATTTACAACTTTTCATCATACTGCTTTCAACTACTAAATGCTTTAAAAGAGTTATTTGAATCAAGTAAGTGATACAGAGAAGCAGTAAAACATGCTATGATCAAGATAAAACAACTATGATGTCTCATTTTATTTACCAATCTAGCTTCAAACATGAAGTGTCATAATTCTATATTCTAAATCAGAAAGATACAACTACTATAGTTGGAAATGGATGGAAGAGAGAATTCTAGAAAAAAATTGCCAAGGCTTCACCATGAAAAATCAACATTTTAAATTTTTCAGATTCTTACAGGAAAGGAAAAATTTCAAAGCTAGTAGCTCTGAAGTGAAGCTCAAGGTACAATTTGAAAGCATGCGAGCACTAGAAATCGGGTTGCGGTAATAGAAATGATATATACAATACAAATAACAATTCCAGGAAAGTATACTATAAAGCATGATTTACCATTGAACAAATGATAAGCATGCAAGTGTCTAATTGATCATTTTCAAGTTACTGGCTTTCATTATAACTAAAGCAAGTACTTCATGTTTTAATACACAAGTGATTATCAAGACATCAACAAGGTGTGTCAAAATATAGTACAGAAGCATCAAATTGATAGTATTTAAGTTTTCAAGGATCCTAATAATTCTAGGTTGTAGAATCAATAAGAAAATTAGGAATCGAGAGTTTTCTTAAGCCTTTTAAAAGATACAGGATCTTAGCTCAAAGATTCTTGACAAAATGAAGAATCCAACTACAAAAGTTACAAGAGATCAACCCAAAAGTTGAACTGAAGAGAGAAAATGCATGGTATGCTAAAAGATACATAAATGCTACAATACCAATGGAAAACAGCCAAGAAGGGTTTCGAGTACATATTAATGAGATGTTTGAAGAAAAATAACAAATGCAACATAACCTCGAGCAAGGTGTCAGAGCATAAGAGTTCGAGCAAGGTGAGACTTCAGAGTTCTTCAAAAGCATCAAAGTATTCAAGTCTTAGGATGAAACAAAACTCAAATAAAGAACATAATAGTTCGGAGTTTGAATCAAGAATAGGAAAGTTACCAGAAAATTTTATGAAAAGCTCAGAAGTACAAACTTTATAATAAAAGAGCTCTGCATAATGATGGAATAGGGTTTTAGTAGAAATATGAAAAATTTGCAAACTCGGAAGAAGCGAGAGATGACAGATCCATAGTCAACTCACAATGGCTCAGAATTTCAATAAATCTGTTAAAGGCTCTGGGATATGAATATCAGAATGCATATAGTACCAACAAATGATAGAACCAAGCCTATTACATCTAACTGGAGGATTCTCAGTTTCCAAAACAATCATACTTCTAGGGGTGGAACCGAACAAAGAAGAAATTTCACTACATATATTAGATATGATGATGATATTATCAAAGTCATAAGTTTCAAGTGGTGAATCCAAGAGAAAATTACAGTTTCAGGCTCCATTCGAAGAACCCATTAAGGGATATCAAAATCAGAGTAAGAAACAAGGTCATCTAGTTCAGAACTAAAGAAACCAAACTCGAAACAATTTCAACTTGAAATGTCTGAGGTCGAACCAAGGGGTCACATGAAAGGATAAGTATCAAGCTCAAATACAGAAAGGTAGTATTAAAAATACACTACGGGAACTACAAATCGAAACGACAAACCATTTGATAGAAAATATGAATACGCAAATCGAAAAAACATTCGAGATCTGAAATAAAAGGAAGAATATGAACAAATCATAAAATACAATTACCCAGGTTAAAATTTCTTTGAAAATATGATACTTTTCAATCAAATGATTAACACCCATTTCGGGTTGTTACAAAAGAGCAAGGAAAATCACTTTCTTACCCGTAAGGTGTTGAATCAGAACTCAATCCCAGCATCAAAAATTCAAATAGATTCGGTGTTGAATAATGGCGACTCTCTTGAAGAAATCAGAGGCTTATGTAAAAATTCTTAGAGAAACCTCCATGAATAACCATAGTTGTGGGAAAAAAAATAAAGAAAGGTCAAACATGCTCAAAACCCTCCAGGCCAAGCCACAATAGAGTAATATACCACATAGAAGTGGATAACTAGAAAGAGATACAAGCCCGAGGGCTTAGTAGAAGAAATGATGGCCATATATTTTTATCTCTCTAATATGGACAATCTCAAACGGACAATTTATCAAGGATATCAAATAGAGGTAGAAAATCAAAAGTTCGTAGAAGTCCAAATAAATATCAATGGTGACCTTTTATCCGGAAATAAATCAAAGAAAAAAATTTGCCGAAATATACCCTTTGAAGGGGAATGTAAGAGATCTTAGACATAGAAACCATGGTGGGAAGTAAACCTCACAGAGTTCCAAGAACTCAAAAAGTTGGATTACAGGAAAATCTCGAGAATGACCAAGGCATGACCACCACACAGAAACTATAAAACCAGATAAAGATCTCATCACCATGTCAGTGTCTAACAAAATGACACAGAGAATAAAATTCTTAAATCCGAGCTCGAATGCTCATAATAATGGCGTTGAAGAAAATTTTTGCCAAGGCTTCACCCATAAAGTAAAAATCCAAATGAAGTGATCATTATGGGCTTGAGTTACCTTAATGCATGCAAACTCGAGAGACGAGTCAATATGACTCAACCATGGTTCAAGATCGACGGCTTTAGATAAGAAGGACTCAGATCAAAGGTTAATAATCGTGCTCAGAGATCAAGGTGAGTAATCACAGTTAGGTTTCCACTGACTACCTTAAATGCCAAGGTCAGAAACCCTAACTGAGGGTCAGAGATCAATGGCTCCAATTTAAAAGGACACCAAATCAACGACCATAAATTAATCTCCACTTTTCAAATGCAAACCATGGTTTGAGTCTTCAAAAGATGCATTTAATGTCTAGTTAAAAACCCTAACCGTGAGTCCAAGGATTGATGACATCAAAAACAAAGGTACAAAGATCAAGGGCCCAAGATGATCAATGAATATCAAAGAAAAATCAATTTGAGTTACATATACCACTCAACCAAGTTACCAAGGGGTGAGTCACCATGGACAGGGGCCAGCCACAAAGATCGATTAAAACAAAATCATTTGCAATTACCTTAAAAGTCTAACCACAAAGTGTATCCTCCAAATAATATAAAGGGGTCGACCAAATTATACCCAATGATCACCGAAAAGGTGAATTTATAAATTATATATCATTTAGACATACAAAGCCGACAAGAAAAACATGGTCATGTATGTCCAAAAGGTGGCAGACTATATCAAATAACCAAGGTGGTTGAATGTATATGGTGACTATTATAAGTGACCATGTGTTATTTTAAAACCATAGTATATGCTAAGTCCACAAGAGTGGCCAAACCCAATGAAGAAAAAAGTTCACAACCACAAGTAGCCCCCATTAATGGTGATAGATTGTACATGAATTGGAATGAATTTTTCATATGATCACAATGAATAGAGCAGAGGTAAACATCAGATGTAAGAAAACTTTTGAAGGCTTATTACCTTATCTTTCCTAGAAATAAGAGTTGATTATGATTACACATGTGCTCCTAGTGGTCTCCACAGTGGATGAATTATTTTTGTAAATATTACAAGTATTGTAATTATTTTGCTCATAAATAGGGAGTTGTTTTTGCATGCCTTCACAACAGACAGAATAGAGAAGAAGATACAAGTTGCATGTTCATGGAGAGAGACTTGCCTAGCAAGCAATCTTATTTTTAGCAAATTATTCACCCTTCTTTTCTTAAAAATAGAACAGTCAACTTCAGTTTGACTATAATGTAAGTAAGGCTAATAATGCCTATTTGTAATTACATGCTCTATTTTTCCTTTATCTATTATTAAATAAAGGATAAAAATAGAATGCATGGGCGAGTACAAGCCTTAGGCTATTTTTAGGAAGAGGGTGAATTTTATTTTTGCTATATATTGCGTTCCTTTGCAAATATCAAAGAGAGAAATTCAGACCAATTTTGGATATATGAGTACTGAAGCAAATTTTTCTAGTTTTTCCCTCTGAGTGTGAAGTATTTTCTACCTTTCCAAGTTATTTTGCAGTCTTGTGTATGTTTCTATTAGTCTTGTGAATGCAAATTCCCTGATCAATCACCTTACCCTGTTGCAAATTCAATCTTTTCTGCTTAATTTTAATGTGCATGTTAACTTATTAGTACTATTGTGATTCTCCTCGGTCTGATAAATTGTTTTCCCGTAGATATTGTGCGAGAAAATTATTAGCTCATAAATAAAAATTCTTCCCATATCAGTTGTGCATATACTTAGTCAAAGCCCTCATACAAGCTTTGTGTATCACCTTAAGTTTTAATTATTTTCCAGTCATATTTTACTCTCAAACTCCTATAAATTAGTTTAGGATAAGGAACCAGCCTTGATCTGGAGACTAGCCACAAAATAGGTATACCCACGACTTGAGGTGTTTCCATTATAGCTAGGAAATAGAGAGATAAATTGTGCAAGCTTAGAAAACTTGCAGCCATCTCTCTACAGGGTGCACTTTTAAGAGATAATAGTTTTTGGCACACTTGCTAGGACCACGAGTCAAATCTGTGTGCAAGCTACAAATTCTACAGCAGATCCACAACAGATTTACAACAATTTCAAAGTCACTTTCAGGAGCAAGCTGCAACAATTTATTCTAAAGATTTTAATATCTTTTGGTGAATCCATAGAGTTGATCTCAGACCAGTATTATAGCATGTTCCATGCCTAAAGTTACTAGAAGATCATCGGTAAGAGGAATTACTCCTGAGTTTGCTTCTTTACCCTTGAATTTTGTTACAAGGAGAAAAGTTGGTAATACTTTACCTTATAATAGACCTGTTTTTGATAATAGTCCTTCTAATATTCCTTCACCGCGTATCAATTTTTCTATTTGGCTATTTAACCACTAATGAATTTTGTGACCTTTACTAATGGCAGTCCATTAGTAATCCCAATTTACCATGACATTCCTAATGCCTCCATGAAAATTTTTCCATCATTCACGGGTGAAAATTAGGTTACACCAATTGAACATATCAAAGATGTTGCAGCCCTATGTGCAGTCCATAATATCACTCATGAAGACGTAGCTTTAAGACTTTTAGCTGCATCTTTTAAAGGAAGGCCTTGCAATGGTATAGAAACCTAGAAATTGGAAGCATAAGAACTTGGGATAACTTAGGTGAATTTTTTTGAAACAGTTCCAAAATAATTGAGATCATTTATCTCTCATTGAACAATTGTCTACTTGTTATCTCTCGAAAGTGCTCCCGGTAGAGAGATGGCGGCGGGTTTTCTAGGGCCTGCAAAATATCTCTCTCTCATAGATACAATGGGGACACCTCAGGTCTGTGGGTATACCTATTTTGAAGTGAACCTCATGGATTAAAAGGACGGTTCCTTATTGGTGTACACTAAACTAATTTTCTTGGAGTTTTAAGGGTAGAAGATGACTGAAAATGAATAAATAATGAGGTAATACACCAAATTTTATTTGAGAACTCGACTAAGTGAAATACACAACTGATTTGTGAAGGATTCTTTTGATGCACGAACCAATTAATACGTTCTACAGAATATAAGGGCAAAACACTTAATTTGTCTTAGAGGAAATTCACAACAGTGCTTGTAAGCTAACATGCACAATGAAATTTAGCAGAAAATGGTAAATTTGCAGCAGGGTAAAGTGTTTAATCAGGGAATATTGATTCACAAGATTAATGTTGACATACACAAGACTGCAAAATAACTTGGAAAGGCATAAAATACTTCACACTCAGAGGGAAAAACTGGCAGAAATTGCTTCAGTACTCATATCAAAAGTTCTCTGGGAAAGTTCTCTAAAAATCCCCCCTCTTTGTGCTTTGCAAGAGCACACAATATATAGCAAAAGTTCACCCCCTTCCTAAAAATAGCCTAAAATTTTTACTCACCCATGTATCCTAATTTTATCCTTTATTTAATAATAAATAAAGGAATAAAATAATACAAACTAGAGCATGTAATAAAAATAGGCATTATCAGCCTTAGATACAATACAATCAAACTGAAGTTGACTATTCTATTTTTAAGAAAGGAAAGGTGAATAATTTGCTAAAATAGAATTTTCTTGCTAGGCAAGTCTTCCTCCTTTGAGCATGTAAATTCATCATCTTCTTTGTTCTATCTTGTTGTGAAGGCATGCAAAATATCATTCTCTGTATGTGGGAAAAATTTGCAACCCTTAGCAATATTTGGAAAATAAATTGAGTGGGGACCACCTCCAATGTGCACATGCTCTGATTTTCCTCTTTTTCTGGATGGTCACATGAGTGACACTTGCAAAATTTTGTCTCACAACCCCTTGTGGGGACCACCTTTGGTTTGTTTGTCTTGACATGCTACCACTTTGCGGATTTAAGCAATTCATGTTTCACAGGTGAAAGGGGCACCATGCATACATTAGTCACCTTTGATTATGAGGGACCATACTTTAGTGTTTTCCATCCTTGACCTTGGCACATAATACAAATCTCACATTTTCGGTGATCATGGCATATAAAAAAAATGTGGTTTTGATTATTCTTTGGTGACTATAGTTCGGATTTTTGAAAAGTCCCTTGTAATGATTAATTGAGGGTGTCCACGTGGGCTGGCCCCCTCTACAATCACTCAACCCTTATGGTATTTGGTGGTGGTAACCCTAACCCTTGGAAAATTAGCTTGGTTGACTTGTTTTTGTGGAGCGCCGATGCCCTTTGATCTTGGTTACGGCATCCACGATGCTTTGTCGATTCATCCACCATGGTTAGGGCTTCAAACTCGACATTTATTATGGCCAATGGTGTTTAATTGGGGCTTATCACTTTGAATCCTCTGTGACCGATCAACTTTGTTTGATCTTATACTTGGGCATTTCTAGGTCGTTGATCTCTAATCATGGGTTAGGGTTTTAGAACCCTAGTCTCGATGGAAGGTTAAATCATTTGAGCATTGCACTTGCTCATTTAATCTTGTTTTTTTACTTCTCGCGAATCCTCGCCAATTTTTTCCTCACTCTGCATTTTGATAAAAGCCGTAATGCCCACTTCAACTACCACTTGAGACCAAGAAACAAACTAGGAAAATTATGGAATAAATTTTTTTAAGAAGGGTCTACAAACAAGTAGCAAGACACTAGTTTGAAACTAAATAGGTTTCAGAATAGATTTTGATTAACCAAACACAAGATTTCCATTTTTATCCTATAACAAGTTTACAAGGTTCCAATTTTGAGGTTACAAGTTTTACTAAGGTTCAAGGAGAAATTTATGCCCAGGCCTACTCTCTATCAAGCCCTATAATTCAACTATATTTTTCACAAAATTAGATTTGTCAAAACTTTACTAAACTAGGCTCAATGGATAGGAAATTTCCTCACCTTTCCAACCATATAAGGAAATCCTTATAACTCCTTGTAAAACTCAAGTTATGGCCAGGCGGAGTTTTAGGGGAAAGTTTTCCCTTGGAGGTCTGCGGGGTTAGGGAGAAAATGCCTTCGCGCCCTCGCCGATGTCCCAGATGCCACGTATCATCACGTGATTGGTCCAGGCAGTGGGTCACGGGGGTAAAACATGAAATTTTTCCCAAAACCAAGTTTTCAATTTTCCGAAGGAAAATTTTCCTCCGTGCCTCCACGCTTGCCCAAATGGCCACGTGGTGCTTTGTGATTGGCCATGGGCCGGCGAGAGAAAATTTTGATTTTTTGCCCAAGGGGCTAAAAGGGTAAAAGAATTGTGTGGACCTGCACCCATGGGTACATGTTTCAAAACTATATTGGCTGCGGGTGACGTGAAATTTTTCCAAAAGTGCAAAATGTTAAGTTTTCAATTCTAAATCCGCAGGCCCTCCCTGCCACGTGTCAGCACGTGATTGGTGTGGGGACGCGGGGTTGCGGGAGAAAAGTGAAAATTTTCCAAAGGAAAAAAATGGTTAAGTTTTCCATTTTGATCATGCACCCCCTCTCCTTGCCACGTGTTAGCACGTGATTGGTTGGGGGCCGCGGGGTTGCGGGAAAATTGGGAAAATTTTCCCAAGGCAAAATTTTCAAAATGTTAAGTTTTATTAAGGGTCTGCCCCTCCAAGGTGCCACGTGGTGAATTCTGATAGGATGAGAGGGTGGCGGGGTGGCAGAAATTTTTGAGAAATTTTTCTAAAGTTCAAAATTTAAATTTTTCTAAGGTCGAATTGTTTCATTTTTGGTTTGGGATGACCATTTTGAAGTAAAATTTCAAATGGTCATAAATTTTGATAGGAAGCTCCATTTTAGGAAAACTAGGACTTTATGGAAAGCTCTCAGAGTCCTCTTTGTATAGAAATCATCAATTTTGGAATTTGGTGAAGTTTAGAGGTCAATTTTAAGAAATAGATCTGCAGGGTTTATAATTTTAAAACTGGCAATTTTCAACTTATAAGATTTGATTCAATTTTGATATTTCTTCTTCTGAGCATGTAAATTGAGCATTGGGAAATGGTCTTGGGTAAGTTTAAGTATATTTTCAAGGTCCAATTTGGATATTGGGTTGCATTTGGTAAATTTTACATTTTTTTACAAGTAAGTTGGATTGTGAAGTTAAAATTGGATTTGATAGAGTTTTTGAGATATTTTCTTAAATATGAAGTTCAATGTGGGTTCAATAGGACCTAATACATCTAAAATACTTTGTTTCCTTTCTCAATTTTAACTAAAAATCTGAACTGTACATTTTTATGAAATTCATTGCCAGAATTAAAGAAAGAAATAGAGATCATTCACTAACAAGTTTATTAACCAATTTGCATCTTCCAAATATGGGGAGGCATTTCAAATCTTATCTAAGACATTCAATTGATTTGAACAATTAATTGATAGTTCATATGCAAAGTTTAAACTCCAGTTTTGATTTCAAACACAGTACATTTACTGGCAATGCTATTTCTTAATCTCTTTCAAAATAGAGTTTTCATTTCACAACAGCAACTCGGATCTAATACAACAATGAAAGTTTGAGAAAGGAATGTAATTCTTTATTTGATTTCCAACAATAATTCAACAGTTTATCTCTTTCTTTGAATTTCAAGTTACAATGCACAATACATATTTCTTTCTTTCACATTCTTCTCAAAACACAGTATGGAATAATAATTCTTTACAATTCACTTATCACTTTCAACCTTTTAATTTCAATACAAGATGTCTTCTCATTACAATTAACAATACAAATCATCCACTTCAAAGTGGGAAGGTTACAATGAACTTGCTCAAAAGGGAATGACTGTCAAACTGATTTCTCCAAGCTCCAAACAGCAACAGGCTGATTTCTTCATCTTTTATCTTTTAATCACAACAAGGAAGGGGAAAGGCAACGCTCTCCACCCAACCAAGATACCCAATGGGAAAAGAGAATCCATCTTTCCCCATTAGCCCCGAGCCCCAACCATATTGAAATGGAGCATGATAATTCAACTCATGGCAACATGGACTTCTTTCACATGCAAGCAACACTCATATATCACAAGAATCAATGAAGGCAAAAATCAAAACAAGGCAACAATTCTCAACTGCATTAAAAATAGTCATACAATCACAAAGGCTTGAGCAAGAAAGCCAAACAAGAGCAAGAACTATGGAGGTCCCCTTATGCCTCCCAAGTTGAAATTAGACATCCAAATACAAAAACACCAAGAACATAACCATCCCATAAACCTTATCCCTCCTCAACCCCTCCTTATCCCTCCTCCAAATTTATCCCTTAGACCTCCCCCAAAGTAAGAAATGCATGCATATTATTTTCCTAGGTGGATTCCAAACCAACACTCCCTCCTCAAGACAAGTGCCAATGGAAAATCCCTTATCCCTCCTTTGATTAACCTCATAGTCTTCTCTCCACACCATGCCCTAAGCATTCTACCCATCCCTCTAAGAATTGCAAACACAAACACATTCAAAAATTCATGCTAAAAGAGGGAAAAACAACAATTTTAAAAGAGTGAGAGCCTACCTCTCCATAATGGAGACTTGTTTCCAAAACAATAGTTCTTTTGATGCTCAAAACATAGTCCCAAAATAGCAATGTACAAGCATGTGAATCAATCCAAGCTCTTCCACAAAGCAAGCTCCAAAGGCAAGAGAAAAATTTGACCCAAGAGTGCAATAACAAAGTTTCAACAACCCCAAAATGAGGAGGAATTCAAATTTTAAAGGAGAGGGTGGAAGAGGATGATGTGGATTCCAAGTGGGATGCCACATCATTTTTCTTCATTCCCCAAGAGTGCAATCCACATCAACAACAAATCACCATTAAAGAAAAATGACAAAATTACTTACACACACAATATAGCCCATACCCCAAAAGGAATGCATTTAAAATTTGTAAGACAAGTGCAATCAATACTTACCCAAATTTATGTCAAAATACAATAAAATAGATTGATTTTGACTCCAAATCAATAATCATGGTTGGTGGAGGTTTTTGAGAGGTGTGGGACAAGTTTAACTTGTCCTACAAGCCTCCAATTTAGGCTCCCAAGACCAAATCCAAGTTTCAAAGAGGATGGAGTGTTCTACACTCCAAAATCTGCCTTACACAATCTATCATTTTACTTACACAACTCTTACATCCTCTTACAATTTCTTACACATGCATTTATATTTATGACATTTATTTATTACAATATTTTATAAAGATTTATTTATTTACCACATGGTTATAATATATATAAGTCAATTTTCATTTTCAACCAAGACAATAACATTTAATTTATATTCCACATCCCAATTAATATAATTGAAATTTAACTATAAGACTCTCACATTATACTATCACATTAAAATAATTAAAATAAAGAGCACATTACAAATAAAATACATACAACAATAATTTTAAAAAGGGACACAACAAATAAAGCACACATATACCCCATGGTCACAATAATGGAAATCCCCATGGGAAATCCTAACAAAACACAACATACAACTCAAACACAGTTGCCATGGTGACCTTGTTGATTTCACACTGAATTCCAATATGGTTAGTCTCCAGTCCCCCGACATTGTTGTGATTTTTAACCTGCAAAATGCAATATACCCCTTCGGCCTCGTGGCCATATCAGAACATCCAAATGATATAAGCAACATACAATTATTAAATCCAAATCACAACATTATCAAGAATTTAACATTTATCATTTAAATTCAACTGCAACTATATCATCATCCAATAGATCTCTATACTATAGCTATTCATAATATCAATGTCACGTATCTCTGAATCAAAAGCAATAACTTGTCCATGTCAACCAGTATGTCATCATCCACATAATAATACTAATGTCTCAATGATCATCAAGCAAAATATCTGAATCCAGATCAATATTAATCTAGGATCTAACATCTAACCATCATACTAATCAAAACATAATAATGTCCATAATAATCCCTCATACATCATACTACATCAAAACATAATAATATTTGAAATGTGATCAATAGTGTCAGGATCAGTATATAAATAGTGTCCAAGGAAAGTGGGCACTACAAAATAATGGAGATTTTAATGGCATCCAGGCCTGTAAAATACATTTTCGTGGTTTTTTGACACCATAGTTATCACTGGGACTGCATTTTTTTACGAACTCAAAGGTATTCTTTTGTATTCATTTCTATATTCTACCTTTTATTTACGTGTATGATCTTTGTCTACAAACTTGGTCCATTTCGGTGTTGTTTTGTTAGCTCTTTGATCATTGTAACAACACTAAAACCTACTTTTCTTCTCTATTTTTGTGATTTCGGTGCTTTTGAGATCGACATGAGCTTGTAGAGTTAAGTTGCTGCCATTTTGATCTCGTTTGTTTATTATTTGTCCTTGGGCATGGTGAGTTCTTTAATCTGCTTTTAATAACTCATCCATTTGGACTCGGTTTTACTTTTGCAACTCTCGAATCTCGGAGTTTTTGATTATGTCGTTCGTTAAAAACAAAGTATATTTGCATGTGAAGTTCTTTTTCTTTTACGAAAGTGAACTCTCAAGCTACGACTCATCACTTTGAAATTCGTAAAACTTCTCCATGTTCTTAGGTTTAGATATTCCATCAACTGTTTCTCGTTCTTCATTTGATGTAGCTCGAGTTCTACTTCCTCTACTTGTAGATACAATCCACTTCATTGTAAACTTGACTGGAGATGACTATCATTTGTAGATATATGTCACTTCTAGAAAATGGGTATTTGTGTTTCATTTCTGCAATAGTTGACTTGTTGTAGGCACTTTGACTAGAAATGTTTATTTGGCATTTGTGAGATCATGTCTGCAGATGAATACTTGACATTTGTATCCTGTAAATGCATGCTTGGTATTCTGTGACTCATTCCTTCAGATGAATACTTGATAATTGTGACTCATTTCTTCTTTTTGAAAGAAAACTTCACTTCGAGATTTGGATTTTGATATTCCTTCCTTGCAGCCCTGTCATGTTTCATCTTCCTGTAGATGTATACTTTGATATTTGTTGAATTAAATACTGTAAACTTAGCGGTTTGTGAATCATTTCCATTCTGTGCGATTGGTAAACCCCAACTAGACATTTGTAAATTTGAAGAAAGGGTTCTCCATTTTGTTTGCGGTAGTTGTTTGTTGAAAACAGATTTAAGAAAGGCATTCTCTAACAAATTGATTGTTTACGATCTTCCATTGTACATGTAGCTATGTTGTTATTACTCGAAATATTTTACGGAACTTATAAGGCTGCTCGTTTTTTTGTAAACATGATTTTAATCCATTACGTATAATGAAGAAACTGCTCCTTTTAAAAAATAAAGAAAACACTAAGTTTCCTTTTACGTAATGACTTTTCTTTTCAAAAGTCATAATATAAGAGTTGTATTTCCATTTTAGAATTATTTCTCAATCCTATTTTTCTGGCAAAAACTCCATTACTGAGGGGAAACTCGCAAAATTTTCCAAAATCCTTCTCTCTCCAAATTTTTGTGATTTGACCATTCTGAAAAGATATGAACATCTCTTTTGCTTATCGATCACATAAATAAAGTTTTCCATGTTAGGTTTACTTGATTCATTGCATTCTTTGAAAAATTGTGAAGTAGTTGGCTTTTGATTCACACTTGAATTTGGAAATTAAAAGGAACTTTTAATAGCTGTAGCATGATGAAAATTTGGAATACTTGTATGTTTCATTTGATCATGATATCAACTAAAAGTGATGAAACATGTACTTTTGTTGACTGTTTTGTTCCTTTTGAAGTTTAGATAGCTTATAAAGCATGTAGTAGCTTAAAAAGCATGTGTTTCAATTCTGTTTTAAATCAAAAGTCAATTTTACAAGGGGAGACTCTGGCAAAAAAATTTCAAAATCCTATTTTTCTCTCTCCTTTTCCAGATTTTCAATCCTAATTTGCAAAAATATCTCTTTCTTGACCTATTCTAATGCTTCCTACCTTCTGCAAGTCATCTAGAAATGATGTTTATCCTCATTCGATGCTTCGCTTCCTTCTTAACCAGTTAAACTGATTTCATTCTATGTTGCAACCTGTTCCTACAAAACTCATAAATAAGTTAGAAATAAATAGGATTTTTGGCCTCTCTTGTATCCATGTGGTTTATTTCTTCTTCATTCCTTCTTCTGCAACTTTGTTTTCCAATTTCCTTCATGTGTTATCTCCACATCTATTTCTTTTACAAGCTACTTTAGATTCTACCTTTTCTAAATCAATCCTTAGTTTCTTCTTTTTATTATTTTACTGCCACTCATTTCACTTTATGTACTTTGCTTCTTCTTTTACGCCTATTCCATATTCCTAAAATATCCTATGTCATGCATTTACGTATCTCTTTCTTTCAAGTACCATTAGATACATTGAACTTAGAATATGTATTTTCTTTAGAATATGTGTATCGGAATAAAATTGTACCCTAAGCTCAAAATTGACAGATAATGCTCTTGTCTTGTAGGTGAAAATAAGATGGAAGTGTAAGTGGAAGATGGAAGAGCTGAAATTGGAGATGAAGATGATGCGGAGCGGGAAAGAAGATGAAAAGACAATGATGGGTTCACTTTTACTCCTTTACTCTTGTTCTTTAGCACATGCAATATTCTCATTTCCATGTATATTATGTTGCTAGTTAGTCATATCCCATAGCTTGTGTGGGAAAAATTATGATCTCTTATGATTAAAGCATTAAATTGAAATAATGAGTTTATTATCTCTTTCTACATTCGGTTTTCCTTTGATTGTACAATGATGTATGCAACTCAATATCTCAATAAAATGAATTAACATAAGGGATAAACTTAAAATGAATACATGCAATTCCAGTAAGAAACCATTAAGTGATATGTACCTCCTTGTATGTTGTTTGACTGTCTTAACCTATGTTTTTCAATTCGACTCCTTCCTGCTACTTACATTTAAACATTATTGTCACGGTTTGTTTGTCATTATTTTCTTGACGCAATTAGTAGGAAAGGATTCAATTGTAATAATTTATGATAGTGTAGATGGATGCAATCTCATTAATCACAACTGATCTGTAATGAATACAAAGAAATAAATCTGATAAGCATCAACATAGTAATAGTGAATGTAATTACTTGAAAACTACCACTATGTCTGTTGTTCCAAAGCCATACACCTCACATATTCTGCAATCCAATGTCTTCATCAGGAAAACATAGCTATCCTTTGTGGCTTGTGTTATTTTGCTGAGGATACTCATGAAATTGTAGACTATGTGATTTGTTACATCTTGTAATAGCACACATAGTTGCAGATTTCACTTAATCTCTTTCACAAATCAACAGTAATCAAAATAATCTGATGTAAATTCCCCTAGCTAAGTGTACTTCACCAAGACTATCCATTGTAACAAAGTTTCGAGTTGCCCATTTTTGCACAAGTGTAAAAAATGTCAACTTTTCTGGCAATCTGTGGAAAGCCACCTGCTAGATGTAGACTAGTGCCATACTCTTTTCCATTCGGTATGGAGTCCAAATCTGTAACCAAAATCTGCCTTTTTCTGAAAGGTCCAACCCTTTCAAAACAACTAAAGCTAGGAAAAGATCCGCAAACAGGACCATGTGCATGAATGCACTTATTGGAAATAAAGAATGATGCAATGTGCAGAAATTGCACTTATTGAATGAGAAATCCTACTCTAACCAATCACTATAAGATTTTAAATAATTGTTTTTGAGAAACATGCCATTCACAGGAACGTGAAGTTCCTCTCCATTTAACTTAGAAAGATGAAAAGCATTTTGTTCCTTGTTAGCTGAAATCATGTAAGGACCACTCCAAAGTGTATCAAACTTTGAGTGTCTTTCTTGCTTTTCACGATTAGCATCCCATTTCAACACAATATGTCCTTCATTGAAGATTCTGAATTTGGATTTCTTATCAAAGGTCTTCTTCATCTGTTTCTGGTTCTTCTCCATATTTAAATGAGATTGATCTCTTAGCTCTTATAACTCCATCAATTCTGCATAACAAACTTACAATGGTTCATTCTCAAGTAATTCCATTTGATGCAGCAAATCTAATGTAGGTAGCTCAACTGAAATTGGCATTCTCACTTCTTTCCCATACACAATTTTGTATGGTGAGTTGCCAACTGATCTCTTAGGGGTCACCCTATCAGCCCAAAGTGCTAAATTCAACATTAGATGCCAAGCTCTTTGAATATCCTTGAGTGTCCTTTTGATGATCCTTAAAATATTTTTGTTAGTACTTTCGGTAAACCATTACCTTATAGGTAATAATTAGATGAAGAACTGAAGTAGATTTCATGGTTCACACCCAATTTGTTACTTTAGCATTGAGAAATGCTAGAGTATTATCGATATGATAGTTGTTGGAACACCAAATCTATAGACTATACCTTCATAGAAGGATAGTATTGAAGATTTGTTAGCATCTTTCAAGGCTATTTCTTCAGTCCATCATGTAAAATAATATGTAGTAGTTAAGATCCATTTATATCCTTGTGAATAAGGTGGGTTATTCATTACGATAAAGTCAAGACCCCACTTTGCGCAAAGGGTTGATCAACTGAAGTAGGTTGTAATGGCAGCGATGCTAAACGTTCTTTTCCGACAAAGAAATCACTTTTTTTGCTCTTTCTGATCCACTCAAAACAGTCCTTAAATATGCTAGGCCAATAGTAACCTTCTTTCATGATCTTTAAAGCTATAGTACGTGCTGAGAAGTGACCTCCTGCAGGTCCTTCATGGAATTCTGATAATATTTTTTGAATTTTGTCATAATCGACACATCGTAACAAGATTCCATTTATATCTCTTTTGAATAATACACCATCAATGAAAAGATAAGGAATAGCTTGTAACCTGAAATACCTTCGTTTATTCTTATCCATACCTTCCAGATAGGTGCCATGTTGTAAATAGTTAACCAAATCAGTCATCCATCTTGATTCCTAAATTTCTTGAGAAGGTTCAGGTTGCTGATTTTCTGATTGCAACATAACGTTTGATTGTTGATACGTGGTTTCAGCATGTTGTTCTGAATCTTTAGGTTCTGCAGCCTGTTGTTTCTCCATATTAGCAATTAGATGTTCACATAAACCTTTACCTCGAACTGTCTTGCAACTCGAGATATCAACATCATATTCCATAACCTTTGTTATCCATCCTGCTCTTTTCTCATTCAACTCTTTATTTAACAAGAAATATTTCACACTTGGATGAGAAACAAAAACATGAATTTTATTGTTTGAAAGCATGTACTTAAAATTCTTTAGTCCTCTGACTACTGAAAGTACTTATTTTTCAAGGAATGTGTACCTTGTTTTGTAATCATGTAAACTTTGTCCAAAGAAAGCAATTGGTTGTTCAATATTTTCATCATTGACCTGAGTTAGAATAGCTGAGATTGTTTCAGCTCCTGCAAGTCCATACATTGTAAAATCTTTATCAAAATTTAGATTTGCAAGAGTAGGAGCCTGAGAAATAGCTGTTTTGATAGCTTCAAAACCTTCTCTCCCTTCGTTGGTCCAAGAGAATGTTTTCTCTTTCTTTAACATGGTTGTTAATGGCTTAACCAATGCTACAAAATATGGAACAAATCTTCTAACAAAGTTGATTTTTCCTAGAAAGCTTTGCAATGCCTTCTTGTGATGAGGAAATGATAGTTGTGATATAGCTTCAATTCTGAAAGGATCAATTGGTAAACCTTTCTTAGAAACAATTTGGCTAAGTAGTTTACCTTGATGCACTAAAAGATATACTTTTTGGGATTCAAGGATATCCCAAATTACTCAAGAGCTGAAAGGTATATCTCAAATGCATTAGATGTTCTTAAAAATCCTTTGAAAATATAGTAACATCATCTAAATAAACCGGTATACATTTATTTAGTAGGTTGCGAAAAAGCCATGTCCATTGTGCGTTGGAATGTTGCATCGGCATTTGAAATACCAAAAGGAATTATTTTGTAAGCATAAGTACCCCACTTGGTGGTAAAATATGTCTTATATCTATCCTCTTCTCGGACTAAAATCTGATTATATCCACTGTAACCATCTAGAAGCGATAATCTATTTGATCTTGAATCTGTTTCTAAAAATTTGATCCATGTTCAATTGTAGATAATGATCTTTTAATGATGCTTTGTTAAGATCTCTCAAATTCACACATAATCTGATTTCTCCATTCTTTTCCTAACAGAATGAGATTTTCTACCCAAATTGAATGCTTAACTGGGAAAATAATTCTTGATTCAATCAATTTTCATAATTCTTTCCTTCTAAAAGGTTTTATTCTAGGATTTATAGGCCTTTGCTTCTACTTGACTAGTTTAGAATTTGGCTATAATTCAATGGTATGTTGTGCTAGAAGGGATTAAACCCTTTCAAATCTTGGTATCTCAAGCGAAAACATCTTTAAATTCTGTGCAAAGCTGAATAAAAGACTATTTTTCGGATAAGGAACATACCTTTCAAAGAAATAAGTTCTTTCCTTCATCAATTGAAACTTCTTCATAATTAGCAACATGAGTAGACATCTTAGTTTTATCCTTTCTTAACTGGTCATCAGTAGTAAAGATGTCTTCCAATGTGACAAGTCCTCGAGGCAACTTGTTTGTCTTTAATCTGAACAATCTGGTCACCGTATAGATGTTGTAATTTATCCTGATTTATCGTAGAAAATTCAGCTTGTTGCTACAAAAACCTGTAAATTTGATCATCACTTTCAAAAACCTGCCAATTTGATTCATTATCAGGGATCAAAGGCCTGACAATTAAATTAACATGAGGTTGAACCTTGTTGTTTTCTATCTATTCCAGCACTTCGAAACTAGCACCAACTGATGCCAGTCTGTCAGCGTGCTTAATTTCGGCTCTAGGAATAGACTGAATATTAATGGCGTCAAAATATTCCATTAAGTCTGAAACTCTATGTCTGTAAGATTTCATTAATGGATTCTTACATACATTGAAGTTTTTTACTTGATTGATTACTAACTTAGAGTCACCAAATATTTGTAATGTGTTGATTCCTCTTTTGCTAGCCCAAAGTAGGCCATGGATTAATGCTTTGTATTCAGCTACATTACAAGTGCATGAAAATTGGAGACTCAAAGCTATAAAATACCTTTCATTTGTTGGGGAAGTGAGCATCAAACTTGCTCCCTATCCTTTCTTATTTTTAGCTCCATCAAAATGAAGCTTCCAAATCCCTTCTGTTGAATTTTCTGTTTTGGACAGCAAGGGAATTGCTGCATTTTCTTCATGCATGCAATATACACCAAAAAGGTGTTCTTCAACTTCCTTAAAAGGATCATGAGCATGTTCTTCAACTATTTTCTCATCCATAAACATTTTGGAAACACCCTCAAATGTTGAAACTTGAGCTACATCATCAAAATCAGATTGATCTAATGCCGAATAATTTGCCACTTCATTCGGTGAATTACGCTCAATGTGAAATATGGATAATGGCTATGAATTGATGGTAACCTTAGTGCCATAACGTGTAGTGAAAAATAAGAAAGACCAATCGGAAGAAAGGTAACCTCCTATTTTTGTTGTAAAGTCTCTAGATAGGCACAAGGCAAAATATGGAGGTAAATCCACAACAGTAACATCTTGCAAAATGGAAACATTTGGGAAAGCATGTAATGTTACTTCTAAGTTCCTAATTATACAAATTGTATTGGTTGCAGTCCCATCAAGTTGTAAAACACTTTTCTCTGTTGGTTCATACTACAGGCCCAATTTTCAGCAATTGATTTTGGCATAATTGTGCTACTTACACCACTATACACCATGCAGTTATGAACTAAATTTTCTCCAATAATCAAAGATAGATAAAAAGGTGGTGGATTATTTATTTCATGAGTGTTTAAGACCTTCTTAACCTTCCATCAAACCCCTTCTACGTGATCTTGATCAAGTGTGCCAAGGACCATATTTGTCTTCTGAACTTCCTTTTCTGCTGTTTTTGAAGAAATTTACATTTTAGCTAGTTCATGAGAGAGTAATTCCTCCTATCCTGGAATTCTTAAAGCATCCCACATTGAGATATTAACATTGTGCTTCGTCATCACATCAACAATATTAAAAGAAGCAACCATCTTAGAGATAGACTCAACTATTTTAGCATAAGCCTTAGCAAAAAGTGACTTTGCTTCAGTATCCTTAGATATATGAGGGATAAATAGTCTTCTTGGATCATGCTGCAGCTATTTCTGTTGCTCTTTACCAGCTGACAACACTTGTTTTTTTCTGAGGGACAACAGGACTATTGGCTGGTTTTGAGGTTGTAGATGTTGAATTATCAGTAACAGTGGGCAACACAGGTCTGTTTTGTTGTTTCTTATTCTCGGTAGCCTTCTCTTGAGCTCTAGTGGTAACAACAATGAAAACATCCTCACCGAATGACTAAATTCTATTTAGGTGCTTTCAACATGACCTTCTTGCTGTTCACCCTCCATTTGAGGCATGAACAATGCTTTAGATTGAGGTTGTGCAACAAGATTCAGGTTTAGGAAGGCATTTGGGCAATTTGCAGCTGAATGAGGTTGATTGCAAGGTTGAAACCACTCCTCTATAGCCATATTAACTGGAACCAAAGTGTTAGATGCACTAGGAACATTAGGATCAAATTGTCTTTGCTTTGATAAGGCTGCCTATAATTATGATTCTGTTGGTAAGGTTGCCTATTTTGTTGATTTTGTTGATAAGGAGCCTGATAAGGTCTGTTAGGCAATGCAAGTTTATTCTCAATTGATGTCAACTTATTTCCCATGGTTTGCAAAGCTTTAAACATATCTGGGGATGGGGCTGCAATAGTAGGCTCCATGATTGTAATAGGTTGTGGGACAGGAGCTAAATCTACCAAAAATGGCATTATAGGCCTTGGTGCTAATTTTCCAGCCTGGATAAGGTTGTTTTCAGCTTTTATAGCAATGTCATAGGCCTCTGGAAGAGTAAAAGCTCCCATGGATTGGATCATAGTTGCAATATCACTATTCAATGCTCTGAGGTAGTAAAGGAAAGCGTGATCAGCTTGAGGCTTAACACTTGTTGGGATTCTTTCCCAAGTCCTAGTGAAACGAATGTTGAAGCTAGACATATACTCATGAGGGGCTCTTTTGATAGTAGATAGTTGTTCTATGAGGGATAAATGGTTTGAATTATCTTGGAACTGTTTCAGCAGTTTTTCACCTAATTCATCCCAAGTTCTTATGCTTCCAATCTCTAGATTCCTATACCATTACAAGGCTTGTCCTTTAAAGGATGCAACTAAAAGTCTTAAAGCTACGTCTTCATGAGTGATATTATGGACTGCACATATGGTTGTAACATCTTTAATGTGTTTAGTAGGTGTAACTTGATTTTCACCGGTAAATGATGGCAAACTTTTCAAAGCAGCATTGGGAATATCATGGTACACTAGAATTACTAATGGGCTACCATTAGTAAAGGTCACAAAATTTCTGGGTGGTTGAATAGCCATTGGAAAAACTGGGATATTGATTGAAAAATTTATACGTGGTGAAGGAATATCAGGAGGGTTTTCAAAACCAGGTCTATTATAAGGCAATGTATTACCAACTCTTCTCCTTCTAGCAGAATTCAAAGGTAAAGAAACAAACTCAGGAGGAATTCCTCTTACTGATGATCTTGTAGTCACTTTAGGCATGGAACATGCTATAATACTGGTCTGAAATCATTTTTATGGAGCCGCTAAAAGATCATAGAGTCTTTAGAATTAATTTGTTGCAGCTCTGCTCCCGAAAGTAACTTTTATTTGCTGTAAATCTACTGTAGATCTGCTCTGGAAAGTATAATTTTACATGTAGATCTGATTCGTTGTCCCACCAGGCATGCCAAAAATTGTTATCTCTCGAAAACGCACCCGGCAGAGAGATGGCAGTAGGTTTTCTAGGGCCTGATAAATATATCTCTCTCTCATAGATACAATGGGGACACCTCAGGTCTGTGGGTATACCTATTTTGAGGTGAACCTCTCGGGATTAAAAGGCTGGTTCCTTATTGGTGTACACTAAACTGATTTTCTGGGAGTTTTAAGGGTAAAAGATGACTAAAAATGAATAAATACTAAGGTGATACACCAAATTTTGTGTGAGAACTTGACTAAGTGAAATACACAACTGATTTGTGAAGGATTCTTTGGATGCACGAACCAATTAATACTTTCTGTAGAATATAAGGGCAAAACACTTAATTTTGTCTTTGCTGAGGCAAATTCACAATAGTACTTGGTAAGCTAACATGCACAATGAAATTTAGCAGAAAAATGATAAATTTGCAGCAGGGTAAATTGTTTAATCAAGGAATATTGATTCACAAGATTAATGTTGACATACACAAGACTACAAAATAACTTGGAAAGACATAAAATACTTCACATTCAGAGGGAAAAGCGCAGAAATTGCTTGATACCCATATCAAAAGTTCTCTAAAAAAATCCCTCTTTTTGCTTTGCAAGAGAGCACACAATATATATAGCAAAATTTCACCCCTTTCCTAAAAATAGCCTAAAAGTTATACTCGCCCATGCATCCTAATTTAATCCTTTATTTATTAGAATAAAATAATACAAACTAGAGCATGTAATAAAAATAGGCATTATCTGCCTTAGATACAATATAGTCAAACTGAAGTTGACTGTTCTATTTTTAAGAAAGGAAAGGTTAATAATTTGCTAAAAATACAATTTTCTTGCTAGGCAAGTCTTCCTCCTTTGACCATGTAAATTTGTCATCTTCTATTCTCATCTGTTGTGAAGGCATCCAAAATATCATTCTCTGTATGTGGGAAAAAGTTACATAACCCTTAGCAATATTTGGAAAATAAATTTGAAGTGGGGACCACCTCCAATGTACACATGCTCTGATTTTCCTCTTTTCTAGATGGTCACATGAGTGACACTTGTAAAATTTGGTCTCACAACCCCTTGTCGGGATCACCCTTGGTTTGTTTGTCTTGACATGCTACCACTTCATGGATTTAAGCAATTCACGTGTCTTGGGTAAAAGGGGCACCATGCATACATTAGTCACCTTTGATTATGAGGGACCATACTCTAGTGTTCACCATCCTTGACCTTGGCACATAATACAAATCTCACCTTTTCGGTGATCATGGCATATAAAAAAATGTGGTTTTGATTATTCTTTGGTGACTATAGTTCGAATTTTGAAAAGTACCTTGCAATGATTAATTGAGGGTGTCCACGTGGGCTGGCCCCCTCTACAATCGCTCAACCCTTATGGTATTTGGTGGTGGTAACCCTAACCCTTGCCAGATTAGCTTGGTTGACTTGTTTTTTTGTGAGCGCTAATCTTTGATCTTGGTTCTAGCATCCACGATGCTATCGATTCATCCACCATGGTTAGGGCTTCAAAACCTGGCATTTATTATGGTCGTGGTGGCATTTAATTGGGGCTTATCACTTTGAAGCCTTTGACCAATCACCGTTTGATCTTATACTTGGGAATTTCTGGGCCGTTGATCTCTAATCATGGGTTAGGGTTTTGAAACCCTAGTCTTGATGGAAAGTTAAATCATTCGAGCATTGCACTTGCTCATTTCATCTAGTTTTTTGCTTCTTAGGAAAAGCCCTAGAAAAAATTTTCCTCTCTGCATTTTGATGAAAGCATGGAGATTTTAAAGGCATCCGATCTTGTAAATTTCATTTTGTGGTTTTTTGACACCATAGTTATGACTTGGCTTGCATTGTTTCTGAAATCGAAGGTATTCTTTTGTATTCATTTCTATTTTTGCCTTTTCCTTCTATGTATGATATTTGTCTATGAACTTGGTCCATTTCGGTGCTTTTCTCTTAGCTCTTTGATCACCGTAGCAACACTAAAACCTAATTTTCTTGTCTATTTTTGTGATTTTGGTGCTTTTTAGCTCGACATGAGCCTCGTAGATGGAAGTTGCTGCCACTTTTATCTCATTTGCTTGGTCTTCATCCTCGGGCATGGTGAGTTCTTTAACTGTTTCTGATAACTCCTCCATTTGGACTCGGGTTTTACTTTTGCAACTCTGAATCTCAGAGTTTTTGATTATCTTGTTTGTTAAAAACAACATTATATTCACATGTGAAGTTCTTTTCCTTTTCTAAAAGTGAACTCTCAAGCTTTGACTCGTCACTTTGAAATTTGTAAAACTTCTCCATGTGCTCGGGTTTCGATATTCCATCAATGTTTCTCGTTCTTCATTTGATGTAGCTCCATCTCTTCTTCCTCTAATTGTAGATACAATCCACTTCATTGTAAACTTGATTAGAGATGACTATCGTTTGTAGATATATGTCACTTCTAGAAAATGGGTATTTGTGTTTCATTTTTGTAGTAGTTGACTTGTTGTAGCCTTGGATGGAAATGTTTATTTGGCATTTGTGAGCTCTGTCTATAGATGAATACTTGACATTTGTAGCTTGTAAATGCATGCTTGGTAGTCTCGTGAATCATTTCTTCAGATGAATACTTGATAAGTGTGATTCATTTCTTCTTTTTGAAAGAAAAATTCACTTCTGAGCTTTGGATTTTTATACTCCTTCCTTGCAGCCTTGTCATGTTTCATCTTCGTTTAGATGTATACTTTGATATTTGTTGAATTCTTTCCGTAAACTTAGTAATTTGTGAATCATTTCCATTCATGTGCAAACTGGTAAACCCCAACTAGACATTTGTAGATTTGAAGAAAGGGTACTCCATTTTGTTTGCGGTAGTTATTGGTTGAAACAGCTTTAAAGGCATGCTCTAACATCTTGACTATTTATGATATTCTAGTGTACCTATAGCTGTGTTGTTTTCACTTAGATAGATTTTTGGAAGTTATAAGGCTGCTCCTTTGTTGTAAACATGATTTTAATCCATTACGTATAATGAAAAAATGCTTCTTTCCTAAAAATAAAGAAAACACTAAGTTTCCTTTTACGTAATGACTTTTCTTTTCGAATTCAAAATATAAGAGTTTTATTTCCAATTTAGCATTATTTCTCATTCCTATTTTTCTAGAAAAGTCCATTCTACAGGGGAAACTTTGGAAAAAAATTCCAAAATCCTTCTCTCTCTATATTTTTGTGATTTGACCATTCTGAAAAGATATGAACATCTCTTTTGCTTATCTGATCACTTGAATGAAGTTGTCCATGTTAGCTTTACTTGATTCATTGCATCTTCTGAAAAATTGTGAAGTAGTTGGCCTTTGATTCACACTTGAATTTGGAAATTAAAAGGAACTTTTAATAGCTGTAACATGATGAAATTCTGGAATACCTATATGTTTCATTTGATCATGATATCAACTTAAAAGTGATGAAACATGTACTTTTGTTGATTTTTTTTGTTCCTTTTGAAGTTCAGATAGCTTAGAAAGCATGTAGTAGCTTAAAAAGCATGTGTTTCAATTCTGTTTTAAATCAAAAGTCAATTTTACAAGGGGAGACTCTGGCAAATTTTTTTCAAAATCCTATTTTTCTCTCTCCTTTTCCAGATTTTCAATCCTGATTTGCAAAAATATTTCTTTCTTGACCTATTATGATGCTTCTTCCTTCCTGTAAACCATCTGGAAATGATGTTTATCCTCATTCGATCGCTTCTTTCTAAACCGATTAAATTTATTTTCATTCTATGTTGTAACCTATTCCTACAAAACTCAAAAGTAAGTTAGAAATAAATAGGATTTTTTTCCTCTCTTGTATCCATGTGGTTTATTCATTCTCCATTCCTTCCTCTGCAAGCTGTTTTCCAATTTCCTTCATGTGTTATTTCCACATTTGTTTCTTTTACAAGGTTCTTGATTCTACCTTTTCTATATCAAACCTTAGCTTCTTTTATTATTGTATTGCCACCCATTTCACTTTATGTACTCTACTTCTTATTTTGTTTCAGGACTATCTATATCCCCTGGAATATCCTATGTCATGCAATTTTGTATCTCTTTCTTTCAAGTACCATTTGATACATTGAACTCAGAATATGTATTTTCTTTAGAACATGTGTATCGAAATAAAATTGTACCCTGAGCTCAAAATTTGTGAATCTTGCTCTTGTCTTGCATATGAAAAAGATGGAAGTGGAAGTGGAAGATGGAAGAGCTGAAACTGGAGATGAAGATGATGTAGAGCGGGAAAGAAGATGGAAAGGCAATGATGGGTTCCTTTTTACTCCTTTACTATTGTTCTTTAGCACATGAAATACTCTCATTTCCATGTATATGATGTTGCTACTTAGTCATATCCCAAAGCTTGTGTGGGAAAACTTATGATCTCTTATGAATAAAGCATTAAATTGAAATAATGAGTTGATTATCTCTTTCTGCATTCGGTTTTCCTTTGATTGTACAATGATGTAGGCACCTCAATATCTCAATAAAATGAATTAACATAAGGGATAAACATAAAATAAATACCTATAACTCTAGTAAGCAACCATTGAATGATATGTACCTCCTTGTATGTTGTTAGCCTATGTTTTTCAATTCAACTCCTTCCTGCTACTTACATTTAAACATTATTGTCACCGTTTGTTTGTCAGTATTTTCTTGACATAAGTAGTAGGAAATGAGTCAATTGTAATAATTTATGATAGTGTAGATGGATGCAATCTCATTAATCACAACTGACTGTAATGAATATGAAGAAATAAATTTGATAAACATCAACATAGTAATAGTGAATGTAATTACTTGAAAAATGCCATTATGTCTCTGCTGTTCCAAAGCCATACACCTCACATATTCTTCAATCCCATGTCTTCATCGGGACAACATAGCTGTCCTTTGGGGCTTGTGTTTTTTTTCTAAGGATATTCATGAAATTACAGAGACTATGTGATTTGTTACGTTTATAACAAAGACACACAACTGAGATTTCACTTAATCTCTTTCACAAATCTGCGGTAGTCAAAATAACTTGATATAAATTCCCTAGCTAGGTATACTTCACCAAGACTATCCATCATACCAAAGTTTTGAGTTTCCCATATTTGCACAAGTGCAAAAATTGTCAACACTACTATTAAAAGAGCTCCTAATGAGCTTATGTCTAGTTTCAATATCCATTTTTCCAGAACTTGGGAAAGAATTATAAAGCAATCTGTCAAGTCTCAAGTTGATCATGCTTTTATTTATTATCTTAGAGAATTAAACAGTGATATCTCAACTATGATTCAGTCAATGGGGGAGAAACACTCCCAACAACTTATGATATCACTATCTGAGATGAAAATAGTCTTATTCAAGCTAGAAAATTAGCACCAAGGCCTTCAATGCCATTTTTGTAGATTTAGCACCTATTCCTCAACCTATTACAATCATAGAACCTATTGTTGTAGCTCCATCAAATGATGTATTTAAAGCTTTGTAAACTATGGGAAATAAATTGACTTTGATTGAGAACAGAATTACATTACCTAGCAAACCCTATCAGGCTCCTTATCAAGAAAAATCAATAGAATCAACAAAATAGGCATCCTTATCAACAAAATCAAAATTATAGGCAACCTTACCAACAAAGGTAGTTTGACCCAAAGGCTCCTAGTTCATCTAACACTTTAGTCCCAGTTAATATGGCTATAGAAGAGTGGTGTCAACCTTGCAATCAACCTCATTCAGTTGTAACTTGCCCAAATGATTTTTTGAATCTGAATCTTGTTGCATAACCTCAATTTAAAACATTTTTCATGCCTCAAATGGAGGGTGGGCAGCAAGGAACTCATATTCAGAAAGCACCTGAACAGAATTTAGTCAGTTTTAATGAGGAGGATTTCATTGCAGTCACTACTAGGGCTCAAGGGAAAGCTGTTGAAATTCAAAAGCACAAAATAGGCCTATCCTACCTATCGTCACTGATAATACAACATGTATAGCTCCAAAGTCAACCAACAACCCTATTGTTCCTAAAAAAACAAGTGTCCCAGTTGATAAAGGAAATAAAAAATAGTTACATCCTGATCCAAGAAGACTGTTTATACCTCAAATATCCAAGGCAGCTGAAGTGGAAACAGTTTTTGCTAAGGCCTACACCAAGACAGGTTGAATCTGTCTCTAAAATCTGTTTCTTTCAACATTGTTGATGTAATGAAAAAGTGTAATGTTAACATCTCAACGTGGGACAATCTAAGTATTCTGGGCAGCAAGATTTACTTTCTCATGAACTAGCTAAGCTGCATATTTCTTCAAATACAATAGAAAAGGAAGTTCAGAAGGTAGACACGGTCCTTGGAATGTTTGAACAAGACCGCATTAAAGAGGTTAAGTGGATGGTTCAGAAAGTTCTGAATGCTCATGACATCAAGAAACCACCACCATTTTATTTATCACTAATTATTGGAGAACATATAGTTCATAATTGCATGGTGGATAGTGGTGCAAGTAGCATAGTTATGCCAAAAGTGATTGCAGAAAAATTAGGTTTGTAGTATGAGCCTACAGAAAGGAGCATCTTACAACTTGATGGAACTACAACTAATATAGTTGGTATAATAAAAAATTTAGAAGTGACGTTACATGCTTGCCCAAATGTTTCTATTCTGCAAGATGTTACTATTGTGGATTTACCTCCATACTTTGCCTTATGCTTATCTAGAGATTTCACGAAAAAAAATAGGAGGTTATCTCTCTTTAGATTGGTCCTTCTTATTTTTCACTACTCGTTATGGTACTAAAGTTACTATCAATTCAAAGCCATTGGCCAGATTTCACATTGAGCCTCACTCTTCAAATGCGGTGGCTAATTATTCAACCCTAGATCAGTCTAATTTTGATGAGGTAGCTCATGTTTCAGCATTAGATGGTGTTTCTAACATGTTTATGGATGAAAATATAGTGGAAGAACATGCTCATGATCCTTTTAAGGAAGTTGAAGAACACCTATTTGGTGTGTATTGTATGCATGAAGAAAATACACCACTTCCCTTGCTGTCCAAAACAGAAGATTTAGTAGAAGGGATTTGGAAGCTTCATTTTGATGGAGCTAAGAACAAGAAAGGACAGGGAGCAAGTCTAATGCTCACTTCCCCAGTGAACGAAAGGTATTTCTCAGCGTTGAATCTCTAATTTTCATGTACTTGTAACGTAGCTGAATACGAAGCTTTAATTCATGGCTTACTTTGGGCCAGAAAGAAAGGTATTAGCATGCTACAGATTTTTGGTGACTTTGAGTTGGTTATTAATCAAGTAAAAATTTCAATGTTTGTAAGAATCCATTAATGAAGTCTTACAGACATAGAGTTTTAGAATTAATGGAAGATTTCGATGTTATTAACATTTAGTCTATTCCTAGAGCTGAAAACAAGCATGCAAAGGACTTGCAGCGGTTGCGGCTAGTTTTGAAGTCTTTGGAGCAGTTGAAAATAAAAATCCTAGCCTCATATAAAGTTAATTGTCAAGTTCTCGATGCTGATAATGATTCAAATTGGCAAGTTTTTGAAAGTGATGATCAAATCAGGTTTTTGCAGCAAGAAGCTGAGTTTTCTACAGTTAATCAGGATAAATTACAACACTTATATGGTGACTAGATTGTTCAGTTGAAGAAAAATAAAATTCCTCAAGGTCTAGTCACATTGGAAGACATCTTCAACACTGACGATCAGTTAAGAAAAGTCAAGACTAAAATATCAACTCACGCTGATAATTACGAAGAAATCTTGGTTGATGAAGGGAAAAATCTATTTCTTAGAAAGGTGTTTACCTTAACCGAAAAGCGAGTCATTTATTAATCTTTGCAAAGAGTTTAAAGATGTTTTTTCTTGGAAATACCAAGATCTGAAAGGATTTGATCCCATTTTAGCACAACATACAATTGAGTTGCAAGAAAATTCTAAACTTGTTAGACAGAAAAAGAGGCCTGTAAATCCAAAAATAGAACCTTTGATGAGAAAAGAATTATCTAAGTTGATTGAATCAGGTATTATCTTTCCAGTTAAGCATTCAAGTTGGGTAGCTAATCTTGTTCCTGTTAGGAAGAAGAACGGTGAAATCAAACTATGTGTAGATTTCAAAGATCTTAATAAGGCTTCATTAAAAGATCATTACCCACTCCCAAATATGGATCAGATTCTAAGAATAGTCTCAAGTTCAGATAGACTATCTCTTCTAGACGGTTACAGTGGATATAATCATATTTTAGTTCGAGAAGAAGATAGATACAAAATAGATTTTACCACTAAGTGGGGTACTTATGCTTACAAAAGGATGTCTTTTGGTCTTTCAAATGTTGGTGCAATCTTTCAACGTATAATGGACATGGCTTTTCACAACTTATTAAATATATGCATATTTGTTTATTTAAATGATGTTACTATATTCTCAAAAGATTATGAAGAATATCTAATGCATTTAAGGCAGACTTTTCAGTTGTGCAGGTAATTTGGCATATTTTTGAATTCACTGAAGTCTTTCTTTTCAGTACATCAAGGCAAGCTACTTGGCCATATTGTTTCTAAGCACATTTTAGTAATTGATCCTTTTAGGATTGAAGCCATATCACAGCTATCATTACCCCATCATAAGAAGGCATTACAAAGTTTTTTTATAAAAATCAACTTTGTTAGATGATTTGTTCCATATTTTGCAGCATTGGTTAAACCACTCATAGCTATGCTAAAGAAATAGAAAAATTTCTCTTGGACGATTGAAGGAAGAGAAGTTTTTAAAGAAATCAAAGGAGTTATCTCTCAGGCTCCTACTCTTGTAAATCCAAATTTCGATAAATTTTTACAATGTATGCACTTGTAGGAGATGAAACGATCTCAACTATATTAACTCAAGTCAATGATGAAAATATTGAGTAGCCTATTGCTTTCTTTAGACAGAGCTTGCATGATTATCAAACAAGGTACACATTTCTTGAAAAGCAACTACTGTCAGTATTCAAACGACTAAATAATTTCAAGTATATGCTTTCAAACAATAAAATCCATGTTCTTATTTCTCATCCAAGTGTGAAAGCATTCTTACTAAATAAGGAATTGAATGAGAAAAGAGAAAACTAGATAACAAAGGTCATGGAGTATGATGTTGATACGCAGGTTGCTAAGACGGTTTGAGGGAAAGTTCTATGTGAACATATAAATACTGATATGGAAAAATAACAAGTTATAGAACCAGATGATTCAAAATAGCATGCTAAAATTACGTATCAGCAATCAAAAATCATGGTTCAACCAGGAAATCAACAGCCTAAGCTCACTCACGAGATTCAGGAATCAAGATGGATGACTGATTTAGTTAATTATCTATAGCATGGCACCTATCCAGAAGGTATGGACAAGAATAAATGAAGGTATTTCAAATTACAAGTTGTACCTTACATCTTCATTGATAACATATTGTTTTAAAAAGATATAAATGGAATCTTGCTGCGGTGTGTTGATTATGATAAATTTCAAAAATATTGTCAACATTCCATGAAGGACCCGCAGGAGGTCACTTATCAGCACATACCACATCCTTAAAAATTATGAAATCTAGTTACTATTGGCCTAGCATATTCAAGGACTTTTTGAATAGATAAGGAAGTGTAGAAAATGTTCTTTCTTTGTTGGAAAAGAACATCTAGCTTCACTTCCCTTACACCTATTGAACATTTGATCAACCTTTTATGCATTGCGGTCTTGACTTTATTGGCATGATAAACCCACCGTCATCACAAGGACACAAGTGGATCTTAACTGCTATAGATTATTTTACACAATGAATGAAGCAATAGCCTTAGAATATGCAAATGAAACTTGATATTATCCTTTTATGAAGGAATAGTTTGCATATTTGGTGTTCTAGCAACTATCATATCAAATAATGCTTTAGCATTCCTTGGTGCTAAGATAACAAATTGGGTTGTCAAACATGGAATTTATTTGAGTTCTTCATCTAATTATTACCCACAAGGTAATGGCTTAGCTGAGAGTACTAATAAGAATCTGTTAAGGATCATCAAAAGAACACTCAAGGATAATCAAAGAGCTTGGCATCTGATGTTGAATTCAAAACTTTGGGCTGACAGAGTGACTCCTAAAATATTAGTTGGCAATTCACCATAAAAACTTGTGTATGGAAAAGAAGCGAGAATGGCTATTTCAGTTGAGTTACCTGCATTAGATTTGCTGCATCAAATGGAGCTGCTTGAGAATGAACCATTATAGGTTTGTAATGCGAGTTAATGGAATTACAATATCTAAGAGATAAAGCTCATTTGAATATGGAAAAGAATCAAAAACAAATGAAAAAGACTTTTGATAAGAAAAGCCAAATTCAGAGTTTTCAATGAAGGAGATATTGTGTTAAAGTGGGATGCTAATCGTGCAAAGCCAGGAAGACACTCAAAGTTTGATACACTCTGGAGTGGTCCTTACACATAATTTCAGCTTGCAAGGAACACAATTCTTTTCATCTTTCGAAGCTGAATGGAGAGGAACTTCCCATTCCTGTGAATGGTATGTTTCTCAAACAATGTTATTGAAAATCTTACAGTGATTGTTGTTATCACTGAATCACATCACCCCTATGTTTATACAAGTGCATATACTTGAACTCACGGTGTGATTGGATAACATGGGTACTATCTCCAAGTTGTGGGACTTGCTACTTGAGATAGACCTCCAGAGAAAGTTGGTTCTTGCTCCTAAACTACCTGCCACATTCTACTCTAATGCAAGGGAAAATAACTATTCTAATTTAAATTTCCAAGGGACCAGGGAGAGAGAATGCATAAAATTAAATCCTACACTAAAGCAGTGATACACCAGAAAAGGAGGGTGTGAGAGTAGTCTTCAAATGCGTGAGATACAGAAGCAAAGCACACGCTAGAAGGGGTGATGACAGTTCTCCATAATCTAGCAAAATGCATTTACAACAATATCTCAAACATACACAATGATAATGGATTCTTGCAAGATCATAATAATAGACACAATATTCTTGTAATCAAGGTTGAAGGGGGCAAGAAGAATGCAAGAAAACACAGCAGGGGAAGATGCATCCACAAACTTATATTTTATTGCTTCCTGATATGCACAGTTCAATCGGTTACAAGAAAAGGGCTTGGATCACCATGCAAGGAGTCCACAACAAGGGCTTGTAACACATCAAATTCAAAAAGAAATTTTGCGGACCTTTTCTACAAAAACTACTTCCTTTACAATGAGCCCAACACTCCAATTTATAGAAAAAATGAGAAGAAAGAGTGAAGGGAAAAATGGAAATCCCGAAATCTGTCCTTCAACCACTTGCAAGAGGCATTAAATGGAGTAAAAGGATTATATATTACTTGCAAAAGGCTCCCCATACTGTCCCAGGTGCTGCAACAGAGAAAGAATGATGACCATGCCTCTTAATTGCACTCCCAACCACCAAATAAAACATTGTTATGAACCCAGCCACGTTTTCTAAAAATCCTCAACTGATTTCTCATCAAATATAAAATTTATTGAATTCTATGCGTCGATCTCAGAGCCATGATTCCAACGGTACCAATTTTGTGTGATTTCGTTGAGAAATGCAAAAGTTATGGCCTTCTGAGTGCGGGCAGCTATTTTGGGTCTCGCAGGCGTTTTCTGTCATTTGACGAGAATGAGCATTAACTAACAGGAAGCGAATATGTTTCTTCTATTTAAATTTATCTACCCTCATTAAAAATAATAAATCCAGTTTTTTTGGCGTAGAGGACATCGTGCTTGTTCCAGAAAGTCCAATTTTGTGAAAATCGGAGCTCGGAGTCAAAAGTTATGGTCATTTGAAGTTCACGGGTCAAACGTTGACTTTTCTTCTTTGCCTTCGATCGTTTCAGCTTTTCGAGTCCCTCGCATCTCATGCATACTTTTTTCCTGGCTGTCCTAGATGCATTCTCCCACATCGGCCAATTCGGGCTTCCTTGTCCCTCTTTGCGGCCCTTTCGCCTTTTCGCGTCGCGCGCGTACTTTTGTCTCAAATTGCCCTAGACAAAATCTCCGAACTACCCGCGATAGACCATCTTTCGGAAAATCGGTCGATTCACGTCCCATGCGTACTTCTTTCCCGGCTGTCCCAAACCGCATGAAACAAAAACTTGATGATTTTTCTTGCTTTCGGCCATTTCGGCTTTTCGCGTCCCTCGCGTCCCAACGTCCCAACTATCCGCCAGATCACTTGGGACAAAAATGTCTGACTTAGCTGATTTTCTTTGTATTTCAGCCTCAAGCTTGGTACGAAGAACCTTGGTACGACCCGCACTTTGGTACAATCTACACCTTTCGGACCGAAATGCTTTAAAATAGTCCTGCCTGACCTTATTTTTGCAGTTTTTCCATTTTTTCTAACTCCTTGTGATTTTTTCTTGGATGGGAGAGTTAGAGAGAAGCCGAGGGGACCCCAAAAAACATAATTTTGGGCCTTGGATCAATCTACTTGCTTGGGAATGAATAATTTGATGCATGTTATCAAAATTACCTTGAGGGGTGAATTTTGGATAACAATTTTGGCGACTCAGTGGGGTTATCTTCCTGCCAGATGAAGAACGGCTAGCTACTCATAGCAATCCATTAGGCATGGAGTTTGTTTGATAATCTCTCAGCTGATTTGAAAATTAAAAACTTGTATCCTTGAGCCATTGAACATTTGTTGAGTTGGTTCTCCTGTGGATGCAAATTCTTTTCCAGGAGCTCGATGAATTGGAAACATGCACATACTAGAAGCAATAGGACATGTACACAAGAACTTAGCGAAATAAGAACTACTCTAACAATGTAGTACAATGTGCATAAGCACTTCAAGGAATGGAAATTCTAAATTAATATTTACAAGGGTGAGAAGCTATCTTTCTAGTAGCGAGCGTTTGAGATAGATCCCATTGACCGGAATCTGTAACTCTTCACCATCCAATTTAGCTTGATCAGAAAAGCATTGCTACCTTTGTATTCAATGATCTGTATGGGCCACTCCAGATGGCATCAAACTTTGAACGCTTTCCCAACTTTGCATGATCTACATCCCATTTCAACACTAGATCTCCAATTTGGAAGGTTCTAGTCTTGGCTTTCTGTCAAAAGTCTTCTTGATCAAGGCTTGATCCTTCTCTATTGCTTCCACTATATGCTCTCTAATTTCTTGGAGCTCCATTAATTCTACATATCTAACCTCCATGGGTTCAAACTCAGCTAGTTCCAACTGTTTCATGAGTTCCAATGCTGGCAACTCGAGTGATATAGGTAGAACTGCTTCTTTCCCGTACACAAGCTTGTATGGAGAGCTTCCTGTAGACCTCTTGGGTGTGATTCTATCAGCCCATAGGGCTGATTTGAGCTTTGCGTGCCAAGTCCTTTGATTTTCATCCAGAGTCCTTCTGATGATTCTTAGTAGGTTCTTGTTCGTAGACTCAGCTTGACCATTACCTTGAGCGTAATAATTTGATGAAGTTCTGAGATATACACAATTCTTGACCACCCATTCAATGATCTTTGTGCCTGGGAATGCTAATGCATTTATGATATGATAGTGGTAGGGGCACCAAACCTCGTGACTATCCCTTCATAGAAATCTAAGATATTGGATTTGTTTTCCTCCTTGAGTGCCACTACTTTGGTCCACTTGGTGAAATAGTCTATTGCTATTAGAATCCATTTGTGCCCTTGGCTTGAATTGGGATTGATAACCCCAATGAATTCCAATCCCCATTGCATGAATGGCTGATCCACTGAAATCGGTGAAGGGCAGCGCTGCTAACCTTTCTTTCCCTATGAAGAATGCACATTTCTTGCATTTCTTGACCCATGAGTAGCAATTATTGAACATCTTAGGCCAATAGTAACCAGCCTTCATGATTTTTAGAGTTGTCACTCTTGGTGCAAAATGACCACCAGCTGGTCCACCATGGAACTCATGTATGATCTTCTCAACTTGACATGTTCCAATGCATCTTAATAGAACACCATTGATGTCCTTCTTGAACAAGATACCATTAATGAGTACATATGGGATAGCTTGTAATCTAAAGTATCTCCTTTTTTCCTTGCTCACTTCTGGAGGGCACAAGCCTGTTTGGAGGTAATGCACCAAGTCTTGAGTCCAACATGGAATCGAGTGCATCATCAGCTGGTTGTTCTTGATCATTATGTAGTAGTAGGACAACATCTTCTTCACCTTTTGAGCCGTCTGGTTGTTTGGAAGCGAGCTGCTCACACAAACCTTTGCCACGAACTAGCTTGGTCACTTTGATTTCAATATCATATTCCATCACCCAAGTGATCCAACCTACTCTCTTCTCATTTAAATCCTTGTTTAGGAGAAAGTCCTTGACACCAGCATGAGACACCAGCAGTTGAATCTTATTGTTCGAGACCAAGTGTCTGAACTTCTTCAAGCTCCTGATGACGGAAAGGACATGCTTTTCGATGAAAGAATACTTTATTTCGTAATCTTCCAAGGTTTGACTGAAGAATGTTATGGGCTGTTCTGAACCTTCTCTATTCAGTTGTGTCAAGATAGCTGAGATTGTATCTGATCCTCCAAAAGCATACAACATGAAATCCTTTGAAAAGTCTGGGTTGATAAGAGTTGGAGCTTGTGATATTGCATGCTTGATGTTTTCAAAACTTTCTTTGCCTTCTGCTGTCCATTTGAATGCGAGAATCTTCTTCAACATCATTGTTAAAGGCTTCACAAGAGTGGAAAAATTAGGCACAAATCTGCGGACAAATTTTATCCTTCCCAAGAAGCTTTGAAGAGATTTCTTGTGGTGTGGCAATGGAAGTGTTCGGATGGCTTCAACCCTTTCAGGATCAATTGTTAGCCCTTCCCTAGAGACAATGTGGCCCAAAAATTTGCCCTTGTGTGCCAAGAATATACACTTCTTTGGATTCAATGACACTCCAAACCTTCTACACCTCTGAAACACTTGTCTGAGGTGAAAGAGATGGTCTGCTTTGCATTCTTTGAGAAGATAGTGATATCATCTAGGTATACCAGCACTATCTTGTTAATTAAGCCTTTGAATGCCATATCCATAGCTTGCTGAAATGTTGCTCCGGCATTTAACAGTCCAAATGGCATCTTCTTGTAAGCATACGTGCCCCATTTTGTAGTGAAGGCCGTCTTGAATTGATCTTCTTCCTTCACCATTATCTGATTATAGCCTGAATATCCATCTAGCAATGAAAACCTTTCTAAACCAGCTACAACCTGCAATATTTGTTCCATTGATGGAAGCGGATAATGATCTTTGAGTGATGCTTTATTTAGATCGCGAAAGTCCACACACAATCTTATTTCTCCATTTCTCTTTCTTACTGGCACCAAGTTTGCAACCCAACTTGAGTGTTTGATGGGGAAGATGATACTGGCCTCAATAAGCTTGCTTAACTCTTTTCTCATGAGAGGTTTGATATGGGGATTCACTGGCCTTTGCTTTTGCCTGATAGGCTTGGATTCCGGATCCAACTCAATAGTATGTTGTGCCAACTTTGGGTTGAAACCTCTTAGATATTTGTAAGTCCAAGAAAAGACATCTAGGAACTCTTGACAAAGCTGAACAAAATCAGATTTCTCTTGTGGAGTACTTACTTTGCCAATTTGCAATGTCTTGCCTTCTTCCACTAAAATAGGCTCTGAATCTTCACACTTTACTTGAATGTTCACTTTCTCCTTCCGGAACCCGATCATTCGGGTTGAAGATTAACTCCAAGGTTATGAGGCCTTTTGGCAATTTGTTAGCTCTTAGCTGCACCACTTGGTCACCATCTTTGCTGCTCTAGCTTGCCTTGATTTCTCGCGAGAACTCAACTTCTTCTTGTAAAAATTAACAATTTGCTGATCATTCTCGAAGACTTGCCAACTTGTATTGTTATCCGGAATAGCTGGTCTCATAACCAATTTGATATGATCTGAGATTTCTCACTTTTGATATTTTTGCAATATCAAACGTAGCCCCAATTTACCAAATCATTCGCTACTTCATTCTTTTTTCTTGGGATGGAATTGATGCTAAAAGCTTCAAAATCTTCAATAAGATCCCATACCTGATTTTTGTAGTTCTTCAACAGATCATTTTTGGCAGCATTTTTTCCTTTGACTTGGTTTACGATCAGCTCACTATCACCAAATACTTGTAAATTCTTGATGCCTTTCTTCTTTTCCCAGTGCAATCCGTGAATTAAGGCTTCATACTCAGTTGTGTTGTTTGAGCAAGAAAACTAAAAACAGAAGGCTGAGTAATACTTTATACCTTGTGGTGAAATGAGCATAGCTCCTCCTCCTACTCCTTGTCTACTCCTTGACCCATCAAAGAACAATTTCCATACTTCATTCTCGTCCTTATGATCGGCTTGGTGATGTTGGGCGAGAGGTTTATTCTCTTTATGCAAATAATAAAGTCCTAGCTCGGATTCTTCTATTTCTTGATAAGGGTCAAAAGCATGTACCTTGCTTGCCCATTCATCAAGAGTCAAATCTGGGATGCTTCCAACCTTGGTGTCAGCTTCATCAGTGCTTGGAAAATCTTCTTGATCAAATGCTGAACAGTTGGTATTGATTTGGCTTGGAGTGTGAGGTTCAATGTGAAAGTTTGCAATAGGTTTAGATCTGATCATGGCCTTAGTTCCATATCTTGTTCTGAACAACATGTGTGACCAATCAGAAGATAAGTAACCTCCAATCTTAGCTATAAAATCCCTTGACAAACATAGGGAAAAGAGTGGTGGAAGATCTATCACTGAGATATCTTGCAAAAAACAATGTTGGGGCATGCATGCAAAGTAAGGATCAAGTTTTTAATCACTCCCACTGTTGTCACTGTTGTCACTTTGTTGTCCCATCTAATTGCACTACCCCCTTGGATATGACTTCATATTGAAGCCCCAATTGATCAGCTATTTGCTTGGGCATTACTGAACTACTTACCCCAGAGTCAATCATGCAATTGTGTACCAATTGGTCCCCAATGATCAATGAAACATAAAATGGAGGGGGATTCAACATTTTACCTTGCTATCCTCCATGATTCCCTTCAGGTTGGGCAGCATTTGTGAGTACCTTCTCTTGCATTTGGACCTGTTGATTTGAAGTTGACCAAGTCCTTCATGGCAGCTTGTAGCAAATCTCTTTGGCCTAGGATGGATAGTGATTCCCACATTGATATGTTTACATTTGTCTTCTTCATCTGATCAATGATGTTGAATGGGGATGAAGCATCCCTCTACTTGTCCTTTAGCTTGCACATTCATTCCTTGCACATGGGCAGCAGCAGCTGGCATGTGAGTTGGTTTAGGAGCTGGTTTGGGTGCTCCTTGCATGTTTGGAACTACATTTTGTTTTCCAACAACTTGTGGAGTGGTAGAAGGTTGCGGATTACTTGGAGCCAATGGTTGACTTTCACCCAAATTTCTCCTTTTTGACCTTGTGTTGGCTGTAACACTTTGAGAGGGTATTTGATTCATACCACAGAAATCTTCAGCCTGCCAATTGATAAGAGTAGTTTCATTTGGAGATGTTCCTTGCTGAGGTGCTTCTTGCTGCTGATCTTCTTCATGGCTAGACTCTTGTGACCCACCAATGGTTTGCACCATCAGACCCTGATTTAATGCACTATTAAAGCACATTGATTGGTTATGTGGCTGACTACATGGAAACACCAATCATATTTTTGGGCCATGTTATTTTGTCTTGGCACTATTGCTTTAGAGGTAGATGTAGCATTAGGATTATAGGCACTGAAATGGTTTGTTGGCAGGAGACTTGGTTTGATTCTGATTTGTAGTGTGATTGGGTGGTCTTTGAGGCGAGATATGGCTGCTGTTAGGTTGAGCTTGAGGCTGATAAGAAGGTGTAAAACTTTGGGCTTGCTACCTCTTGAGTGTAACTAGCTCATTACCTAAATTTTGCAATTGCTTCATGACTTCTTGAAGTTCATTTGAGGCACTAGAAGATGAAGTAGAAGGTTCACTTAAATTATGATTTCTAGGAGTGGAAATAGGAGCTAAATTAGGCACTTGGCTAGTACTTGGGCTTTCTAAACTTGGATATAATGGCATTAGAGGCCTAAGAGCTAGCTTGCCAGCTTGAATCAAACAATTTTCAGCTCTAATGGCAATGCTATAAGCAACAGGGATAGTTGTGCCTCCCATGGATTGAATCAACATAGAAATATCAGAATTTAAAGCTTTAAGGTAATATAGGAAAGCACCTTTTGCTGCTGGCCTTACTGCCACTGGAATCCTCTCCCAAGTCCTTTGAAATCTGAAGTTGAAGTTAGTCAGCTGCTCATTGGGAGCTCTCTTGATAGTTGTCAATTGTTCCAAAAGGGACAAGTTATCTCCCTTTTCTCCAAACTGCTCATGGAGAGCTATACATAGTTGGTTCCAATTTTGGATAGAACCTGAAGCAAGGCTCATGAACCATTGCAAAGCCTTCCCTTTGAATGAAGATGCCAATAGTTTGACAGCAACTTGCATCTCATTAATCTCATGGATTGCACAAATATTAGCAATGTCCTTGACATGATCACCCGGAGTGGTCTGATTTTCTCCAGTAAAGTATGGAATGTTCTTCAGTACTGCAACTAGGATTGGATGTTGTGCATTAAGATCAAGTGGGTTGCTGCCAATGAAATTGACATATGGATTTGGTTGTGCCATCCTGATTGGTCGAAGAATTCTTGTTGATTGGATGAAAGGCCTACCATGTGGAGGTGTTGACTAGGTTCTATTAGGTGGAGATGGATATCTTTGAGCTCTTGTTCCCCTTCTTTCTCTACCTGGAGATAGGTGTAGATAAAGAAACAATCTTCCTCCCTAGTTCTTGATCTGGTCTGTATTCTTCTCATAAATTTGTCAAGCTTGGACTGCTAAAACCAGCAGATTATGCCTCTTTGGAGTCGCCAGGATGTGTGATTTTAAAGCTCCTTTAAATATGGAACTTACAACAAGTGCACATCAATATTTTTACAATGAAAGCCGAAGACCACTAACGTCCCACCGGGCATGCTAGAATTGTTATCAATGAATCACAACACCCTTATGTTTATACAAGTGCATATACTTGAACTCACGGTGTGATTGGATAACATGGGTACTATCTCCAAGTTGTGGGACTTGCTACTTGAGATAGACCTCCAGAGAAAGCTGGTTCTTGCTCCTAAACTACCTGCCACATTCTACTCTAATGCAAGGCAAAATAACTATTCTAATTTAAATTTCCAAAAGACCAGGGAGAGAGAATGCATAAAATGAAATCATACACTAAAGCGGTGATACACCATAAAAAGAAGGTGTGAGAGTAGTCTTCAAATGTGTGAGATATAAGCAAAGTGCACGCTAGAAGGGTGATGACAGCTTCTCCATAATCTAGTAAAATGCATTTACAACAATATCTCAAACATACACAATGATAATGGATTCTTGCAAGATCATAATAATAGACAAAATATTCTTGTAATCAAGGTTAAAGGGGGTAAGAAGAATGCAAGAAAACACAAACTTATAGGGAAGATGCATCCCGATATGCACAATTCATTCAATTGGTTACAAGAAAAGGGGATGGATCACCATAAAGGAGTCCACAAAAAGGGCCTGTAACACATTAGATTCACAAAGCAATTTTGGCAGAGATTTGCTACAAAAACTACTTCCTTTACAATGAGCCCAACACTCCAATTTATAGAAAAAATGAGAAGAAAGAGAGAAGGGAAAAATGGAAATCCCGAAATCTATCCTTCACCCACTTTCAAGAGGCATTAAATGGAGTAAAATGATTATAAATTACTTAAAAAAGGCTTCCCATATCATCCCAGTGCTGCAGCAGAGAAAGAATGATGACCATGCCTCTTAATTGCACTCCCAACCACCACATAAAACACCATTATGAACCCAGCCACGTTTTCTTAAAAATCTCAACCAATTTCTAATGAAATCCATAATTTCTTGATTTTTTTGCATCGGGCACGAGCCATGATTCCAACGGCACCAATTTTGTGTGATTTTGTTGAGAAATGCAAAAGTTATGGCCTTCTCATCAAAGGGGCTATTTTGGGTCCTGACAGTGTTTTCAGGTCATTTGACCGGAATGAGCATTAACTCGACAGAGCCGAATATGTTTATTTTATTTAAATATATCTTCCCTCATCAAAAATAATAAATTCAGTTTTTGTGGCATAGAGGACGTCGCGCTCATTCCGAAAAGTCCAATTTTGTGAATATCGGAGCTCGGAGTCAAAAGTTATGGCCGTTTGAAGTTCACGGGTCAAACATTGAATTTTCTTCTTTGCCTTCGGACATTTCAAATTTTCACGTCCCTTGCATCCCACGCATAATTTTGTCCCTGAATTGCTGTCCGGATGCATTCTCCCGCATTGGCCGATTCGGGATTTTTGTCCCTCTTTGTGGCCCTTTTCGACTTTTCACGCCCCGCCCCGCATACTTTTGTCGCGGCTGTCCCGACAAAAATCTCCGAACTACCCATGATGGACAGTCTTGGGATAAATCGGGTGATTCACGTCCCATGCGTACTTTTGTCCCTGCTTTCCCAAACCGCGCGAAACAAAAAAACTTGACGATTTTTCTTGCTTTTGGTCGCTTTCGGCTTTTGGCATCCCGACGTCCCAACTGTCCCCATGGACGCACAGGGACAAAATGTCTAACTTGGCTGATTTTCTTTGTATTTCAGCCCCAAGCTTGATGGTACGAAAAACCTCGGTATGACTCGTCACCGTACGATCTACACCCTTCGACTCGAAATGCTTTAAAATAGTCCTGCAACCTTATTTTTGCAATTTTTCCATTTTTTCTAACTCGTTGTGATTTTTTCTTGGATGGGAGAGTTAGAGAGAAGCCGAGGGGACCCCAAAAAACATGATTTTGGGCCTTGAATCAATCTACTTGCTCGGGACTGAATAATTTGATGCATGTTATCAAAATTACCTTGAGGGGTGAATTTTGGATAACAATTGTTAGAGTAGGATTTCCCTTCAATAAATGTAGTTCCTGCACATTGGAAATCTTTTTCAATTTAATAAGTGCATTCATGCACGTGATCTGGTTTTCGGATCCTTTTCCGGCTTTAGTTTGTTTTGGAAGGGCTGGACCTTTCGGAAAACGAAAATTTTTGTTACATGTTTAGACTCCATGCCCAATGGACAAGAGCAAGGCACTAGTGTTTAAGCTAGAAGGAAGCTTTCCCCGCAAGATCACAAAAAATGTTGACTATCTTTGCACTTGTGCAAAAATGGGCAACTCAAAAAAATTTCATAACGATGAAAGTCATGGGTGAAGTATACCTAGTCTAAGGAAGTTTTTATGCTCGATTAGTTACAATATTAAATGAAATCTGCGATTATGTGTCTTTGTCATAAAATAGAATAGATCAGATAATGTAATTTCATGCCATCTTCAAGCAAACAAACACAAAGCCCTCGAAGGACAGCTATGTTGTCTTCATGAAGAGGACAAATTACGAGAGAAGGTGAAGTGTTGAGTCTTGAAGAAACAAACAAAAATACAGATATCAGAAAAGTAGGGTTCATTATTGAATGTTACAAGTTCTCATCAATGTTCTTTCCTTCATGATTAAGAAATTCAATTATGTTACCAAGTTGTTTAGTTCATTATATAATCCATACAGAGAAACTAGAATGTAGTAAGAAATATACAACTCATTTACAAAATTCAATGTTTTATTCATAAGGAATTTTCAAATGTTTCCCACATAATCCGTGGGATGTAACTAAAAAGTAAAGTACAACTACTGAAAAGAAAAGGTACACATGAATGAAATATAAAGCAAAGGAGTATGAGTGAACCCATCATTTCCTTGGGGTTTCTTTCTTTGATTGAAAACATCTCCATTTCCAGCTTCTTCTTCATCTCCATTATAGAAGCCATTGTACTTCAAAAGAAATAAAGTTAATCGTCCATTACGAGCGCAAGGATCAAATCATTTTCCTACACTGTCGTAATTCGTACATATGAATCTCTAATAATAGAAGATGTAGTTTACTTGAATAACAAACTGCATACATGCTTTATTCACTCAGAAGGAATGAAGAAAGAGAAAAGGAAAAAGAAAACATGGACATAAGAGAGGCCAAAAATCCTAATTATTTTCTAACTATTTTCCTAAGTGTGCAGGTACAGGTTGTAGCCAAGGAAAAATAGACAAGTCATAAGTGCATGCAATAAAAGGAAGAATGTAACTCAAAGTTTCAATAATTGTTCTGAAATGGAAGAAGTTACAGTGTAGAAGAGAAACTGGCTAAATAGAAGAACACTTTTCAGTTGTAGCTAAAGGAGAAGAATCAGGTTTTTAGAAGCTAAAGTTAACTAGAAAAGAAAGGTTACAGTTGAAAGGAATGAAGACAAGATTCTGGGAAAATTTTGACAGGGCTTCACCATGTAAAATGGACATTTACAACTTTTCATCATACTACTTTCAGCTACTAAATTCTTTAAAAGAGTTATTTGAATCAAGTAAGTGATATAGAGAAGCAGTAAAGCATGCTATGATCAAGATAAAACAACTATGATGTCTCATTTTATTTACCAATCCAACTTCAAACATGAAGTGTCATAATTCTATATTCTCGAATCAAAAGATACAACTACTATGTTGGAAATGGATGGAAGAGAGAATTCTGGAAAAAAATTTCTGGGGCTTCACCATAAAAATCAACATTTTAAGTTTTTCAATTCTTATAGGAAAGGACAAATTTCAAAGCTAGTTCTTTACAGTGAAGCTCAAGGTACAGTTTGAAAGCACGAAGCACTAGAAATTAGGTTGCATAGTAATAGAAATGATATATGCAATACAAATAACAATTCCAAGAAAGCATACTATGAAGCTTCATGATTTACAGTTGAACAAATGATAAGCATGCAAGTGTCTAATTGATCATTTTCAAGCTACAGGATTTCATTATAACTAAAGCAAGTACTTCATGTTTTAATACACAAGTGAATGGAATATCAAAACATCAACTAGGTGTGTCAAAATGTAGTACAGAAGCATCAAAGTGGCAGAATTTAAGTGTCTGAGCATCCTAAGAATTCCAGGTTGTAGAATCAATAAGAAAAGTAGGAATCAGATTTTTCATAAGCCTTTTAAAATATACAGGATCTTAGCTCAAAGATTCTTGACAGAATGAAGAATGCAACTATAGGTTACAAGAGATCAACCCAAAAGTTGATCAAGAGAGAAAATGCATGGTATGCTAAAAGATACAGAAATGCTACAATACCAATGGAAAACAACCAAGAAGGGTTTTGAGTACATATTAATGAGATGTTTGAAGAAAAATAACAAATGCAACATAACCTCGAGAAAGGTGTCAGAGCATAAGAGTTCGAGCAAGGTGAGAATTCAGAGTTCTTCAAGAGCATCAAAGTATTCAAGTATTAGGATGAAACAAAACTCAAAAGAAGAACATAATAGTTCAGAGTTTGAATCAAGAACAGAGAAGTTACTAGAAAATTTTATGGAAAGCTCAGAAGTAAAAAATTTGTGATAAAAGAACTCTACATAATGATGCAATAGGGTTTCAGTAGAAATATGAAAATTTGTAGACTCAGTAAAAGCGAAGATGACAGATCCATAGTCAACTCACAATGGCTCATAATTTTAGTAAACTGTTAAGGCTCAGGATCTAAATATTAGAATGCATATAGTACCAACAAATGATAGAACCAAGCCTATTACATCTAACTAGAGGATTCTCAGTTTCCAAAACAATCATACTTCTAGGGGTGGAACCGAACAAAGAAGAAATTTCACTACATATATTAGATATGATGATGATATTATCAAATTCATAAGTTTCAAGTGGTGAATCCAAGAGAAAATTACAATTTCAGGCTCTAGTTGAAGAACCCATTAAGGGATATCAGAATTAGAGTAAGAAAAAGGGTCTTGTAGTTCACAACTAAAGAAACCAAACTCAGAAACAAGTTTCAACTTGAAATGGCCGAGGTCGAACCAAGGGGTCACATGAAAGGATAAGTATCAAGCTCAAATATAGAAAGGTAGTATTCAAAATACACTACAAGAACTACAAATTAGAAACAATGGCCATTTGATAGAAAATATGAATACCGAAATCGAAAAAACATTCAGATCTGGAATGAAAGGCAGAATATGCACAAATCAGAAAATACAATTACCTAGGTTAAAAGTTCCCTGAAAATATGATACTTTTCAATCAAATGATTAATACCCATTTTGGGTTGTTACAAAAGAGAAAGGAAAATTAGTTTCTTACCCGTAAGGTGGTGAATTAGAACTCAATCCCAGCATCTAAAACTTCAAATAGATTCAATGTTAAATAATAGTGACTCTACTGAAGAAATCAGAGGCTTATGTACAAATGCTTAGAGCAACCTCCATGAATAACCATAGTCGTGGAACAAAAAATAAAGAAAGGGTCGAACATGCTCAAAACCCTCCAGGCCGAGCCACGAGTAATATGCCACACAGAAGTGGATAACTAGATAGAGATACAAGCCCGAGGGCTTAGTAGAAGAAATGGTGGCCATATATTTTTATCTCTCCAACAGGGAGGATCTCAAATGGACAAGGTCTCAAGGATATCGAATAGAGGTAGAAAATCGAAGCTCGTAGAAGCCCAAAGAAATATCAATGACAACCTTTTTTCCCTAAATAAATCAGAGCAAAATAATGGCTGAAATACACCCTCTGAAGGGGAATAGAACCGATCTCTAAGACATAGAAACCATGGCGGGAAGTAAACCTCACAGAGTTTCGAGAACTCAGAAAGTTGGATTACATGAAAAGCTCGAGAATGACCAAGGCACGACCACCACACAGAAACCATAAAACCAAATAAATCTCTCATCACCATGTCAATGTCTTACGAAATGACATAGAGAATAAAATTCTTAAATCCGAGCTCAAACTCTCATAATAATGGCATCGAAGAAATTTTTTTCCAGGGCTTCACCCACAGAGTAGAAATCCAAATGAATTGTTCATTATGGGCTTGAGTTACCTTAATGCGTACAAACTCGAGAGATGAGTCAATATGACTCAACCATAGTTCAAGATTGATGGATTTAGATAAGAATGACTCATATCAAAGGTTAATAATCGTGCTCAGGGATCAAGGCGAGTAATCACAGTTAGGTTTTCATTGACTACCTTAAATGCCAAGGTTGGAAACCCTAACTAAGGGTCAGAGATCAACGGCTTCAATTTAAAAGCACACCAAATCAATGACCAAAACCAATCTCCACTTTTTAAATGGAAACCATGGTCGAGTCTTTAAAAGATGCATTTAATGTCTAGTCAGAAACCCTAACCATGAGTCCAAGGATCGACTAGAATAAAAAAATGAGGTACAGAGATCAAGGGCCCAAGATGATCAACGAATATCAAAGAAAACTCAATTTGAGTTACATATACCACTCGACCAAGTTACCAAGGGGTGAGTCACCGTGGAGAGGGGCTAGCCACGTCATCAAATTAAAAAAAATCATTTGCAATGACTTTCAAAGTCTAACCATAGTGCATGCTCCAAATAATATAAAGGGCCGACCAAATTATACCCAATGATCACCGAAAAGGTGAATTTCTAAATTATATATCATTTAGACATACAAAGCCGATAAGAAAAACATGGTCGTGTATGTCCAAAAGGTGGTAGACTATATCAAATAACCAAGGTGGCCAAATGTAATATGGTGACTATTATAAGTGACCTTGTGTTATTTTAAAACCATAGTATATGCTAAGTCCACAAGAGTGGCCAAACCCAATGAAGACAAGAGTTCACAACCACAAGTGGCCCCCACTGATGGTGATAGATTGTACATGAATTGGAATGCATTTTTCATGTGATCACAAAGAATAGAGCAGAGGTCAACATCAGATGCAAAAAACCTTATGAAGGCTTATTACGTTATCTTTCCAAAGTAAATAAGAGTCGATTATGATTACACATGTGCTCCTACTGGTCCCCACAGTGGATGAATTATTTTTGCAAATATTGCAAGTATTGTAATTATTTTGCTCACAAACAGGGAGTTGTATTTTTGCATGCCTTCACAATAGGACAGAATAGAGAAGAAGATAGAGTTGCATGTTCATGGAGAGAGACTTGATTAGCAAGCAATCTTATTTTTAGCAAATTACCACCCTTCTTTTCTTAAAAATAGAATAGTCAACTTCAGTTTGACTGTAATGTAAGTAAGGGTAATAATCCCTATTTATAATTGCATGCTCTATTTTTCCCTTTATCTATTATTAAATAAAGGATAAAAATAGAATGCACGAGCGAGTACAAGCCTTAGGCTATTTTTAGGAAGAGGGTGAATTTTTTTTTGCTATATATTATGTACCTTTGCAAAAGCAAAAGAGAGAACTTCTAGAGGACTTTTTGATATATGAGTACTTGAACAAAATTTGGCCATTTTTTCCTCTACGAGTGTGAAGTATTTTCGGTCTTTCCAAGTTATTTTGCGATCTTATGTATGTTTCTATTAGTCTTGTGAATGAAAATTCCCGATCACCACCTTACCCTTATGCGAATTCAGTCTTTTTGCTTAATTTTAATGTGCATGTTAACTTATTAGTACTGTTGTGATTCTTCCTCAATACAATCAAGTGTTTTACCCTTAGATATTCTACAGAAAACTATTGGCTCGTGCATAAAAAATTCTTCCCATATCGATTCGCATATACTCACCAAAGCCCTCATACAAATTTGTTGTATAACCTTAAGTTTTAATTATTTTCCAGTCATCTTTTACACTCAAACTCCCATAAATTAGTTTAGGATACACCAATAAGGAACCAAATTCGATCTGGAGACTCATCTCAAAATACATATACCCACGTGACATGAGGTGTTTCCATTATATCTACAAAAGAGAGAGATCAATTGTCACAAGCTTAGAAATCATGAAGCCATATCTTTACTGAGGTCCAGTTTCGAGATAACATGTTATTGCTCTAGAATGAAGCAATTGGATTCACGTGCTCCACCATGCACAACTTTGGATCGATTCCCATGTTATATAATTTTTTTTTCTCCTTTGTTGAGCCATTGTTAGATTTCAACAAATCATTGAAACTACAATCTTAGCTATCCATATTTTGAGCATTTTAAGACTCAAGACATCTTTCCTCATAAATAAACCGCCCTACGTTATAATAATAAACCATCTTATTATTTAAAGGATAAATTACTTTTTATATTAATATTATTATTTTATTTCATTTTCTTATTATTTTTACTTTAATTCTTATTTGTATTTTTCATTTTAAAAAATATATTTATTGTATTCCAAATAGTATTTAAATGTTATCCCCACAGTCTTTAATGGTATTTAAATTAATTCTTATATGGTATTATTTTTTCTATATTTTAAAGTTTTTTTATTGTTTTTTAATTATATAAGGTAATAAAGTGTGATTTTAAGGAGATTAAGAACCTTGAACAAACAAAATATAGGCATCAAAGCATAGACAAAAATAGACAAGAAGCAAGGTCAAACGACCCGAAACAAGCCAAATGAAGAAACAATCACCAACCAAAGCTCGAATCGAGGAAGAGAGAGAAGAATCCTGTCAAAAGGACTTACCCTACTTCCACATTATGTGCCATACAACAACCAATATCTTTAGTGATCTATAAAAGAAGAAAAGGGTCAACTCAGGACCCAACCCAAGAGCTGCTCCTAGTGACCGGTCGAGCACAATTCTTGGGCTGGAATGGGATCCATCCACCCGTCTCCACCGTGGAGTCCATAGATCCCTCAACCACTTAAATGATGCCTACTTCAGCCTTCCCCATGTCAGTGAAAAGGCCGTTGCCCACTCCATTTTTCACGTTTCCTGTCACCAGCTGTCACCATCCAATGCAACATCATTCCTTTCAAACTTCAAATTTGAATCCAACCCATCGATCTAGTTAAGTCCACCGGCCAATGCCTCCACCAACTAATCATTCAAATCATTCGGGTTTGAATTCAGCTTAGGATCTATAGGTTTTTGGTATTATGCTCTACATAGTTTACCATGTTCATGGCAGCAATACACTCGTCCACCTACTGAACATGCTCCTTAATCCATAAACTTCTACTTTAGAACTCTACAAATCACACAATTATGTTGTTCTACTCTCAAATTTTGAAAATGATAGATTTTATTGAAAAATTAGAGATTTGTGACTGATTTTTCTAGTGTTATAGGAAGGAAATTGCTGAAAAGGTAAGAATTCAAACTTCAGCACCAAAAATTTTATCCTACAAACCTCCAATGGAGGAAAACTAGTTGGGAAGGGGAATTCTTATTTTTTCCAACTTTTATTGGTCTAATATAGACAATTACAGATTACAAAAGGTATGAAAAGAAACAACAATGTACACCTTCTCTCCAATTACTTGCTTTCTCTCTCTCTACATCTTGCTCCTACAATTCCATTCCAGCACTAAGAATCTTGCTCAATACTCTCATTAAACTATGTTTCTCTATCTCTCTGCATTTTAAATGATCACTCTCTTGCTCCTTTCATGCATTTATAGGCCTTCCTATGTACTCCCATGCACTGGAAGATGTGAAAGGGCACAAAAGGGGAAGAGACATGGTTGGGCGCTTCAAATTCACATCCATTCATGTTCCATTCTTGTTTTCTATTCGAAGGTGTTAGGACCACCGCCCTAAGTAGATAGGTAGTCTCGAACCACCACCCTAGATGGATGGTGGTTTCGAAACCGTTGCTCTATACAAAGCGGTGTTTCCTTATAGAACTACCATTTACCTCAATTTATCCACTTTTCTTGTTCCTCCGCTTCTTGGTGCTGATGGAACTGATGAAGCGGTGTGTTTTTCTGGATCCCTATCGATCACACCTCCCCTAATTAGGAGGCTTTTGGTCCCACAAAATCTTTTTGGGGGAGTGGTAAAGTAATCAACTCCCTCTCGTGCTCATTCGAGTACCACTGGGTCTACCTTGGTGTCTTCTCTCATTCAACTTGCCAAGACTCGTGTGGATCTCTAGTTTGTTGCTCCAATGTGACATCCTCCTCTGATTTTCCTTAAGTACAATCCTATTTGGAAGGAAAATTTTGTATATTTCCTTCCTTGTTTTGCATAGATGGTGTTAGTGGATTTGAGCTTTTGCAACTTTCTATCGTGTTCATCTGTATGAAGTATGGCACGAAGGTTTCTTCTCCAACTCCGCTCAAGTATGGTGAAGATCCCATACTATAGTTTTTAGTCCTTTCCTATCTTTGTCTTTTGAGATGGATTGGTTGAATCCTCTCCAAGTACGTTTTCTGCTATAATCACCATCATTCCTTATATCTCCTCCTCTTCTTGTTTCCCGACTTTCGTGTAGTGAATCCTGGTAGATATGGCGATCGCATAAATGCGGCAATTTGTTTTGCTCCTTGAATGAGCAGTTCTATGGTGGCTTCTTCGCAAAAACTGATAAGTGCTATCCAAATTCTCTATCCTTTGGTCAGAAATATTTGTTTTCTCATGTCAATTTTTCTTTTCTTCCAATGAAAGCAAAAAAAACTTATGATTTTCCTGAATAAGTGTTAGTGCTTGGTTGGCACTTACTATAGCCTTCTTTTATTTTCTCTTTGTGCCCAGATGTTAAAATTGAATCCTTCCTTGACCCATCTATATTAGTTCTCCCTCCTTATGAACACAACATCCCTGGTATATGAGTAAGGAATTCCGAAGACAACGTCAAATGCATCAAGTAGAATAAAATCATCCTCTAATATACATCTATGTATTATGTATTTATCCCAAACTGAAACTTAAACTTCCTTGTAACTTGTATTTCGACAACCTTCTTCACCCATCCCAGTGGGTATGGATGTGGATGAACATAAGTTTCTAGACCAAGTTGTTCTACAACCACATTAGAAATCAAATTTTACTGAGAACCGGAATCTACTAAAGCGTTTAGCTTAGTCTTCTTGATTTGGATTTTGATTTGAAATAGCTTACTCATCTTTCTTCTTCTTTTTCCCTATACATGTTAATGGCTATGCATCCTAGCCTATCATCTACATCTGAATCATCCTCAATCTCCACCTATCCTTTTGTCTTCACACTAGCCATGGATTTCTTAGAATCCTTGCTTTGGTGCTTTAGTGTAATTCTCAATGCAACATCCAACATGTGGCATCGGTATGTCCATTTACATCAGAATTCTTATAGAAATTCTTAAGATTTTTACAAGCATGCAAAGTAGTAGTGGCATGTTTACCTTTCCATTTACCTCTGATACTTGTCTTTCCTTGTTCTTTGTCTGTTGTTCTATTGACAGTCTCCCTTTGCTCTATTTCTCCTTGCTTCTTATCATCATCGGTGTAGTATGCTTGTATACAAGCCTTATTGAGATCCTTGGGCCTTGTGGAGATTACCTTCCTCCAAAGGTGAGTGTGAATTCCTCCCAAATACTTGGTTAGAATTTCCTCATCCTCCAAGTCCATATTAAGCAACATGGCTTGACTCCAAAATTCCTTAACGCAGCTTTCTGCACGCTTTGACCACTACCTTGTCCAAATTACTACCACTTAATCATCATGTCAATCTTATGGCCAATAGGAGAGAAGTTATCTATAATGAATTCTTTAAAACCTTTCAGAGTACTAACAATAGAATGTTTCTTCTTCTCGCAAGTGGCTAGATGGGTTTCCCACCAAACCGAGAGCATGACCTTCCATTTTGAGATGTGCAAAGGCGATCCTTTGTGCCTCGGTGACATTATGCACACTATAGTAGACTTACAACTATTTTAGCCATTTATATAGCAATTCTTCTCGCATCTACTTGTCAATCAAAATTCTTTATTTCCACTTTCATTTCAACTTTAAAAGGTGTATGTGCAAATTATACCTTCTCGGTTACAATTGGCGTCTCTTCATTCTCTTCACATTCTTCCTCTTCGTGGCTCTTTCCTATACCAATTTTTTTGGCTAGTGCTCGAACCACCGAGTCCATGGAATCTTGCTTAACCAAAGCCATCTTTTGCAGATCTGAAATCTCTTCTTGTTTCCTATGCAATCTATCCATCATGGTCTCTAGCATCTCGACTCTATGGACCAAGTTCTCTTCCTCCATTTGAGCTCGAATTCTCTATTTCCACTTCTTCATAGAAATATCTGCTCGCAAGGTAAAAATTCTTCACCTTTGGACCTTGTCACTGTCATACAAAATCACAAGAAAGATTCGAATACCACAATCCTGGATATATAATCAGCTCTGATACCAAAATGATCCATAAACTTCTACTTTGGAACTCTACGAATCACACAATTATGTTGTTCTACTTTCAACTTTGGAAAATGACAGATTTTCTTGAAAAATTAGAGCTTTGTGATTGATTATCTAGTGCTATAGAAAGGAAATTGCAAAGAAGGAAATAATTCAAACTTCAACACCAATAATTTTATCCTAGAAACATCCAATGGAGGAAAACTAGTTGGGAAGGGAAACTGCTCTTTCTTCCCACTTTTATTGGTCTAACATAGACAATTATAGATTACAATAACTATGAAAAGCAACAACAATTTAAAAATTCTCTCCAATTAATTGTTTTCTCTTATTTTACACCTTGCTCCAATAATTCCACTCAAAGCTTTGAGGATCTTTCTCGCTACTCTCATTAAACTCTTCTCCTCGATCTCTCTATATCTTTGAATGATCATTCTCTTGCTCCTTTCATGTATTTATAGCCCTTCCCATGTCCTCTCATGCACTAGAGGATGTGAAAGGGCGTGGAAAGAGAGGAGACACGGTTGGGCGCTTCAAATTCATGTGCATTCGCGTTGTAATCTTCCTTTCTTTTCAAAGGTGTCAGGGGCGGCTGCCTTGAGCAGATGGAACTGATGAAATATTGTGTTTTTCTGGATCCCTATGGATCACTCCTCCCCATCCTACTCCCGAACACAACATACATGTTTACTATAGGATGCTCTAATTCATACTAGCCGCCAGTTTCATTCTCCTCATCAAGCACTACCTCTACCAAATCATCCCCGTGAACAAAATTGATCTCTAGTGGTGGCTACTTAGACTCCAAACAATATTTCATATCGTATCTGGCCTTCCTACACTTGTTGTAGAAGATCCGAGAACTTTCTACCTCTATCATGTATTCCCATTCGCCCACCAGAGAATGTATGAAAATTCGTTTAGGGACTTTGAATCCCACTAGTATGTTAATGCATAATATTGCATGAACAAATCTTGATCGAGCCTTGGTGGTCGGATCCACCGCAAGCAGCAAACCCATCGATCTAACAATCCTCGAAAAAACTTCTAGTTCCTAGAATTCCAAACGAAGTCCCAGGATGCGGATCCAAAAAGTAATTGGATGGAAGTTGAAATCAAGCGACATCCCAAGATCTAATTGTTGGAAAGTAAATACGGAATTTCTGTAAAACCGGGGACCTTCTTGCACTACTTTTTCATCTCTAACTCATTATGTAAGTAGAAGAGGAACCCTTCTCCAGCCAATTCCCTCACTTCATCTCTCCAACCCCATTTTCTTCTATCCCATTCTCACACAAAATTAATATTCCGTCGTAGTCCAACAAACATGTCTATGATTGAAAATTTAAATCTCTCCCTGGCCTTGTCCATTATAATATTTTGGATATCCAATTTTGGTTTTTCCTCCTTCCACGAGGAGGTGAGCTTGGCAGGTTTGCGGCTGGCCTCTCCAAACAGTTTTGGTGCCCAGGTGCTTGCCCCCACCGCTGCAATAATTGCTGCGAAGTCAAGAGTGCAGTCATTGCTGCAATAATAATTATTTTTATGTGAATTTTTTATTTAAAATTGAATTAAATGCTCATAATATTATACACTGTATTGACGATTCATTATAATAAATGAAATTGTTTTTTTTAAATTAAGAAAGATATCATTATATGGTTTATAGATAACAAGGAAACTTAAACACATATTACATATTATCAGAAAACACATTATTTATATTATAATTTTTAATACAATAACACATACGATATTACATTTCAGATTTACAAAAAGAGACCATATCCGTTATCAAATATTAAAAACTAAGTATGTGACTAAGAGCTAGTCCTCCACTTTGTCCTCATATTCATCGTCCTCATCCTCTTCCTCATTTGTGCAATCCATTTCTGACTGAATTTCCACAACTTCTTCCTCTTCCAACTTCATTTTTCTATCAACTTACAAATACATAATGATAAAAAATTACAACTTTTTGAATTTAATAATTTTGTAACTCACAACTAATTAAACACCTCTTACTAGAAAATAAGCATTCTTATTGACCCAATTGATGAGTTTATTTAACTCCCAACCCATTGATGTTAATGTTGCTTGCACCTCTTTTCTTACAAGTTTGTTGTAGCGGATTTCCTGCAAAAATATAGAAAAAAAGGTTGAGAACTTTATGTAAGAAAATTTATATAATGCAAAAAATTGCAGAATAACTCATATTGATTGTACAAATTCCAAACCCACTATACTATTGTTTCCAATGCCATGAGTCAAATTTCCTCCTTTTCTAGCTAATGCTTCATAATCTAATAGTTGGTGACTATTCTTGCATGCATTAATTAAAATATTTTGAAATACTTAAATATTATTAAAATACACTTTCGGATATCATAAACTAAGTTAACTAACATACAACCTTATTATTGTCCTTTCCAAGCTATTTGTTGTAGAGGCAATTCCAAGCTTCCGATCTATATTATGTAGTCAAAGAAGTCTCCTCTTTGCATTAGTGTTTCCTTCCTATTTTATTTACATAAAATACACATACAATAATTTTCCATATATGTCTCTTCTCCAAATCCCCCATGCTGATTTTTTTATTAACATTATTTTATAGTGTGAAATCTCAAAATCATGTTGATTGAACTCGATTAGACTCTTGTGATTTTCTTTTGAGATAATTCCTATCTTGATTAAAATATGTTTTGAATATATTATGTACTTAATTGACAATTCTTATTTTGAAATACATGAAACTACACAAATTAGAAAGGCTTATAATATCATATTTTGTTCAATACTAATTAAAAAATGAATAAGTTGACTTTAAAAATAACTAGTAAAAATATAAGTTGACATGAATTAATTAATATACTTATGAATAATAATTAAAATAAATAGTTTCCCCAAATATCTTATAGTATTTCTCCGTGGTTATTTACATACAAATTCATTTCTAAGGTCCCTATCCCTCTCGCATCGATAGCTATAGTAGATAACGTGAAAGGGTATCTCATCATATAAAGATGGTGGGGCCAATGCCTCCTCATCAATGTTATGTGCCGTTAGTAAATAGAGTTCCAAAACCCTACTATTTTTTTAACTCGTAATGTATTTTTACAATCATAGAAAAAACATGATTTAAATAGAAAATTAATTTACTTATATACTTAGACAACTGTAAAGAGGTGTCATATCTTCTTCTTCTTCTTCTTCCCCCTCCTCTCTTGATGTTGGGTCTGTAAATTCAATTGGTACTTTTTATTTTCCTCTTCTTCTACTTTCCTTTGTCATATTTCTCTTCTACTCACAAATTTTAAGAAAATACTCTCAATCACATCTTCTCTCGCTACTTTTTATTTTGCAGTTTTTATAATTGGGTTTCGTTTTTATGTTTCTAGCATAGAAAGTGTCGCAAACATGGCATAAATGTGACGAAATTTTGCGCCACATTTGCGTCACACCCATAAATATAATATTATGAATAAGTATAGTTAACTATGCATATGAGTATATTAAATATTAATACTTATTATATATGTATTTTTATGTCTATATATAAATTTATTACATGTAATAAGTATATATAAGTATACACTATATGTATGTATATTATATTCTATATGTACGTTATATTATATATTATGAATTATGTATGTTTTAGTTATATATACAAAAATCATCTCCTAGATTTTGGTGGCATGTTGGATGTCTCGAATGTTTTTAGGGGATTACGAGACATAGATGTAATGTTCTTTATTGTTTTAAAATCTTTCAAACATTTTTGATGTTGTTAGTTTTAAAATGTTATTATTTTTACAAAGACCATTAAAATGCATTTGAATAATATTAAAATACTATTTTTTTTTACCGAGAACATTAAATTTTTATAAATAAAAATGTTAATATATAAATTTATTACATGTAATAAGTATATACTATATGTATGTATATTATATTCTATATGTACGTTATATTATATTATATTATATATTATAGATTATATATTATGAATTATGTATGTTTTAGTTATATATACAAAAAAATCATCTCCTAGATTTTGGTGGCATGTTGGATGTCTCAAATGTTTTTAGGGATTGCAGAGATATAGATGTAATGTTCTTTATTGTTTTAAAATCTTTCAAACATTTTTTGATGTTGTTATTTTTAAAATGTTATTATTTTTACAAAGACCATTAAAATGCATTTGAATAATATTAAAAATATTTGATAAAATTTTTTATTAAGAACATTAAATTTTTATAAATAAAAATGTTAATAAGATAAAATTCATACAAAAATACTCTGAAATACATGGTCAACCATCAAAATTAACTCATGAAGCCAACATTCCTCATACGTTTCCAAAGCATTAATGTATCCATGACAGTGAATCAATCTCGATGCAACTGTAATATGCTAATAGAATAAATTTTATACACCAAATTATTGCCTATTTGACATTGATCAAAATAAGAAATCATCCACATCTCATTTCATATATACCAAATTATTCATATATACCAAATTATTGATATGTCAAATTCGGGTAGATTTTAAAAAGTCAATTACATTTACAAATTAATTGAGTTGAATTCAAATTCCATATACAGAGAATTATTCTTAACTTAATTAGCATATATATCACATTGATTGTTGTGGTCTGTTGGACAGTTTGTATAACTGTTCTTGAAACCGAATTCTCCTTCTTGGAACTGCCTCTTTCCACATGTATATATTGTTCTGCTTTTCATTGAATATGACATCAAATTGTTCAAGCTACTTCAATGCTTGTCACTGGTATGAGAGCACTGCGATCTGAAGGAAGATTGTTTCATTAGATGCTAGATTTGGTGAAGATATCTAGAGATTTTTTTGGCGTTCAACTATCTTAGTAGTGTCGACTTGAGACTCGTTATGGCGTATTGGAAATCCCAGTAGTTGCAAAGATCAGTAGCCATTAATGTTTTTGACCTGGCGCAGACCTCAGGGAGTGTTTGCACAACAAAGATGGTGTAAGCGTTGTGATAACCGATCCATGAAAAAGAATGTAGAGGGATCAACGTGGAAGCGATTCACACGTGTTTGCAGAATTGGGAGCGATCTATTCTTTCATGAGTTTGGCATCCTGTAGACCTGTTTGTAAGTGGGAGTGATCGACATAGAAACCTTTCTGGCGTAACGTGTTTTCCTATCGTTTTCGGTGAAGCATGACAACTTTGACAGAGCCGTTGTAAAAGGAAACAACCATCCTATGAAGAGATCACAAAGATCAAGGTGGAATTCGTGTCTTCCACTAGCGCTTACTCTTCTCACATTCATCGTAGAAAAAGCAGCAGAACCAGTGTGGAGAAGAAGAGACTAGAAGATATTTCCATTCAGGCATTTGAAGCATAACATCAAATTACTGCAAACAAAACGTCACTCTGAAACACAAGTATTTCCTGTACTGCTGAGAGATCTTCGTCGCAAATCTTAACTAAACGGGAACGTCTTGTTATAGCCATTTAACTTGACCAGAGTGTGGCCTGCTGTTGGAATTCGTATTGGTCTTGGCATGTTTGAAAAATTGCCATTAGTCATTTTTCCTGCAAATGACTTGTCACCCTATGGACGAAATTTCCGTAGTTTGAGACTTCTGCAAAGAAGAAAGCAGGAGATCGGAGATCTTTGGAAAAGAATGTTATGATCCTTTCTATCCGTGGTCTGTAATTGAAGGCTCTTACCAGTTGCCTTGAGAGAATTATTCGCATACTATCCCTCACGTTCGGAATAAGAAGTTGATGTTGAAGAAGAGAAACATAAGCCATTTCTCCTCCAAAAAAATTATCTATAGACACTCCGTTGCTCGAAGGGTCAAATTATGGCGCCTTAAAGATGAAGATGTGTACAATTCTAAGGATCTTTGGGGAATCATCACTCGAAAAGTTGCACGTCTCACTAGTGTAGATGGGCAGAAAAAGTACAAGACGGTTGATGCAAAAGCCTTGATTTTAATCACTCTCGTCATTTTCAACAAGATTCAACCATAGTTACGATATGCAACAACATCAAAGGCATCCTAGCATGATCCCTCCATATTCTACGAATTGAAGAACCTTACAAAGATCCTCCATCTCTAGTCAAAGTTTTGTATACTCAATAAGTGACACCTTAAAGATGAAGATGTGTAAAATTCTCGGGATGTGTGGGAATCATCACTCAAAAATTTGTGCATCCCACCAGCGTAGATGGACATAAAAGTATGAGATGGTTGATGCAAAATCCAAGATTATGATCACTCTCAGCATTTTCAATGAGGTTCAACCACACGTACGATATGTGACGACATCAAAGGCATCCTAGGATGATCTCTCCACAATCTACAAGGTGAACAACCTTACAAAGATCCTCCATCTCCATTAAAATTTTCATATACTCAAGAAGAAAGATAACAAATTAGTAGAGGAATTCTTATGTAATCTATCAAACTACAAGAATGTTGTATATCACTAGGAGAGAAGGTGAAATATTAGTTCTTACTCCTATCACATTATGACCTCTTCCTTCCAAGTTCAAATGCTTGTCACAAAATTGAACATCACAAAACAAGTGGTGACCTTTGAAGAACTGGTGAATTTTCTCCAACAGGAAGAAACCATTCGGACAATTCTCATAGATTTTGAAGACAAGGCATTGATCTTGAGACAAGATAAAATTTGCAAGTCTCGAAAGTGACAACAAGAAAAGTAGCTCCAAAATTAACCAATATAGTAATAGAAGACTAAAAATGTAATAAATAGTGTCACATATGCACCACCAATACACATGGCACTATTAACTCATTGGTATAATGGCCTCACATTATGTAATTATGGTGAAGAGAGCACATATAGTTGTTGTAATTTAAAGCCATACGAGATGATTTCCTTTGCAAAAAGAAGTAGAAAGGATATGTCCGGCCTAGAAAGATGATCACTCAGATGAGGAAGTATCGAAATTAGTAAATTCCGCAACACACCAAAATGTTTTTCTAGTCTCCTAAATTTCACACCATCACAAAATGTTTTGTTGATTGATTATGGTGCCAACAAGAACTTGATAGGTAATAGGAAGCACTTTTATTCATTTAATGATAAAACCACTCGAGATCAAGTCTTAGTTGTGAAAAACAAGGAGCATGTTTTATAAGGAACAAGAAATGTCACCATTCTTGTTGAGACAAGAAGTTGTACCTTCACAAAGGTTCTTTATCTTTTGGGCTTGACCACAGGTCTATTTTCTATCTCTCAACTTTTAAATCACAAGCTCAAGGTGGAATTCATGGTCTAGAAAGGCATCAAAACATGTTCGGTATCATTAGAAGGTATGATACTTACATACTTTTTGAAGGATCATTTATTTGCATTAGATGTAGTTTCATCCTCTACGGTTACTTTATCTACTTCTATGGTTGAGTCTACTACACTCTAGAATTATCGATATACGAACCTTTCTATTGGAGTCCTCTGTCCGATAACTTACAAGGAGATAGTATGAGGATGACCTCTACTCTCCCATTCCTTTCCTCTTTTTTCGAGATGTTTGGAAGGAAAATAACATCAAGATCCTTTTAATCTGAGTAGCTTCCACGCTAAGAAACATCTCAAGGTCATGCAAACCGATGAGCAAGAACCCTTTCCTACTTCCTTTCGTGGCTTTCGAAGACTTCATGTTATTAATAGATGACTATTATCGTAATAGATGACTATTCTTGTAATAAATGAGGGTTCTTTGTCGAGAATAAAAGTGAAGCATTTTCTAATTTTCATATCTTCTATTAGCAATTTTTTAAGTCGAATGAGCAACTCCTTCTTTTCCTCTATTCAGATCAAAGGGGGAAATTATCATCAAATAAATTATTTGTATTCGTAAGGAAGCATGACATCAAACAACACTTTAATGCCCCTATATGCCCCAACATAATGGTATTAAATAATATCATAATCATAATTTCATGGAGATGGGTTGTTTTATGCTTTACACTTCCATGTTGGAGAATAGATTTTGGAAAGAATCATTCCAGAAACTGTATATCTTGTAAAATGGGAACCCACAAAGATCTTGTAGGACAAGAAACTTGAAGAGGTATGAAGTAATAAAATCCTTCAATATCCCATCTTATCACAAGCCTTAATCAATCTCCCGTCTTAAAATGTTTGGTTGTAAAACATATGTACATGTCCTAGTTATGAAGATGAATAAGATGGATACGAAGACACTCCAGATATAATTTTAGGGTATGTAGTGCCCAATCCTCTTCGACTTTGATCTTACTATGATTTTCCTTACTTTGGATTGGAGACATAGGCTTTGTTATCATATTTTATTAGTAGACATTGATAGATGGACATTATTATATTTTAATAGTATTATGATATACAAGATATGGATGTTTTAGAATTTTTTTCATTCTCGTGACTTATATGATAGATTACATGCATGGATTGATATTTCAAGTATGGATGATCTAGAGTTACCACTATAAATATATGCTTTGACACATTGGATTTTGACAAGTGGATTGTTGTTAGACAATCTAGTTATTCTTGTGATCTCATTATTAGTGATGAAATTATAGAATTCAAATATTTTGGAATTATAAACAATTGATGAAATTACTTTATTTTAGTGATGATTCAATAGTGTTATTTGATTTTGTGAATTGATATGTATATGTGCATTTTATTGTGTTAATGACATTGATATGGCCATGAGGCCGAAGAGTTATTGTTCTTATTTTGTAGGAAATTATAACACAACAAACAAGTTGACATATGAGACCAACAATGAAGGAGTTTTAGGTATCGGCAACAAGCCACCTTGGCAACATTTTTTTTTTGTGTTGTTATATTGTGATATTTTGTTAGGAGGAAACCTTTGGGGGGTGACCTCAAATGTGACCATGGGAAGATGTGTTGTTTCCCTTTTCATTATGATTATTTTATGAATATGTGATTTATTATTGTAATGTGTCCTACTTTATTATTGTTATTTAATGTGCCCTTATTTAAGTTGATTAATCATGTTAATTAAATTAATTTGGTATGTGAGCAAGGGGTATTTAATTTCGGTAGGTTTTCCTTGATTTTATTATGAATTTGAATAATATTTTATTGGTTTTAGTGTTGTGTACTCAACCATGCATGTCAAACTCGGATTTTGACTGAAAGGTTGTTTTTAGAGGCTTGTGGGACAAGTTAAGCTTATCCCACACCTCTTAAATTCACCTACCAGCTATACCTATGGGGTAAGGGATCAAAATTAGGCCCTATTATGTGATTTGAAAGCTAAAAAGGTGAAATTATTGCACCTTCTTACATATGCTTTTAATTGTTTCCTTTGGAGTTTGGTTAATGGTTTGTGTGTGAAAGGAGAAGTTTTCATATTCTCACCCACCAATTTATGATATTTGGATTTTATGTTTGACCATGTGATGTGGAGTTGGGGAGAAGTGATGTGGCATCCTAAAGGGTGTCACCTCACCTTCCTCTTCTATTTTCTATTTATTCAAGTTCATTTGAGGGTTTTGGGGTTACTTGATTTATTTTCACAGATTGCTTTTGGATGAGCTTGTTTTTGAGTTATAGTTAGGATCTTGGGATATTGTTTTGTGTTTGGATTGAACTGAAAAACCTGGAGCTTGTGCTTGTGGATTGGATATTCTTGCAATGGAAAGATAAAGGCTTCACCCATAATATTTTAACCCTACCCTTAACACAACGGTTGTATATTGTTATACTCTGTGCACTTTATTTTGTGTGGGCAAAGCTCTTTTGCACTCTCTCTCTCTCTACACACACACACACACACACACACACACACTATACACACACACACACACACACACACACACACACACACACACACACACACACACACACACACACACACACACACACACACACACACACACACACACACACACACACACAAACAATTAAATCCGGCTGCATTATCTCTAAAATTGACAATTAAAAGGAGTATTTCTCAAAATAATTTTTAATCAAATGAAATATATATACACACACACACACACACACACACACACACACACACACACTAAAACACCTCGTTATGTGTATATATCCTTTTAAACTAGCAACAAAAAATAGGGCAAATAATGCCATAACCCAATAAGGTAAATCTATTACAAATGCAAAATAACAAATAAAAATACAAGCATAATATATATACTAGGATGCACTATTAAATCCGGCTGCATTATCTCTAAAATCGACCCTTAAAATGAGTATTTCTGAAAATAATTTTTAATCAAATGGAACATATAAAAGGATTTATATATATATACTCAAACCCCTCATTATGTGTATATATCATTTTAAACTAGCAACAAAAATAGGGAAAATAATGCCACAACCTAATAAGGTAAATCTATTACAAATGCAAAATAACAAATAAAAATACAAGCATAATATACACACAAATTATTTGTATCCACCCTAAAATCCAAACCCTCAATTCTCCATACCTTCCTTAAGCTCCATGGCTTCCACTCCTCCAACCTACAAAACAAAATAAAGCGAATGAGTTACTTTAGGATAAAAAGAAGGATAAGAAGACCTCATAAGGATATTTCAGTTCTTTTGAAAATATATAAATCTAAGGGTTGGTGATAAACTCTCCATCACTTAAGTGATGGGAATTTTTTTGTGGGAATAAGATTTAATAAAATGGTATGGGTAATATGTGAATGGGGCCACTTAAGGGTATTAGAAAGTTAGAAATATATTGTGACACGTATTTTTAGAGATGAATGATTTTGTAAATGGATTTTAACTTTAAGGATTAATTAAATTCATTTTATACATGGGAAACTAGATAATGTTATAAAAGGATTAAAATTATTTGAACTTAATTATATGGTTAGGGTAAGTTGAGACCTTAGCCTTAGGTTATTAAGTAAATAAATGACATTAGAATTATAAGGATAAATTAATTAATTGTGAAAGGGGTAACATAGATAATGTTTTACAAGGGTTAATTATTTGAATTTAAAATGTATAGTTAGATGACCTCATGTGGGGCTTTGTTAATAAGTTGTTATGTGAAGTAAGAACTAAGCCAACTTATGAAGCATTGTCTAAGATGACAGTTTAAACAAGGCGAAATAATGGTAACCCTAGTAGAAGATTTAAACCCAAATTGTTTGAAATGAAGTAATAATAATTAAATTGTTAATTTAATTACGAAAACCTTATGAATATGTGGAATTTATTAATCATGAAATATTTAAACCTTGTTGGAGGTTATTTCTTACAACCTTTTTAAACAAAAAAATTACTCCATAATTTTGCTAATTAATTATGAGGTGTTATTTTGGGTTGTATGCATGGAAACCATGGGTGTTATAGGGTACGATACTACCTCAAAGGAACATGCTTCATGGATCCCGACACGAGAGAAGATATATGATATTCGTGATGTTTTCTATGATGAGTCATCATTTGAATCATCCCCATACAAAGAAGAGTCGATCATGACCTCTCCTCATAGATTTTTGCCACGCTTAAATGATGAACATAAATAATATTCATAGAAGAAAGATGATTTCTGAGGATATTTGTTAATTGATCTTGGTTATTTGGAAAAAAATCTTCACATCAACAAGAACATCAATGTACAATTTTTTTCAAGAAAGTATGAAGGACTCCCAATTTAAGTCTCTTCGAGATACTTCATCGGGATTCATAAGGATAATACAAGTGAGAATTGAGATAAATATTGCACTTATGAGTTTAGTGGTTTAAAAAAATTATCCTCATACATTTCGAGCGGCATTTAATTAACAATATTTATGAGAATCGATATATAAAATATTTATTATGGTTCTTTTCTCACCGATTTTAATATTGATTGAATCTTTGATTTCCTTAATGAGTTCCACTTCTACATGAACCTTATTTTATGTTCTTGACTTTGATAAAATATTTTTCTCAAACCCAAACGAGAAATAATGTGATTAAGTCAATTATTCATAAAAATTAAAAGAAGGAAAAAAAGGCCATAGAACTCTATTTTTACAAGGATATGAGATTAGCTTTGTTAGTGACTAGAAAATATCATATCTAGCATGAAAGAAAAAAAAATCATTTTGAATAAACTAAATTCCATGGCCAACATGATGAATTTAATATTCAAAATTGTTAAAGTTAAATAAACTAAAATCCATTGTAAGGTTTTGAACATACTTGATTTTCACGACATGAGAAAAAATCCAAGTGTTATGAACTCATGACTATAAGGTGATTTTAAGGGAAATCATCTGAATTTTTTTGTAAATAATGTAAACTTCACAATATATATATACCTTATTAAATTAAAATATCTAGAACAATATAAAAGATTTTTCACATATATATTCGTTAACGTGTGATAAAAAAATATACGAACTTCAAAACTTGCTTTGGTGCCATTGGAGTCCACAACTTTAGTGGTACCTCCTCAAATTATAACTACATAACCCAAAGAGGGGTGATTTTTAGTATACTAGTGGTTGCTCCTTAAGAAGAAAGTCTATGCCGATTGAGAGTTTTAGCATAGGATGTTTTTGGTTGTCTTAGGGGTTGTTTGGTTTGTAATATTGATGTGAATGAGCTACTTATCTAAGCCCATGAATAAGTGAACCAATATTTTGCAAATATTCAAATTAGAGATAATATATTATTCATCCGTAATTTAAGGTTGAATGTGAAATTTGGTGAGGGTGCTTCATATGTATGAGTGACACCATAATTTGGTATGTGTAGATAGATATTTAACATTATGTGATTGAAAACATGTTTATATCGTCGTAGACATATACATATGTGTTCCTACATGTGTGCATGCATGTATGTGTGTGTACATTTATATGTGTGCATATATACATGTAAATATGTGTAAGTTTTGTGTATAGGGTTACTATATTCTATAAGTAAATGAATGAAAAATTCCATGTTTGCGGTGGTAAGGTTAAAGTTATATTAGTGATTTGTGTATGGTTATTAGTTATGGCCATTGCATTTGTAATAAGTACATTACTATAAACTATTTAAAGCATGTTACGAGTTTGGTAGTGTGTATAGTCGGTTTTTGTATTTACAAGAGAGGAATTATTGTAAATATGTGTATTATATTACAAGTTTCTATTATTTGGCATGTCCATATATCTTCTAAGCACATTGTATGATCTGATTCTCAAGATTCCCAAAAACATGTTAACATTTTTGCATGGCCTCCATCATATTCTCTTGTAGCTAAGTTGTGTACAATACATGATATTCGTTTCTTACTATTGTAGGTACACATCAAAATGGAAAGGATGAATTTGAACCCATGGAATAGCACTTATTTGATAATGTTGCACACATCATTGGTGTTTGTATATTTTTATTAAAAGCATCTATAGGTTGGCCTAGCGAAGCCTTAGTTGCGATGTCGAATTCATTTCCCATATAGAGCAAGTTGGGTCCTCTAACATCATGTGCAATGCATATTTTTATTCACATAAGGTTGAACCAAAGTTGTATTTTAAACAATTCCAAGAATCATATGTATTTATAACCATTTTCTTATGGCATTGTTTACCATTAACCACCCGAGAAGAAGAAAGATAACAAAAGTTAGTCATATTGAATCGTATAGTTGTTGCAACAACTATAGCCTCATGGAATGAATTTAGTAAACCGAATTTTGGCCGGGATGTTAAGAATGGATTTGTGAACTCCCATTTTTGACTCATTACCACTGAAATATATGATGCTCTGTGGTACCAACACAAATATGGATGGCTTCAACTTCCTCTACCGGGGTGCCAAAAAATGTTGTGTATTAGATCATGTAGTTAAGGTTCTTTAATTGAATGTGTTGACCTTGGATTTATTAATTGCTAACATCAGTATATGTATTTTGTCTACATAATGTACTATCATTAATTGTTAATATCAATTGAATGTTTTCTACATATGTTGGATTTCTTAATTGCTAATTTCAGTATATGTATGTTGTCTATAGTTGTGTAATATTATTACATAATGTTCACCACAAGGTAATAACAAAAGTATATCATGTTTGGTCTTTTATGGAATCGATATAATGTTGAGTACAACTTCCATGTTTTAGGTAATGGAAAGAATGGATAATGTAGAGGTTATAACATCAACAATAGATCCAAGTGCTAGGTTTTGGATCACAAACTTGCTCTATAGTGGTCAAATAGGAATGGTAGAGTAGTATTTTATTTTTAGGTTTTATACAAAGTTGGGAAATAGATTCAATAGTGAGGATGAGCTCCCATGGACTGTTGGTGTATTTATATTATGATTTGACATATTTTAAGGTACTTTCATCATTACATATAAACCTCACCAACTTTAACAATGTCTTCATAATAAGAAGCTTCAATTACAAAGAAAATAACTTTCATGTTGTCACGAAAGCATCAAATACATTGGAATTCAGAACATTCCCCTCAAATTTTTTGGTGGCGTACATGTGTATAGTTCGCTTACGAGTAAATATTCCCTCGAGAAACCAATTCATATCGTATCGATATAATTTGTTAATGGTTAATATAGCTAATGGTTAATATGGTATCGAGCCTCGATTCACGCAAGAGGAGGGTATCCTATTGCGATGTTGTGGTTGGTCCTTGTCTTGCGTTAGTTTTCGAAACTCCTCTCTAGTTCCTCCTTGGTCGACTAGGATTACATGCGTACTCGTTTTATTTTCTATTTTAAAGGTGAAATAATATTGCTTCCACCTGAAGCCAACCAATTCTCCTCTCGAATTATATATATATATCTAAACTAATGAGAAATTTGGAGGATTTCACCCACATTGGCCACTTTGGTTGACATCCCACCATATTTTCTTCCTTGCGAGCTGCACACTTTAGTTTTATTTAATTGTGGTCAGTTGTGGAAGTGCGTTGGAGGATGGGAACCTGCATTTCCATTAATTTCTATCAGAAGAAAGGCATGTATTAATGAGACTACAAATCTTTCTGCTCTGTAAATTTCCTTCTGGTGGTTGGGTATGCACTTTTACCTAGTTGCATGAGAGCTTTGGGTGAAGGACTACTCTGGGAGGTGTGCACATTTGGATTGGTGCCTTCTTTTGTGCAGGATGGAACACATTTCTAATGCACTATCCACTTTTATTGGATCATTGTTCCTCCTTGCATATTCGCGGCCCTTACCAGTGCATTCCTGGCTGTGCCAACATTCTCCCAGCCTGTATTAAAAATGGGGGAAACTCTTGAACAGGCGTGGATTTTTCTATAGACCAGTTCTTTCATGTCCCTTGTGTGGACTATCTTGACCCTCTGTATGGTGAATAGTCCTTTAGTGTGGGATGAGTAGACTATTTTCTTTTCCTTGCTATGTGGGCTTGTATGGATTTGGCATGGACAGTTGATAGATCCTTGGAATGCATGGGTTGGTATTCCCTGGGTGCATGGGATATTACTTTGACTATGTGGGATTGTTTATTTATCCTTTACTTGTGTGAACAACAACGTGTTACCTCTCACTTGCGTGGGAAAGCTACATTCCCTTCACTTTTTGCATGGGCAATGCATTTGGCTGAGTGTGTGGATCTTACTTATGGTAATGCATTCCACTATTTATTCTTCAAAATGTGTGGAGGTTTTGGGATATTTCAAATACATGGGCTGCATATGAACTTTTCTTGATGAATGCATTTGAATATGTAATGGATCCGTTGGAAAGGTGTGTGAACTCTTTGGGAGAATGCCTCAAAGAAATGTTGTCTCATGGAATGCCATGATTGCAGGATATGCACATAATGGATTCATAGTACACATGACATTTTTTTGCTATCCCAAACACATTGATAAGCCTCTTTACCGTCGACATTGTTACTCAGCTATGTTAGCATACGTTGGATAACTGATATTTCTTAGGTGTCTATCCTATCACTTTATCTCTTCTTCTGTTATTCCATTATTCTCTCCTTCTGTTGTGGATCCTCTCCATTCATTTAGGGGAGTCCAGTACAATTTCTTTCCTATAAATATTGTACGTGAGCTTTGTGTTAGATAGAATAATATGAGATATACAATCTCTTCTATTTCTCCTTCATTCTCTGTCTCTCAGTTTGGTATCAGAGTGACTGAGCCTCTGACCTGTGTGCGTTGGACAGGAGTGCATCGTGCCGGTTCAGATTTGTGTAGGTTGGACATTCAATGTCAAGTGAACGCGGCAAATGTCATAGTGGCTTCATTGTCGAGGAGCACGGCCACATCCGTGTGTTCCAGGAGTGAGTGCGTGGAAAGCACACTGTTGTATGGCTCAATGACAGATGTTGAGACCTGTGGTGAAGGATATACAGTGAAACCTAGCTTGGCTTTTTGCCATAATCCACAGAAAGGCATTCCAATGACGGGCCCAATCCAGATCCAGTTCCTCTGCCGACTGCATTGAAGACAAGGAGAAACTATTTTCTTTTTCTACTGTGTGCGTTGGACAGGAGAAAGCACGTGTAGGAACAGCCAATCCTGTGAGAACAGCGTGGAAGAGTGTGGTCGTTGATCTTCTATTGTCTTGCGTACATGAAGGAGGAGTCCTGTTGTTCTTTAACTGCGTGAAAATCTTCAAACGTTAAGTCTTTTATTTTTGCCTCTGCTGTGCGTGTTGATGACAAATTTGCTTCGCATGGAGAGGAAACAATCTAAGGATCAAACACTTGCTGTTGCGTGGAAAGGAAAATGTGGAGGTCTCGCGGAGAGAGAACTTATTTTTGTGCACGGAGACCTTCAACCTGTGTAGCGCTGTCGAGGTAGTTTTGAGTCTACAATAGTTTCTTCAACACTATGTCAAATGTCAAGTGTAGACAACTCGATTGAGAGCATCAATAACACGGTCGCCATAGCTGAAAGCCACAATATCAACTCGCCAGACAGAGAACACCGTGGAGAAGCTCCTGAGAGCTCCGGGTTCTACTTTGCTTTGCTGAACGAGCTTCGAAATTGTGGCAATCTTGCATTCGACAAACTAGTTCGAGAAGGACTCCTTGAATACTTTCTTTTCGACGTCAGCTGCCAAGCAAAGTGAGTACGGGAAGAATTAGAAGCCGATACGATGCCGATTGTGACAACGAAGAAGAACACCCTACAAAGTGTTGCCGTCTCACAGCACGCGAATATCGCGAGCATCTACGAGCCAGTAATTCTCGACAGTGAGTCCAAATTGTAATAACTTTTCAAATAAATAAATATTTTTTTATTACAATGTCTGCTCCGAAGTTACTTCTGTCTGACGCTCAGTTGCTCAAAGGGCCTAATTTTGCGGCCTGGAAGACAAAAATGAAGACAATCCTTCAGTTTAAAGGATTATGGGAATTGTCACGAGTCTCGTGCCTACTCCCACAAACCCCAGATGAACTAATAAAATATGACATGGCTAGTGCTAAAGCCTTGATGCTTTGATAATACTCGATGATCGGTGATGATGTGCAACCGCATGTTGGGAATGCGGAGAAACCCAAAGAGGCCTAGGACAAGTTGGCAACCATTTATGAAGCCAAAAATCAGAAAAAGATTCTTCATCTTCATGAAGCTGCACACCCTCTCTATGGGGTCTGATGAGAAAGTGGAGGAATTCTTGCGTAGCGTGGTTGAGTTGAGATCGAGTTATTATCCCTCAGTGAAACGGTAGACGATAAACTTCTCGTCCCAATCACCTTGAGAGCACTCCCTTCTCAATTTCAAGTGTTTGTTACAACACTGAATGTGTCTAAACAAACAGTGACATTCGAAGAGCTTGTGAATTTGCTACAGCAGGAAGAGGCTATCACTTCATCGCATGGGGAGTCTCAGGACAAAGCCTTGTTCTCAAAGCCTAATCGTGGCCAGAAGAATCAGAAAGGTCCCCCAGAGAAGCCAAATCCAGCCCAACCCAAACAGAAAGATCAAAATTCAAAGAGATGGTGTCACATTTACAGAACCAATACTCACGACACTGATCACTGCTGGCACAAAAGCTTGCAACAAGGGCCTTCAAGCAATGCAAGCACATCCGGGCGTGAAGATTTTCAAAAGTCCAAACGACGTCCCAGATGGAGAAAGCAAAAAGGACATCTTGCAGCCAAACAAGAAGACGATGACTCTGATGAGGAGACATCAACGAGCCCATTGTAGTAAGAATCTTGTACTTGTCTCTCAAACTTCTCAGTCCACAAAGAAAGTCTGGTTGATAGACTCTGGTGCAAGCAAGCATATGTCAGGTGACAAGAAGGTGTTTGATTCACTACACGAAGAGCCAACCGAAGATCGAGTTTGGATAGTAGATGACAAAGAGTACATTGCGAAGGAATAGGGAATGTGACCATTCCTCCGGGTCACAAAAATGTACACTTACAAAGATACTATATATTCCTGGCTTGACTAGCAACCTTTTGTCAGTTACTCAGCTCTTGAATCATCACCTTAAGGTTGAATTTCTTGTTCAAAATGGCATTAAATCATGCTTAATATCCCGAAAAGGTACGGTTCTTGCTAAAGCTTTTGTAAAAGATAAGTTATTTGCTTTAGATACTGTTTCATCTTCTGCAGTGGCTTTATCTGCTTCAACAATAGAATCAACTGCCTTATGGCATTTTAGATATGGACACTTGTCGGTCGGTTCATTGCACCATATGAGTTCAAAAGAAATGGTCCGTGGACTACCCAAATTGTCCAGTTCTTTGCCTATTTTCCATGGTCAGTCTCTTGTGGGAAAACAACACGAGATCCATTTCAAGCGAGCACCTTCCATGCCAAGAAGTGTCCAAGGTAGTTCATACTGATCTGAACGGCCCATTTCCTGCTTCATTTTCAGGATACAAATACTTCCAGTTGTTTGTGGATGATCACTCTCGCAAGATGTGGGTATATTTCCTAAAGCAGAAAAGTGAGGCTCTTCAACACTTTCAAAACTTCTATCATCGTGTTGTCAAAGAGTCTAGACAACCACTTCTTCTACTCCACTCAGATCGAGGGGGGGAATTCACATCAAAGAAGTTCTTGGCCTTCCTAAACCATCACGGCATTAAGCAGCACCTGATTGCTCCCTACACGCCCCAACAAAATGGCATTGTTGAGCGCAATCGCACAGTGATGGAGATGGCTTGCTGCATGCTATCAACTGCAAAGCTAGGAGAACGCTATTGGGCTGAAGTAGTACAAACGGCTGTATATCTTCTCAATAGGGAACCAAAAATATTCTACTGAAAAAGATGCCAGAAGAGGTATGGAGTGGTAAAAAACCATCAATTTCTCATTTGCGAGTATTTGGTTGCATAACATACATGCATGTCCCAGCTCAAAAGAGAAAGAAGGTAGAGCCAAAAACACTCCCGTGTATTCTTCTTAGCTACAGTACTACCTCGAAGGCGTATCATCTCATGGATCATGAGACAAAGAAAATATACGAGAGTCGGGATGTGGTTTGTGACGAGTCATCCTTTGACTCAATAGTATCAACAGAAGATCCACTTCCAAACACATCTCACCGATTAGTCTTTGAATCAGATGATGAGCCGAAGGAGACTACTCAGAGAAAAGAAATGCTGCCAGGAGAACTATTTGTTGACCTTGGAGAACTACAGAATGTGACTCCACATCAATCCTCACGGCAACGACACAGTTCTTCTCAAAAGTAGTCAAGTTCTCGTCCAAAGTGGGTACAAAGCACTATTAAGGACTCACATTTGCAACAACTCCTAGAGACATCATCCGGAGTCAAAACAAGGAGTCAAACAAGAAATGAGGTAAACTTTGCACTCATGAGTTCATTGATGAATAGCTCAAGTCGAGATAATGGTCGTGAAGCACTCAGTCAAACTCGGTGGAAGGAAGCTATGGAAACAAAATATGACTCACTCATGAAAAATTGGACATGGGAACTTGTCGAATTGCCTACGGAAAGAAACCCATAGGATGAAAATGGGTTTTCAAGACAAAATATAAGGCGAGATGGATCCATCAACAAACATAAAGAGTGACTTGTAGCCAAAGGATATGCTCATAAAGAAAGAATCGACTATGAAGAAACCTTTGCACCCACTGCGAAGATGAAGACCATCGAGTAGTTTGCGCACTTGCTGCAAAGACACGAAAGGATGGAGACTTCAGCAGATGGACGTCAAGAGTGCTTTTCTAAATGGTGATCTGAAAGAAGAAGTATACATGACCCAACCTCAAGGATTTTTGATGAAAATCAGCCTAAAAAGGTATGTCGTCTCATCAAATCTCTTTACTGATGAAACAAGCTCCCGTGGGGCATGGGTATATCAAGATCAACGATCACCTTTTGTAGCATGGGTTCACTCGTAGCCCCTCAGATTCAAATTTGTATATAAAGAAGGTAGGAAAATAAATTGTCATTCTGGTTGTTTATGTAGATGATCTTGTGATCACTTGTAGTTCGAAGATCAGTTGATATTGTAAAGAATGATCTCAAAAGAACCTTTGACATGACAGATTTGGGCTACTACATTACTGTCTTGGCTTGGAAATATGGCAAAAGGAGCATCACATCTTTGTCTCCCAGGACAAAGTACGCCAAGAAACTCCTGGAAAAGTATAGAATGTCCAACTGTAAACCTATATCCACTCCCATGGAAAAAGGCTTGCAACTTTTAAGATTCCAAGAATCACCTCAAGTAGATGCTACTCTCTATAGGCAATTTTTTAGAGGGCTCATCTATTTGACATACACTGACCGATCTCTGCTATGCTGTCGGCTATCTTTCTAGGTTCATGCAGAGCCAAAGAAATGTCACTGGAATGCAAAGAAAGCATGTTTTGAGATATGTTCGAGGAACAACTAATTATGGTGCGGAATATAAAAGAATGATCAATTATTCCTATAGGGATATGTTGACTCGGACCACGCTAGATCATGTGATGATAGGAAGTCAACTACAGGATACATATTTCATCTCGGATCTGGACCTATCTCGTGGATAAGCAAGAAGAAAATTTTTGTTTCTATCTCATCCACGAGAGGCGTAATATCATAGCCACATGAGGAGTCCGTGTGCGAAGTGATATGGATACATCGCATTATGGATGACACAGGAATTGTTGAAAAATAGTCACCTATTCTCTATTGCAACAATCGAGTGTGTTGAAGCTCGTGCGAATCAGTCTTTCATGAACGAACAAAGCATATTGAAATTGACTGCCGTTTCATTCGAGAGCACGTCTTGAACCATCAAATTCAGCTCCAAGATCTTGTCCCTACTTTTGAAGCACAAGTTGCTGTCATTCTCACTAAATCCCTTGGAAAGTGAAATTTGAATCTTTCGAGGTCACATTTGCAAGAATAATGTAATAAGGGGGAATGTTAGCATACGTTGGATAACCGATATTTCTTAGGTGTCTATCCTATCACTTTATCTCTTCTTCATATTCTATTATTCTCTCCTTCATTGTGGATCCTCTCCATTCATTTAGGGGAGTCCAGTACAATTTCTTTCCTATAAATACTATACGTGAGCTTTGTGTTATATTGAATAATATGAGATATACAATCTCTTCTATTTCTCCTTCATTCTCTGTCTCTCAAGTGGAGGCACTTGCTATTCCTTTCTTGCCACCGGAGGATTTTCCAATAGAACCGCCACTAATTTTGACATTATTGTGGATGCTATTTTTGGGTTTTCCTTCCATGGCTGCAAGCAAGTGAAATAAATAGGTACAATTTAAACTCCCGGACTTCTACATTGCAGTTCATTTCCGGCATGGTTCATCCTCCCTGACCTCTCATAATTCCCATGCTTTAGTTATCTTTTAGAACTTAATAAAATTTTAAAATATTAGGATTTTAGTACCGTTAAATGTTTATTTCAAATCGTTGCAAAAACGATGAAATGTCGTGTCGTAACTCACGAAATCAAAATAACTCTTCTACATTAAACCATGAACTTCCACCCTCATTCTGAGGTGATTTAGAAAACTTCTTACCCAACTAGATCGCTTCAATCTTGGTTTATCGACAAGACAAGATTGACTTCCCAGTAATAATGTTGACCTTCTCCTTGTTTAAATAGTTAATTTTTGCATTTTTCGAGAGACTCATTAAGTACCCTTTGTAACTCTGAAAATGAGATGTTAAGCTTCATTCATGTACCTTGGTATGTAAGGAGTCACCTTGACCTTTGGATTGACCCCAAATTAAAATATGAGATATTTTTGACACTCTTATAGGAGCCTTGTTACACTGTTTTAAAGTAGTAGAAACTTGTTAAATCTAGAAAGTTGGATTTTGTTTTGAACCGCCATTTGAAACTTGGATAGAAAAAGTATTTCCCGTCTTCATAAACCTCTAGTGTTTATACTAGACAATTGCATGGAACATTCAGTTTAGGGAAAATAACTTTTCTAGATAGTTAGGCAAAGCCATTTTGTAGGCCTCCGGTCATAGTTTGACGAGGTCAAATAGGACCAATTTCGAATTGTCGCTCCAGAAAACTTATCACCGTTTGAAAATGGTTTTCTGGTTCTTAGTCCCGTCGACTCTGATGAATTCTCCTTATATAGGGAGCTTGTAGGAAGTGTCTCGTTGTGTGCTCATCCATCGAACGTTAGTTTTGGATGTGCTTTTCGATCCCTTGTGCTAACTTTTGTCCATTTACAACTGGGTCAACTACGACCAGTAGCCCTCGAACAACTAGCCGTCAAACGCAAACCGCTCACTTTTTCCCAATTCTATCAATTAATATGAAATCTTTGTTTATCTAGGGACTCATAGAAAGTTTATCGTGGTGTGCGTTCTCATTAGAAGACAACTTTTAGAAGTAGTTTCTTAGCTTGAGCCCATTTTGAACGTTTTGCGCTAGCAAGAAAATGTAAAATAGGAAGCTCCGGACCCTCGTCGGTTGCCAAATCACCGTAGATACTTTTGACGCATGTAAATAACTATTTAAAACATTGTAGTGTAACTTGTTGTGTGCATTAAAACCTTTTACAAAACGGTGTTTTCTCTCTCTTTCCTTCTCTCTCTCTCTTGGGTTACAAAATGAAGTGAAATGAAATGCATTGAATACATGTATTTAAACCTTTTATTTCAATTGAAAATTTTTAATTATTATAATATGTAAATGGGAAACTAAAAAATTATAATTATGATTGATTAGGGTGGATGCCATGCCGTGAATTATCACCGATATCATGCTCATGTGGTTCTACAGGATGAAAGAATGATGACGAAAAGGTGATGTGTAATTCATTTATTTATCTTTGTAATTTATATAGTTTACTCTTAGATGAATAAATGTATAGTGTTGTCTCCGTTACAATTTCGTTAAATTTGATAATTTATTTATATGTATGAGATGGTGTTTTCAACAACATCGAGGAAATGTGTGTTTAATCCTAGGTTCAATTTAGATTTATAGTATACCCGGAAAAAAGGTTTGATATTTTTATAAGGTAAATGAATTTGAAGTAATATCTTGTAGTGCATTTTTGTGTTCAATAAATGATTAATGAGTCATCTTGTGCATTCATACTTTGTAAATGTAATAAAGATAATTTAATCGTAACACTTTACTCTTGTTCAATATCAGAGGACAACTTGCTTTCATGTGTGATACTCCTTACCGTAGAAGACATTGAAAACCATAGAGTGAACTTAAACCCTGCACTCGATGGAAATCTCCTAGTTTGAGTAAACAAGAGCCCAAGAATGGGTTTATCGACTTAGTATGGTTAGTGACATTTTTATAATCCCGTCTCGATAGAGCAACACAATCAAACTTTTTGGAGTATGTAGAGTTAACTCCTTCCTAGCCTAGAGGACTACCTTTTCATCCAAAGATAGACTTAAAATTAAAGTTCTTCATCAAGTGAAAACCTGTTAGATCCAGATGTCATAGATGGAGGTTGTGACTTATTGTTCTAGGTATTAGATTCTCATTAATGAACCCCTTTTCTCCGATTACCCAAATGTGTTACCTTGGTATTCTCTCAACATAACACCTTGGTCCCTTCTCGAAGACAGTTTAGCATAAATTGGTCCTCTCGCTTAAAAATCATATTTAGTTGAGGGGTAGACCCTTAGGTGAAGTTGGAATTAATCTAAAACAAAGTTGATTCAGATGTTAACTTAGGGTTTGTGTGTAGCTTCAAGTCTTCTAATAATTTATGTCTTCAAGAGGTTAAACACACTTCGTAACTCATTTTCCAAGACAATGCTAATAATAAAATGATTTTGTGACGTAGAGAATAAAGCCTATAAGAGTAAAAACGAGATTTGGGGTTCGAGAATAATGCCACTCTTGGAGACCTTATATCTCAATTAAAAATACTCTTTTGTTTCAAAGAATATGAATTACCTTGGTGACTTCAACCTTCGAGAAAACCAAAACACCTATATAAAACAAAATGGAATTTCTCAGTCATTGAATTAGAATAACTATGGTAGGGAAATAAATTTTCCGAGATCGAGGAATGTTCTTTGGCAAAAATCTATCTTGTATCTAAATCTCCGTCAAATCTTAATATCGCTATATGAACACCAAGTCACATCCACTTGAGTTGTAAGAGTAAAAAAGTAGACATTTAATATATGTTCGAGAAGAATATTCTTAACACAATAACAAGATAATTAAGTATTTTATATGCATTCAAATTATGCCAAATAAGTATGCAAGTTATGGGAAATTTTGTAAAGAATAAGAAGCTAATTTAAAATGGTCAAACTTTAAATTATATGTGGGATGAACTTAAAGTTTATGTAGATGGAAAATGGAGGAAGTTATCCTTGCACAATAATGTTCTTGGAGTGTTAATCATCACTAAAATACAATTACGAAATGTTGCATTGTGGGTTCACCATTCCTAAATTCATTTTTCTTGTGGTTGGGTCATTACTAGTAACCATTCATTGGGAAAAGTGTGGCATTGACATGCCTATGTTTTTTTCCATGTATCTATGTGAGTCAATAACTTATGTAATTGTTGTATGCAATTCAATTTTATGTTCCTAGAGCCCTTGTTGTGTTGTGTGTAGTGAGCAATGTAAGTCAAAAACATATTATCCTAGTATTTTACTATTGTAATTGTGTGTGTAAAATGTGGGCACTACATATGGTATCAGAGTGAAGGTTCATGCTCTCGAACCTCTAGGATGGATCGGAGTTGTGATGATTCTGCATGGTGGTGGTGGATATTGGAAGAGCAATGTGATATATGTTGTAATGTGAACAATGGTGTAATTGTGGCCTTATGGAAGCACATGTGGTGCATGTCACTTAGTGCGTATTAGTTATCATATTGATGTGCTTGTGATGAGAGTATTCACTCTCTATGTTTTTATTCAATGAGGAATCCGTGTGTGATGTACCGCCTTGTTGTTTGTGAACGAAATGTTATTGTGGATTGCTGAGGGTTAGAACATTTTGGATTTATGTGATATGAAGGTGTATTGATGTATTGCATGACAAAATTGATGTAAAGTGAATCACAGTTTATCGTGATGTCATCACCGTATTGTGATTTGTTGTGTGCATCATCGTGTTGTATTGTAATTATCTATATGTGGTAAGGTTAGACATTGTGTTCCTCATGCGTATCATTCATGTAATATGTGATGGTTCATGTTGTGAGTTAGGGGCATATGGTGAGTATGATCCCTAGTGTATAATGATTTCACCTCAAGTGCAAGATGTGGTAATGTGATGTATCGTAAACCATGAAAATAATGATTATGTTATACCTTGTATATATATACCATGCGTAAAATGTTATGGTTAATGTGCATGAATCACCATTGTGTTAGTGATGTATTTATGTGTATGTCGTGAACCTTACACTAGACGACCTTAAGGGGATGAACTGTCAAGAGTGTATGTGTGGAGAGAGGAGGCGCGGACTAGGTTTTCATAATCTTGAGCCGAGTACGAGTGAGGAAGTGGAGTCTTATATAGATAGAAAACCCACTTCTATTTGTTTAGTGTACTTTGAGCTTGCTCAAGATATTTCGGTGCGCACTACCTTAGGCTCAACTTATGCTATTAGAGTTCCCTGCTCTTTCTTATTGGATTTTTCATTAGACAATCCTATGTAATTTTGACTATGTTGATCCTTGTGGGAGTTTGGAGGGATGATTCAGCAGAGAGATGATGACAGTTACATTATTTGATATACTCATTTCTAGTTACATGTATATTTTTATGAGCCGAGTCTCGATGTTCGAGTGCCAGCAACTCGATGAGTACCCCTTTGGTGGCAATATGAGGCCACATAGTTATTGTAATGTGCTATTTTTCTCAATACATATTTTATTCGTAACTTAATCTTTATCTCTTTTATTGTTAGAACCAGCCCTTTTTTTTATTGACATGTTCTTATATTGTGGGCATTTATTTGATTGTTGCATTAAAATTTGGATTTTTCACTAACCATGGCTAATTAGCCATTTGTTTTTCTTACTTTTAAAACTTTCTTTTCATGTTTAAAAGTTTTATAGCCTTGCCCAAGGCTTTTGATTTAGCCACTTGGCATTTGATTGGATTATTATGCTGTTTATAATGTCGTAATGTGTTGGAATAGGGTCATGGGATTAACCATGGAGTGGTTGAACCTATGGAACCGCTCCATTGTATGGGGTATGTCCCTAGGAGTTACGAGATAACTAGCGGGTTGTTGTACCACGAGTTATTATGTCACTTGGGTTGGGGGTGATGGGGCTCTATGTGCCTAGGGCCATAGGGTGACCCGACCTCATTAAAAGGAGAAAGGAGACGAGCCTCTATGGTTGAGTGACCTGTTATTCTTTATGGCACTCTATGGTTGAGTGACCCAACTTGGTTTTGACACTATGATTCTTTCTCTATGAGAGGTATATGGAGGTTATTTGGTGATGCTTTGGGATGGTATATGGAATTTTATTTTGTGCTTTTAGAGATATCTAGGGGATTGTTTCATGATGTCTTGTTATGTGAGGAGTTGGTATAATGAGTTATGTGTACTCTTGTGAGTCTCGTTAGACATTGTTATGATTGAAGCTTGACTCTCCCCTTGGTTGGTATGGACTATTGGATATTGTCTTGGCACTATGTTGGTACAGTCATGGATTTTGGGTCATGTGATACCCGTTGTATATGTATCAAAGATGTTGACCTGTTTTTCAGTCCATATGTGTGTACTAGATCTATGTCTAGGACATAATTGTTGGAAATTATTTGCTATGTGGTCTACTTGTTGTCATTCCATGGTTTGGTGAAACCCTTGTGATGTGATATGGTCATGAAAGTATGTAAAAGTATGCTTGTGAAATTTTAGTGTTGTGTATGACCCTGGTAGGGTGTTGTGACTGTAGTTCATGATGGGAACCCACAGGAATGAATAAACTAAAATTCTACAAAAATGAAATTTTAAAGGACTTAAATTAAGAATAATGTTAATAGAAGGAGATTAATGAAATAATGAATAAGAGGGAACTACCAATCTTCACAGAACCTTGAAAGTTAAAATTTCTACCAAATGTTCCTAGGGCCACCCCGTGACTGTGATTTTGTATCTAAAATCTTAACCATAGAGTGCACTTTTGCCATTATTTGTTCTTTGTTGCTTACCATTTCTTTTCCTCTGTGTTTTGTCACATCTAGACGCTGTTTTGTGTAATGCCCCATTCACCATTCTTAAGTGTTTAATGTTGTTGTGCTCATGTTGATATTTTGTTGGCTTCGCCCTTTTCAACTACCCTGTTAAGGAAAATCTCGTTCTTGAATTATTTAGGTGGTTTGAATGATGGCTTGATGTTGTTAGGGCATGACCAGCTAGAGGGAACATCTACATAATTATAATTATTATTTTGAATTGTCGATTATTTTTCTTATTATTATTTTGGTCAGGCTCGTAAGTGGGTCCTTGTTAATACGATTAATAAAGTATTAATGAGTTGTAATAAAAATAATAATATTATTATTATTTTAATTATCGATGGACGATAACTTCATCATCTGATCGTCGATTTGTTATCAACTTTATTGTTAATTATCGATAAGTGATTTTATTGTTTGGATTGGTCGCTTCATGGATCGAGCCTCGATTCATGCAAGAGGAGGGTATCCTATTGCAAACGTTGTGGTTGGTCCTTATACTGCGTTTGTTTTCAAAACTCCTCTCTAGTTCCTCCTTAGTCGACTGTGCTTACTTCCGTACTCGTTTTATTTACGCTTTCAAAGGTGAAGTAATATTGCTACAACCTCAAGCCGACCAATTCTCCTCTCGTATTATATATATATATATATATACACACACACACACACACACACACATATATATCTAAATTAATGAGAAATTTGGAGGCTTTCACCCATGTTGGCAACTTTGGTTGACATCCAACCATATTTTCTTCCTTGTGAGCTGCACACTTTAGTTTTATTTAATTGTGGTTAGTTGTGGAAGTGTGTTGGAGGATGGGAACCTGCATTTCCATTAATTTATGTCAGAAGAAAGGTTTGTATTAATGAGACTGCAAATTTGTCTACTCTATAAATTTCCTTTTGGTGGCTGGGTATGCACTTTTACCTAGTTGCGTGAGAGCTTTGGGTGAAGGAATGCTCTGGGAGGTGTGCACATTTGGATTGGTGCCTTCTTTTGTGCAGGCTGGAATGCATTTCTAATGCACTATCCACGTTTTGTTTGGATCGATGTTCCTTCCTTGCATGTTCACAGCCCTTACCAAAACACTCCTGGCCTATGCCAGCATTCTCCTAGCATGTATTAAAAATGGGGGATACCCTTGAACAAGCGTGGATTTTTCTTACTGCACTAGTTCTTTCATGTCCCTTGCATGGACTATCTTGACCCTCTGTATGGTGAATAGTCCTTTAGTGTGGGATGAGTAGATTGTTTTCTTTTCCTTGCTATGTGGGCTTGTATGGATTAGGCATGCATAGTTGATTAGGCATGGACAAATTGATAGATCCTTGAATGCATGGGATATTACTTTGCTATGCAGGATTTTTATCTATCCTTTACTTGCGTGACCAAAAATGTGTTACCTCTCACTTGTGTGGAAAGATACATTCCCTTCACTTTTGCATGGGCAATGCATTTGGCTGAGTGTGTGGATCTTACTTATGGTAATGCGTTCCACTATTTATTCTTCAAAATGTGTGGAGGTTTTGGGATATTTCAAATACATGGGTTGCATATGATCTTTTCTCGATGAATGCATTTGAATATGTAGTGGATCTGTTGAAAAGGTGTGTGAATTGTTTGGGAGAATGCCTCAAAGAAATTTTGTCTCATGGAATGCCATGATTTTATGATATGCACATAATGGATTCATAGTATACATGGCATTTGTTTTCTATCCCAAACATGTTGATGAGCCTCTTTACCATGGGCTTGTTACTCAGCTGGAGGCACTTGTTGTTCCTTTCTTGCCACCGAGGATTTTCCAATAGAACTAGCCACTTGATTTTGACATTATTGTGGATGTTATTTTTGGGTTTTCCTTCCGTGGCTACAAACAAGTGAAATCAATCGGTGGGATGTCAACTCCTCAACTTTTGCCTCACTAGTTCATTTGCAGGCATGGTTCATCGTCCTTGACTTCTCATAATTCTCGTGCTTTAGTTCTCTTTTACAACTTAATAGAATTTTAAAATATTAGGATTTTAATACAGTTAAATGTTTATATCAACTCATTGCAAAAACAATGAAATGTCGTGTCGTAACTCATGAAATCAAAATAACTCTTCTGCATTAAACCATGAACTTCCACCCTCATTCTGAGGTGATTTAAAAAATTCTTACCCAACTAGATCACTTCAATATTGGTTTATCGACAAGATGAGATTGACTTCCCAGTAATAATGTTGACCTTCTCCCTATTTAAATAGTTAATTTTTGCATTTTTGGAGACTCATTAAGTACCCTTCGTAACTCTAAAAATGAGATGTTAAGCTTCATTCGTGTACCTTGGTATGCAAGGAGTCACCTTGACCTTTGGATTGACCCCGAATGAACATATGAGATCTTCTTTACGCTCTTATAGGAGCCTTGTTACATTGTTTTACAAGAGTGCGCAAAAGTTTTTAAATCTAGAAAGTTGGATTTCATTTGTAACTTCCATTTGAAACCTAGATAGAGAAATTATTTCCTGTCTTCGTAAACCTCTAATGTTTATACTAGAGAATTGCATGGAACATTAAGTTTAGGGAAAAGAAATTTTCTGGATAGTTAGGCAAAGCCATTTTGTATGCCTCGATTCACGGTTTGACGAGGTCAAACAGGAGCAATTTCGAATTGTCACTCAAGATAACTTGTCACCGTTTGAAAATGGTTTTTTCGTTCTTAGTCCCGTCGAATCTGATGAATTCTCCTTATATAGGGGAACTTGTAGGAAATGTCTCGTTGCATGCTCATCCATCAAACGTTAGTTTTGGATGTGGTTTTCTAAGCCCTCGAGCTAACTTTTGTCCATTTACAATCGGGTCAATCGCGACCAAAGTAGCCCTGGACAACTAGCCATCAAACGCAAAACCGCTCAATTTTTCCCAATTCTATCGGTTACTATGAACTCTTGGTTTATCTAGGGACACGTAGAAATTTAATCGTGGTGTGTGTTCTCATTAGAATATAACTTTTGGAAGCAGTTTCTTAGCTTAAGAGCCCATTTTGAACATTTTTTAGCTAGTAAGAAAATGTAAAATAGAAGCTCCAGACCCTCGTCGGGTTTCCAAATCACTCAGTAGACACTTTTAACACATGTCAATAAGTGCTTAAAACACTATAGTGTAACTTGTGTGCATTATAACTTTTGACAAAATGGTGTTTTCTCTCTCTTTCCTTCTCTTTCTCTCTCTTGGGTTACAAAATGAAGTGAAATGAAATGCATTGAATACATTTCTCTAAACCTTTTATTTTGATTGCAAAATTGTAATTATTATCATATTTAAATGGGAAACTGAAAAAATGATAATTATGATTGATTACGGTGGATGCCATGCCAGCGAATTATCGCTGATATCATGCTCATGTGGTTTTACAGGATGAAATAATGATGATGAAAAGGTGATGTGTAATTCATTTATTTATCTTTGTAATTTATATAGTTTATTGTAAAATAAATAAATGTATAGTTTTGTCTCATATTACAGACTATTATATTTGATAATTTGGTTATATGTATGAGATGTTGTTTTCAAGGACATATAGGAAATGTGCATTTAATCCTAGGTTAAATTTTGATTTATACTATACCTGCGTAAAAAGTTTTGATATTTTTATAAGCTAAATGAATTTGAAGTAATATCTTGTAGTTCATATTTAATGTTCAATAAATGATTAATGACTCATCTTGTGCATTCATACTTTGTAAATGTAATAAAGAGAATTTAATCGAAAAACTCTACTCTTATTCAATATCAGAGCACAACTTGTTTTCATGTGTAATACTCTTACCGTAGAAGACATTAAAAATCGGTGAGTGAACTTAAACCCTACACTCGATGAAAATATCTTAGTTTGAGTAAACAAGAGCACGAGAATGGTTTTATCGGCTTATTCAAGTATGGTTAGTGACATTTTCATAAACCCATCCGATAGAGCTTCACAATCAAACTTTTTTGAGTATGTAGAGATAACTCCTCCTTCCTATCCTAGAGGACTACCTTGTCATCCAAATATAGACTTAAAATTAAAGTTCTTCATTGAGTGAAAACCCTGTTGGATCCAAACGTCATATATGGAGGTTGTGAATTAGTTGTTCTAGGTCTTAGACTCTCATTAATGAACCCCTTAGCTCCGCTCAGCAAAATTTGTTACCTTGGTATTATCTCAACATAACACCTTGGTCCCTTCGGAATACATTTTAGCATAAATTGGTCCTCTCACTTAAAACTCATAATTAGTTGAGAGGTAGACCCTTAGGTGAAGTTGGATTTAATCTAAAACTCAGTTGATTTGAATGTTAACTTAGGGTTTTGTGTAGCTTCAAGTCTTCTAATCATTTATCTATTCAAGAGGTTAGACACACTTCATAAATCTTTTTACAAGACAATGCTAATAATAAGACCATTTTGTGACATAGAGAATAAACCATATAAGAGTAAAAACTAGATTTGTGGTTTGGAATAATGCTTCTCTTTGAGACCTTATATCTCCATTAAAAATACTCTTTTGTTTTAAAGAATATGAATAGCCTTGGTGTGTTCAACCTTCTTAAAAACAAAACACCTATATAAAACAAAATGCAATTTCTCAGGTCATTGAATTAGAATAACTATGGTAGGGAAATAACTTTTCCGAGATCGAGGAATGTTTTTGGAAAAAACTATCTTGTATCTAAATCTCCATCAAATCCTAATATCGTTATATGGACACCAAGTCACATCCACTTGAGTTGTAAGAGTTAAAAAGTATACATTGAATATATGTTCGAGAAGAATATTCTTAACACAATAACAAGATAATTAAGTATTTCATATTCAATTGAATTATGCCAAATAAGTATGAAAGTTATGGGAAATTTTGTAAAGAATAAGAAGCTAACTTAAAATGGTCAAACTGTAAATTATATGTGGGATGAACTTAAAGCTTCTATAGATGGAAAATGGAGGAAGCTATCCTTGCACAATAATGTTCTTGGAGTGTTAATCATAACTAAAATACAATTAACCAAATGTTGTGTTGTGGGTTCGCCATTCCTAAAGTAGTTTTTCTTATGGTTAGGTCATCACTAGTAACCAGTCATTGGGAAAAGTGTGGCATTGAAATTCCTATGTTGTTTCCATGTATCTATGTGAGTCGATGACTTATGTAATTATTGTATACAATTCGAGTTTTGTTCCTAGAGCCCTTGCTATGTTGTGTGTAGTGAGCAATGTAAGTCAAAAACAAATTATCCCGGTATTTTACCGTTACGATTGTGTGTGTAAAAAGTGGGCACTACATAAACCGTCTAGTATATTTGGTTTCTTATCGCTCAACCTATACAATATAGGGAAAACTAAAATTATTTAAAATAAATGTATGTGCATACTGTACCATACTTGTACCAAAGATCCCGACAACCTTGTATTTTCTTCAATTAATGAAAAAGTTGTTTTTGGAAACCGCATGTCATGATTTAGAGTCATATATTCGACATCGATGTGAATTTCCTAGCATTCACATTACCCACAACGCACAATGTCATTAGTAAAAATGATGAAGAACATTAGAACCAATATAGCTTTTTTAAAGATTGAATTTTACCAAGGAACAATTTGAAGTTTTAAAAATATGAATTAAAATTCTTGGATATGAAGGTATTTGAGAGAAAAATAAGGAGACAAAAAGAATATGTAAATGGAAAAGATGATGTCTGGACATCCATGAAATGTGAATCAAGATCTTGATGAAGTTAATATCTTACAATCCTAAAATGAACTAAATGGATCAGCTAAAGAAATACCAAAGAAGGATGAGGAAATAATGAAATTTAAAAAGGGTAATCAATCACTTGCATCAAGTGCAGTGAGATATTCAAATTTAAATATCTAACCTAATATTCACATGATACTAATAACACATAGACAGATATATGGAAGACATGATGATATGTAGTAGAAAAAGAGGGAGGTGAACAATTAAGATTCTCCTTGCAACAATAACATCAAAATGGAACAAACTAGATAGATATGCCCAACATTTTAGAGGAGCTCAATATAAAAATTAAAATGTAGAAAAGTAGGTTCAAATTAATATTTTAAACTATATGAGTTTATCAATGAAAATATAATTATTACACCGAAGTGTGTAACTATTTTGTAGGGCCACAATAAATTAATATGAAAATAAAATTTTAAAAAAGTATATTTATATATTGTGAAGTGAATTTTATAGGAGTGGTTGGAGGAAATCATGGACTCCACGTGAAGGCACATGGGCTAGTTGTCGTGGGTAGTGTGTAGTAGATGGAAGTGACACAACCAGATGCCTTTTCATACATGTCATTTTCCTTGCAGAATAAGTCAAGCACTTTATTTTTTATCCAGATACATTTACCACACTGCAACCCAAGCTAATGTGGTAGATTCATCAGTAAGTGGATAGTTGCAGTGAAGGAAGGATGTTTAGGGGATTGTTTACTCAGATCTCTTATCTAGAAGTCATCCTAAAATTTATCTAATTTGGGTAGAAAAACCCCTGCATAGGGAGATAAACCTGGTTATGTAATATCTCTTCACCTTATTGTATGCAAAATCTTTTATCTTGTTCTATATCCATATTAAAATTTGTTCACTGTGTCTCGAGAGGTTTAAATGCTACCAATGTTTTGTTGTTGTATTCAAGAAGAATAAGAAGAAAATGTGGGCATATGGAGCTGCTTCTTTTATAGTTGTGTGGAGTTGTTGTATTGTTAAGACATTGAAATCTACCTTCCCTACTTCCCCACGTATGTCTATGCAAGATTTCTCTCTTTCACTCTTCCTTTGTGTGAAACCCTCTATTGCCCATCCTCTGCATCTTCTTAGCCACTGTAAATGGAGAGCCATGGTTGTAGGTATTTCCAAAATGGGATCTTTGGAAAAAAAATTAGAATCTTCTCGAGAAAATGCACAGGTAGGAAGATATGCAAACAAATGGATTTTTATCAAAGGAACCAAAGGAATGTGATCTCATGGAATGTGTTGAATTAAGGATATGCATGTTTGTAATTTGTTTGACTTAATGCCTGAAAGAAATATGCCTTTATGGGGCAGAAATATGTAGGCCTCCATAAAAACTTGGGAGACCGGGGAGAAAAAAAAATAACCTCTACCAACATCCTCCCAACCTATGTAAAAGTGGGATCTTTGGAACATGGTATGGATATCAATGAAATCATAAAGAGAGATGAATATTTTCAGCTATTGTAGTTGTAATTTACCCGATATATTTGTATGTAAAATGTGGAATCATAAACAAGCATATGAATTGTTTGACAAAATGTTTTTTTTTAAAATTGGTTTTGTGTACATCTTTGACTAAAGGATATGCACAAAATGGGTTTATTGAAAAGGCTTTAGAAACTTTCAACCGAATGTAGTTGACAGTGTAGATCTGCCCTCTACATCCTTTGATAACCTTTCTCCTTTGGGTGTATTGCTTCGCATTGTGAGACTGAGATTGAAAATGAATGACTTTGACATTTCATCTTTTGGTCATTAAGGTTTCAGGATAAATGTGGAGAAGGGCGAAGTATGTGAACTAGTTTCTAGAACTCCACTTGTGGCATGGATTTTAAATAATAATTTTTAAAAAGGGTCTCTTTGAGTGTGATCAGTGTTGGTTTTTCCCAAAAGAGGATTTTGATGGAGCTTTGGGATGAGGTATGGGTGAAAAACGAATGGCTTGGGTTTTCACGTGACTATTTGGCATCATGAGGCAACAATGGTGGTCTCAATGGATTGTGAGTGTCCACTACCTGGTTGGCTCATCATTCTAAGGAATGGTCCCCTTACCTTTTTCCTCATAATTTTCATAATTTGATTCTTCATTTTCTTTATAATAGAAACATTCAACCACTAGATAATACTACAGATTGATATGTAATCAAATTTAATTAGTGTAAGGAAATAAAAATCCACCTTACTTGCAATCTTTGGAACTAATTTACAATTTAAAATTTAACTATGGACACTATAATAATATTTTATGATGATACTAGAATATCCAAATGAGGTGTTTGTTGACAATTTTTCACTTGTGTAAAAATGGGCAACTCGAAAATTGCTTACAATGGATAGTATTGGTGAAGTGAACCAAACTAGGGGAACACATTATAGTATTATTATGTTTTCAGTTGCAGCAATTGATGATTACACATAATTTGCAGCTATGCGTGTTGTTACCAAATGTAACAAATAACATAATCTACAATTCTATGTTTTTCTTCAGCAACAAAACACAAAATCCCCTAAGGACAAATGTCTCAACTTGATGAAGGCTAGAATTACAGAGTAAGTGGAATGTTAATTTTGGAATAGTAAATAGAGTTACAGATTATCGTAGTTGAAAGTTCAATTATTTTAAGGTTCTTTCCTTCATGATTAAATACATCCAATTATGTTATTGATTTGTTTAGTTCATTATACAATCCATACATAAAACTGAAATGCAGAAAGAAGTACGCAACTCAATTCTAAAATTTGATATTTTATTCATAAAGGATTTAAATGTTTCCCACACAAGCCGTGGGATGTAACTCAAAATAAATTCATAACTACTGAAGTAGAAGGTACATGTGCATGAAAATAAAAGTAAAGGAGTATGAAAAAACCCATAATTTCCTTGAGTTTCTTTTGTCTCCGTTGCTCCACTTCTAGCTCCATCTTTACTTCATCTTCATCCTCGTTATCCACATTGGCATTATACCTAAGAAACATAACAAGAAGTGTTTCAGTCACAAGTTCAAGGTTTTAATCCATATTCATGTACTATCTAATTTGGTGCAGATGGATCTCTTGACATTATAAGGTATGACTTACATGCATAAGATACATCGATACAGATACATAATTGACAAGAGAATTATTCTACATCAGCTCATATTATTCCTAGAAATCATTTCTAAACAAAAATATAAATCAAGAAAACTATAGAACATAAGAGAGGCCAAAATCCTAAATATTTTCTAACTATTTCTTTAAGTGTGCAGTGCAATGTAGCAGAGACTAGAGAGAGAAAATGTTTTGCAAAATAATTACTTGTGCGAGAAATGAAATACTTGTTGAAAGAGTCTAAATGATACAAATTAATGAGATGTCCCAGAAAAAGAAATATGTAGATAGAAGTTGTATAAGAAGAAAGGAATCAAGATACAAGTAATAGCTTATTAAGGATCAAAGTCTTCATCAAAAAAAAAAATGAGTAAGGGGTATTGTTATCAAATTTTTCCCCTCGGGATAAATTTGATCAAACGCAACCTTACACAGGATAAAATGGTGAGGTTGGTTTAGCCATGAGATCTCACATTTCAATTCAAAATTAGGTTGCAGGTAGGCTCGACAATGGAAATGCAAGGTTGACAAATGAATGGCCAAGGGAACATCGAAGGAGATCAGAGCTCAAGTGGAAGAATGGAGAAAGGCTTGAAGTTTTCAAACTTTGCATATTCAACATTTGAGAGACAATGTGGAAAATTTTGAAAAATGTCCTAAAAGTCAAAATGTCTTAACATCTAAAAGTCCAAATTTCGACTTTCGGGTTTCAAGTTGTAGAACTTTGGGTTTGAAGTTTCGAACTCTCACAGAGATTTGGGTTATTAACAGTGAAAAATGTCTGAAAATTCAAAATGTCTAAAAGTATGAAAGTCCAAAATTTTGGACTTTTGGGTTTCAGTTTGAGAAATTTGGGTTTTCATGTTTTGGGATTTCGTAACTCAAGGCGATTTCCGTGATGAACAATGAAAAGGTTTGAAAATTCAAAATGTTTGAAAGTAAGAAAGTCTAAAATTTTAGACTCTCGGGTTTTAGAGTTTCGTAACTTCAGGTTTTGGGGTTTTGGAACTCTTGAGGTGATTTTGACAATGAAGAATAACCCAAACTCTGAAGTCAAAATGTCCAAAAGTCTAAAATTTTGGACTTTCAGGTTTCAGAGTTTCATTTTTCACACACACAAGAGCGATGAACAGTGTTTTTAAATCTCTAAAATGGAAATGTCTGAAATTCTAAATTTTAGGATTTCGGAGGTTGCATGCATTTTGAATCCGAAGAAGGAAGATCGAAATTCTCCATTTTTGCAATGGTACGTTGACCTTAGGATGACCATAACTTTTGACTCTGAGCTCATATTTGCACAAGAAAGTACTATTTGGAAAGCTTATAGTCTCCTCTACGCTTCTCACCTACCACAATAATGAATTATGGGCTTCCTTCCTTTGTAAACAAGGAATAATACATGGAGGTATAGGTTTTGTAATGGAACGCATCATTTTTACAGTGAACTTAATGCATTTTGGAGTGGTTGAAACAAGATTTCAGATTCTTCTCTTCCATTTCTTTCACATTCTTCCTATATATTGTAAGGAGGGGAATTTTTTAAATGATTGGACATTTTGGCTTTGCACTCTCCCTTCTTCTTTGTCTGTAAGTGATCTTGTGGAGTTTAAACCTCCCATCAAAAATTGTAATACAATGTTGTGCCTCTTGGCCATTATAATGGACTGTATCAAACTTGTGGAGAAATAAAATAAGTATGTGGATGATTTCAACCCTCTCTTATATTCATTACATATTTCTAATCTCTCATTACAATCCTGTAACTTGTGCATCACGGTTGTGTTACATTTTTAATGTTTTCTATTTAATGGAAAAATAGGTGTTCATAATTCCTTTGGTCCATCACCTCTGTTAGATTAGGTTTTATTTCATGCATCTTCTTAACCATGTCTCCTTGGCAAGGTAGAGTAGATTTTAGAGTAGATCCTCTATAATTTGAATGTGTGCATATGAACAGAGGAATAGGAACCGACCTTCATCCGGAGAGCTTTCATGATTGCAAAGTCCTACACTTTGGGAAAATCTTCATGTTTTATAATCCAACTCGAGTTTCAACCCATCAATTTTCATAAATTTATGCATACTGTAATTACACATCAATAGGTATCTTCCAGTTTCATTAACAAACCTCTACCATAACCCATGAAGAGGAGAGTTATAGGAGATACCATAAGCAAGAAACCTTAAATATATGAATGAGAGATATAAGCTCGAAGTATAGTTAAAAGTGGTCAAGTGTGCAAAGAAGCAAATGATATCAGTCAAGTATAATTTCATACGAAGCCACTATAAAGGAAAAATGATATTGCAATCTCAGAATTGAGCTAAAAGATAAACTATATATATATATATATATCTCTGTAAAGAGGCCTTTTAAGAGTTATTTCAGAATTCAATAAAACAAAGAAAGTACACTCTTTAAAAGTTGCAAGTGCAGGTGCAAAATCTTAGTTATTAAAGATAAGTGCACATATAAAGTCTAGTTTCAACATGTATATCAAAAGAAATCATGGACATACAGCTACAAGGAAGATTTTTAAAATGCTTTGCATTTGCAGAACTTTATTTCACAATTGAGCAAGTACAAAAATACAAAAATGGAAGAAGGTCGAAAACTAGAGGTCTTTAAGTGCATCTACAAACTTCAGAAGGTTTTCCAAATTTTGGATACATGCTGAATGAAAATAAAATTGCCACATCATAATCATGCATAACAAAACAAAAGTGTATCAATATATTCTTGACTATAAGATAACACTGAGAAGCTAAGTACAAGAGTAGAAATAAATAATCATCAAGATAAGACAAAAGTTCATCTTGCAAAGTACAGATATGATCAAGGCACATGCTATAGGGGATCAAGAGTGAAGAAATCAGCTGAAAGAGAGTTTCTTATATATTCACGGTGAAAGAAAGAAACATCCCATTCTAAATACTGAAATTTCAAAGTTATCAAGAGTCAAGCATGGTGCAAAAGATCATTTTACATACAAGTAATGTCATAATGAACTGCTGAAAATTCAATCTATATCTATGAAAAATATAGAGTTACAGAATGAAAATTTAAGAATACTTTCGAAAGATAGTATTTTTAGATTTCATATGATCCCGTTTGAGAAGGTTTTTATCAAGTGCTAGTAAATTATTCCAATCATGAGATGGCATTTTCAAAAAGATGAAGGAAAATATAGTAACATAAATAGAATATTAGTACAAACTTAAGTGTTGATACATGTTACAATGGATGTGAGTACAACATCAGAAACTGAATCAAGAATGCAGTTTCATCTATTTGGATAACTCATGAAATGAAAAAAGCTTCATAGCTAATAAAAGCTCGAATTGGACCATGAACAGATTTCACCAAGCTCAAGGACAAGAAACAATGGAAATCCTTATATCATAATATATTTAATTCAACTCATATTTTGACATAATGAAGCTAGTGCTAGAACGGAAGCTCCAAATTTGAGACAAAAATTTCGCGCTGTAATCATCGATGATCACACAGTGCACAAAAATTAGAGTACATAGGCATTTTAGGTCATCAAAGGTAAGGAGTTCATTTTGCTACAGATAAATCTATACAAGTTACAACTCAAGTATCCATGCTCGGAAGAACTTAATCCATAAGTTTCATCTTTCAAATAATATAGGGTTTCCTTCACTGGTAGCATATGAACATAGAGAAATCAGAAAGTACAACAAAACACTGAGTAACCATGAAAGAAGAATAACAATTTGTCTTATATCAGCTCAAAATACATGTTCGAAAGATCTACTAAAAATAGAAACTCACCAACAGAAATCAAAAATTACACAAATGGAAAACCTCATTTTCGTGATCTATACCTTATGCATTGACACATAGAGAATACAAAACATACTAAAGAGAATATAACCAAATGATGAGCACAAATGTGTTCAAAGTGGTTTTCAGAGCTCAAAGAAATTCAATGTAGTTAATGCATTACAAAACTAAGGTTAAAGGATTAAACTAACCATACAAACTCTGTATCGTTTTTAAGAGTTATCGACATTTTCATAGTCATAAGGAACCCTAATCTACTGAGTTTAAAGTACATGCGTGGCCAAAATCAGGAAAGATCAAAGAAATACAACACTCATCTACAAAATGCCTCAAAGGAATGAAACACAATCAAACTTTTGAAAAGCCTCAAAAGATCTCCATATGCAGTTTACGTTATCAACACAAAGAACAAATAGAGCTAAAATATCGACTTATATACTCTTGGCAATAAAGAAGGAATGATCTCGAGCTTGAATTATAATTTAAAATGGATCTTAGGAACAATTTTCCAAGGTTATCACCAAAAGATGGCATCAAGACAACACCAAATGACATGTTCGAACCAAGTGTTAAGGAAAATGTATACCCAGTTCATGACCTCAATATCAACACAACAAAAGAAAAGAATCACTATATGAGCTTGAATGCAACATGCAGTAAGAAAATCGATCAATATCGAAGCTCTTTTTTTGTATTCATAGTAAGAATACAACGATCAATGAAAAGCTAGATTTTGGGACATTTGAAACAACTTAGAGAAGCTCGAAAAAATCAATTCAAAATCTTCTAAATTCCAAATAAGAACCATTTGTCTTGCTCCAAATGAGAAACTCACCTTTCAAGAAAATGACAGCCATGAAAACTATTCTCCGGAAGCAAAAATGATATAAGGAGCTCAAGTCGTAATAATGGCGTCTAAAATTCTCAAAAAACCATAGAAATACATTATGGGTGCAAATAATAGGGATCTCAAACATCGTCATGGTGGACATAATAGTTCTCAAAACTCGAATGAGAGTAGAAAAAATGAAATATACAAGTATCACAATATACAAAGCCTCATGAATCAAGGTAGAAACCTAAAAAATGAGCTCCAATTAATATTAATGGTAGTGACTGAAAATTTTTATAGGGCTTTGCCCACGAGGTGGAAAAACACAAACAAAATATTTATTAGGGTTCCGTTGGTGAGAAAATTTGTCTTTTGGATAAATTGGTGGGTTTCAAGCCAACGCTATGGGAATCTAAGTCCCTCTGCTTGAACAGTGTAGCTTCCATAGGTGTATGCATAAAAGGTGGATTTTAAGGGCAGCCTTTCAACCAAAGATCCAATAGGGGCACTCCACTGACCATGTGGCAAAGCTAGCAATGTCTCACTAGAGAAGAAACTTTGTCTTGGAAAGGGGAAGGGAAGTGGAAATGGAGGTAGGAGAAAACTAATCTTGTGAGTAGATTATCAGATACCCACACACATTAATTAGAAATTTCGTTTACATACATTTATAGTTAGAAGAAAAACAAATCCACGGAGAAGCTACAAGACCGAATGAAATTCATTAGTCGTAAGGTGCCAATCAATCCCTCAATCAAAGAGGTGAAAATTCCTTCTTTTATTATTGAAGCTAAAGCATAATTTTTACAGGATCTTTGAGATGAGAGGAAATTCTAAGGAGAAGGGAAAATAGAATAAGTATGGTATTTTTTTATCTTTTCCACGTCTGAGCACTCTGGTCTTTTTCTTAAATCAATCACTAGCCACTAGAATGGCTTTTAGGAGCCATTGTACCTCATGCCAAAATGGTTAGAAATTTACAAATCATTTATGCCTCTTCAAATTCCTCCATTTTGAAGAAAACACTCATGACGACTTAAAAACCGAGATCATGCAACACGAATGTTATAGTTGATTTTCCAGTTTTAATACGTACTATTTGATTTTCTCCTATAACTTTGAAATCGGGTCATCCACGTGGTAGGACATGATTGGAGTGGGTACAGGGGAAAGCCCTTTTCATTTTTGAAATTTCTAGATATTTGGCAATTTGGAACAAATTGGCCCGCACCCCCACTTCAACTTTTTAACTTAGGCACGTGGCACATTTTCATTGAAAATGGGGTTAGGGCCCTTTTCTCAACATTTTAACCTTTTTTGGAAAAAGGCTCGAAAAATCAAATTTCTCCATCGTTTAGCTCTCTCACTTAGACTTTTCAACAAAGTGGGCTCAAGATCTTGGTGGAGCCACGGACCATTCTAGAACTTTTACTTATCTTTTGGGAATTTGGTTAAATTTCTAAGAGTGCCCCGATGGCCCGCTTGTCTGCTATGAATTTTCAACAGCGGGATTCACCTTTGAATTTTTCCCTATAGCCTTCAACTTTGAATTTTTCCCTATGGGCTTCACCTTTGACTTTTCTATGCGTGCTAAAAATTTGACTTTTACCTTTATAGCCCGATTGGGGCTCCGGTCACTTTTTAACCTTTTGCCTTTTATCCTCATCGAGGTTGCGGGTCACTTTTTAAATTTTCACCTTTTTTACAATGAGGCTCAAAAACACAAATTTTTCTACATGTCCGCTTCCAATTAGGTATGTCCACATACCCATGGAAGATGGGGAAAAAAATTGATGGGGAAGAAAACGCCCATCGTTCCCGATCATGGGAAAAATACACGAGAAAAGAGAACTTCATCATTTTGAGTCTAATTTTTAATTTCCTTTGTGAGCCGGAGGCATGGAGGAAAAATAATGATTTGATGACTGTTAGCATACGTTGAATAGTTTATATTTTTAGGAGAGAATGTTCTATTTTATCGCTTTATTTTCTCCTTCTAGGTGTATTCCATTATTCTCTCTCCTTCATACAAATCTTCCTCCTTCGCTTTAGGATAATGTAGTTGATTATTTCTCCTATATATTGTATGCACTTCTTCATAATAAAATATATGTGTGTATAGTACTTAACTCCACATTTTTCTCTCCTTTTGTATCCTTCGATTTGGTATCAAAGCAGTTTTGAACTCTTCTTGTGCGTGGAAGTAGTCTTCAATTTTCTAGAAGCTTGAGTGGAGGAAGGATTATTCAATCGATAAGCTTGAGAGTTGTGTGTGGAGAGGAAATAAAAGAGAAAACATTTTTAAAAAAAAAACATGGACTGGTCTCCTTGTTTGTCTTTTTCTGTGCATGTTTTTGTTGCACTAAAAAAGGTGGATAGATACTGCGCGTGGAATAACAGGAGTAGAGTGGATTATGTGGTAGATTGAATTCCATCTCACATCGCTGCTTTTTTCCTTCATAACCTACGTGGAAGGAGGCTACAACAACTCGTGAGGAAGAAAAAAACGTGACTCAGGTCCTCTTCTATGGCCTACAACAAAGAAAAACACATGCAAAAAAAAAAAAAAGCGTTTTTTTTTTTTTAAACATGGAAGCTTGAAGTTGTTGATGCATGGAAATTGTGTGGAGAAGCTGGAACAGCTTGTAGTTTGTTTTGGAGTGGCGTGGTCCCAAACTTGCATGGAAAAAATAAAAATTTCCAGCGTAGAAACTCTTGACTAATTGTACACCTTCGTGGAAGGAGGTTTAAACATATCAGTGCGTGGATTTCTTTTTTTTCTCGCATGGATGAATAGTCTAGATTTTACTTGAAAGTAGTTGTTATAAAAATAAAAACGTGGAGTTTCTGCAACACTACGCCGAATTTCGAAAGTGTAGACAACTCAATTGAGAGCGTCAATAACATGATCGCCACATCTGAAAGTTAGAATATCAACTCGCTAGCCTAGAGAACACTTTGTGAAGAAGCTCCTGAGAGCTCTGGGTTCTACTTTTCTTTGATGAACGAGCTTCAGAATACCAACAATCTTGCATTCAACAAGCTAGTTTGAGAAGGACTTCTTGAATACTTTCTTTTCAACGTCGGCTACCAAGTAAAGCGAGTACGATAAGAATTAGAAGTTGTGTATGACACTGAATGTGATGATGAAGAAGAATTCCCTACAAAGAATCACCATCTCATAGCATGCAAATATCACGAGCATCTACGAGCCAATAATTCTCGTCAATGAGTAAAAATTGTAATAACTCTTCAAATAAATAACTTTTTTTTATTATTATGATGTCTTCTCTAAAGTTACTTCATCAATGCTCAATTTCTCAAAGGGTCCAATTTTACACTTTGGAAGACAAAAAAGAATGCAATGCTTCATTTAAAGGATTATGGGAATTTTCACAGGGTCTGTGCCCACTCCCACACCCCGATGAACTAATAAAATATGAAATGGCTAGTGCTAAAGCCTTGATGCTGATAATGCTCAATATCAGTGATGATGTGAAACCGCATGTTAGGAATGCGGAGAAACCCAAGGAGGCCTGGGACAAGTTGGCAACCATTTATGAAGCCAAAAATCAGACGAAGATACTTCATCTTCAATCAAAGTCTGCACACCCTCTCTATGGGGTTAGATGAGAAAGTGGAAGAATTCTTGCGTCGCGTGGCTAAGATGAGATCGGAGTTATTAGCACTCGGTGAAATGGTGGACAATAAAATTCTCGTCGCAATCACCTTGAGAGCACTCCCTTCTCAATTCCAAGTGTTCGTTACGACACTGAATGTGTCTAAACAAACAGTGAAATTTGAAGAGCTTGTGAATTTTCTGCAGCAGGAAGAGGCCATCACTTCATCACATGAGGAGTCTCAGGACAAAGCCTTGTTCTCAAAGCCTTACCATGGCTAGAAGAATCAAAAAGGTCCGCCAGAGAAGCCAAATCCAGCGCAACCCAAACAACAACAAAAATATCAAAATTCAAAGAGATGGTGTCACATTTGTAGGACCAATACTTATGACACTGATCACTACTGGCACAATATCTTGAAACAGGGGTCTTCAATACATACAAGCACATCCGGGCATGAAGATTTTCAAAAGTCCAAACGATGTCCCTACTGGAGAAAGCACAAGGGACATCTTGCAGCCCAACAAGAAGATGATGACTCTGATGAGGAGACATCAAAAGGAGCCCATTGTAGTAAGAATCTTGTACTCGTCTCTCAAACGCCTCAACCCATGAAGAAGGTTTGGTCGATAGACTCACAGTGCAAGTAAGCATATGTTAGGTGATAAGAAGTTGTTTGATTCACTACATGAAGAACCAACTGGGGATCAAGTTCGGATAGCAAATGATAAAGAATACATTGTAGAAGGAATAAGGAATGTCACCATTCCTTTGGGACCATAAAAATGTACACTTACAACGGTACTATATGTTCCTGGCTTTACTAACAACCTCTTGTTAGTTACTCAGCTCTTGAATCATCACCTTAAGGTAGAAATTCTTGTTCAAAATGGCATTAAATCATGCTTAATCTCCCAACAAGGTATGGTTCTTGCTAAATCTTTTGTAAAAGATAAGTTATTTACTTTAGATATTGTTTCATCTTCTATAGTAGCTTTATCTGCTTCAATAATAGAATCAACTTCCCTATGGCATATTAGATATGGACACTTGTCATCGGTTCATTACACCGGATGAGTTCAAAAGCAATGGTCCATGGACTACCCAAATTGTCCAGCCTCCTTGCCTATTTACTATGGCTGTCTTGCAGGAAAACAATACAGAGATCTGTTTCAAGAAAGTACCTTCCATGTCAAGAAGTGTCTGGAGGTAGTTCATACCAATCTGAATGGCCCATTACCTGCTTCATTTTAGGATACAAGTACTTCCAACTGTTCGTGGTATATTTCCTAAAGAAGAAAAGTGAGGCTCTTCAACACTTGCAGAACTTCTATCATCGTGTTGTCAAAGAGTCCGACAAACCACTTCTTCTACTCCGCTGAAATCGAGGGGGGGAATTCACATCAAAGAAGTTCTTGGCCTTCCTAAACCATCACGGCATTAAGCAAAACCTAAGTGCTCCCTAAACACCCCAGTAAAATGGTATTGTTGAGCGTCGCAATCACACAGTGATGGAGATGGCTCGCTACATGCTATCAACTGCAAAACTAGGAGAATGCTATTAGTCAAGAAGATAAAATGGTGTATATCTTCTCAACAGGGCACCGAAAAATATTCTACAAAACAAAATTCTAGAAGAGGTATGGAGTGGTAGAAAGCCATCAATTTCTCATTTGCGATTATTTGGTTGCACAACATACATGCATGTCCCAACTTAGAAGAGAAAGAAGGTAGATCCAAAAACACTCCCGTGTATCCTTCTTGGCTATAGTACTACCTCGAAGGTGTATCGTATCATGGATCCTAAGACAAATAAAATATATGAGAGTCAGGATGTGGTTTGTGACAAGTCATCCTTTGACTCAATAGTATCAACAGAAGATCCACTTCCAACCACATCTCACCGATTAGTCTTTGAATCAGATGATGAGCCAGAGGAGACTACTCGAGAGAAAAGAAATGCTACCAGGAGAACTATTTGTTGACATTGAGAACCTGGAGAACGTGACTCCACATCAATCAACATGGCAATGACACATTTCTTCTCAAAAGTAACCAATTTCTTATCGAGGTGGGTACAAAGAACTATCAAGGACTCACATTTGCAACAACTCCTAGATACATCATCTGGATTCAAAAAAGGAGTCAAACAAGAAATGAGGTAAACTTTGCACTCATAAGTTCACTGATGAATAGATCCTAGCTAGATAATGTTCGTGAAGCACTTAGTCAAACTCAATGGAAGGAAGCCATGGATACAAAATATGACTCACTCATAAAAAATCAGACATGGGAACTTGTTGATTTACCTACAAGAAAAGAAACCCCTAGGCCGTGCAAAATGGGTTTTCAAGACAAAATATAAGGTAGATGGATCCATTGACAAACATAAAGCATGATTTGTAGCAAAAGGATATGCTTAGAAAGAAGGCATTGAATATGAAGAAATATTTGCACCCACTATGAAGATGAAGACCATCAAAGTAGTTCGTGCACTTGCAAATGTAAAGGATGGAGACTTGTGAGATGGACGTCAAGAGTTCTTTCCTAAATGGTGATCTAAAAGAAGAAGTATACATGACCCAACCTAAAGGATTTGTTGATAAAGAGTATCCTAAGAAGGTATGTCATCTCACCAAATCACTTTATGGACTGAAATGATATGGATACGTCACATTTTGGATGACACAGGAATTGCTAGAAAATAGTCACCTATTCTCTATTGCAACAATCGAGTGTGTTGAAGCTCGTGTAGAATCCAGGTCTTTCGTGAACAAACAAAGCATATTCAAATTAACTTCCATTTCATTCGAGAGCATGTCTTGAACCATATAATTTAGCTCGAAGACTTATCCTACTCAAGCACAAGTTGCCGACATTCTCACTAAATCTCTTGGAAAAGTGAAATTTGAATTTTTCAGGGGTCACATTTGCAAGAATAATGTAATAAGGGGGAATGTAAGCATATGTTGAATAGTTTATATTTTTAGGAGAGAATGTTGCTTTCATCCCTTTATTTTCTCCTTCTAGGTGTATTCCATTATTCTCTCTCCTTCATCCAAATCTTCCTTCTTCAGTTTAGGGAATGTAGTTGATTATTTCTCCTATATATTATACACACTTCTTCATAATAAAATAAGTGTGTGTAGAGTACTTCACTCCACATTCTTCTCTCCTTTCGTATCCTTCAACGACCTAGGCCTTAAAAGCAAGTGAACAATTTTGATCAAGAAAGGAGATTGTAAAGAGGATATTAGATGCACAAACCGGAGATGGGGAATTTCTCAAAACGAGAAAAGCAGAGATTTAAAAACATTAGGACACATATTTTTCCAACTTCATCAAACTTTAAACTTGGCTTAAATACTTTAGGAGGGCAAGAGATCAAAATTTCAAATTTAACTTGGAAAATGAAAAGCGATTTTTGGGAGACAATAGCTGGCTCTAGCTTGGGGAAATGGCATGGACTGAGCATGACAAAGACATGGTATAAGGATTTAGAATCTCAATTTTTAAACCGTATAACATTGACCAGTTCCTTATCCATTGGGCCTTGCAGATTTATGTACAATTCTGATAAAGAAAGATCAAAAGAAGGAAACACACAAGCTCACAAAAGGAAGGAAACACACGACACTCAACGAAGCATAAACAAAACCACACAACGAAAACCAAAACACACCAAGAAATCACCTATAGTACAAGGCGGGGACAACCAACTTTCACTGATGATATAGTTTCAAGTATTTCCCACTTAGAGGAAATTCCAATGGCGTTCCATCCAAGTATGAGAGGAGAAAAACATTCTCACCACAAGTTCCATGAATATGGAATAGGCTGAGACATAATGAATCAAACTTTCCATGGCTGCACTTTGGTTATCTTCTCTTGTCCCATAGCAGGAAAATGTCTCCAACCATGAATTATCTTTCCTTTTCCCTCTTGTCAAAGATCTTCTTCACTTTTAATTGGTGTTATTTAGTTCTATCCACCACTTGGCATCTTCTTTCCTCTAGCTTCTCCAGGAAGAGGATCCTCTTGTTAATGGAGTCTTTGTATTGACCATCTTCTATTTCTTATAGAAACTTGAGAGATGGAATCTCAGTTGTGAGGGGAATATCTACCTCAACTCCATACAACATTTGGAAAGGTGACATACCTATTGCCTTCTTAGGAGTGATCCTATCAGCCCGCAATGCATCATATAACATTTTGTGCCAGTTCCTTTTATTCTCATCTACCAACTTACGAACAATTGTCACAATGTTCTTGTTGCTTGACTCAAATTTCCCATTTCTCTATGGGTAATAATCATAAGAGAGACATAGGGAGATTCCAAAGCCATAACAAAACTCTATGACCTCCTTGGAAGAGAAATAGGTGGCATTGTCTATAACAATTTTCTGTGGTATTCCAAAATGAACAATGATATTCTCCTCGATGAAGTTACAGACTGTTTTAGAGCTGGCTTGCTTGGTTCGGGGAGATAGCTTTGATCCATTTAGTGAAGTAATCGATTACAGTGAGTACATAAGTATGCCCTACACTAGAATTAGGATTCGAACACCAATAAAATCTAACCCCATTACTGAAATGGATCTTCAATCAACAAGCTTTGAGGTAATACTGACTAGTTATGGCTTTCCAAAAAATTATTGGTATGATTTGCATTTAGAAACCCGATCCCGAGTGTTTGCAAAGATGGAGGGCCAATAATATCTTCCTCTCGAGGATCTTATATGTGGTAAACATTGTTGATAAATATCCACCACAAGCTTGATCATGATATGCCCTGAGCAACTTTTCTTGTTGCTCCTTATCTACACACACCGAGGAAACAACCATCTAGGCCTCTCTTGTAAAGTGCATGATTCCAGATCACAAACTTGGCTGAATTTAGATTGAGTGTCCTTCTTTTTGTAATCAATATCTGGATGGAACTCTCCATAAGTGAGGTAGTAAAAATTTCAGCATACCACTCATCAGTAGTGGTGACAAAGAGCGCTTGTGGATTGTCTCCTGAATAGGTTGAGAAAACACCATCTTTTTCTCCCTGGTGAGCCCTAAGAGATTCATCTTCAGCAATCCGCCGCACAAACCATTTCCTCTTACCATATTAGATGGTCTAATCTCCAAGTCATACTCTTGAGTGTTTGTAATCCAACTTCCTCTCTTATCCCCAGGATCTTTTGAGTCAAAATGGACTTGATTGAACTTCCAGGGAATATCACCAATGTATGGGAATTGAGAATGTAGCATTAGAAACTTTTAACAGCTTCAGCCATTGTGTAGGCATGTTTCTTTAATTGGTTGTACTTTAGCTCATTATTTTTCAAAGTACAACTCGTGAAAGCAATGGGTGCTTCCAAACCTTCATAATTTTTCGAACAAGGATAGCAAAGAGTGTATGTTGTGATACATAGCAATACATGATGAAATTATTGTTGAAATATCAAGATACAAGAGTTAGAGCTTTGGAAATGTCTTTCTTGATCTCCTCAAATGGTGGTTTTCCTTCCTTATTTGACTTGAAACCTACTTGAGGCTTCATCATGGAGTTTATATGCTTAGTCGAGTTCGAGAAAATCGGGCGGAAAAAGAGGAAGGAAGTTTACCTTTCCAAAGAATGAATTAACTCCCTTCTTACTGGTTGGTAAGGCTAGTGCTTTGATAGCTTTGATCCTCTCAATATCAATGTGTGATCCATGTTTGTTCATAGTGTGTCCCAAAACTTACCTTCTGTGACTCCAAAAATGTACTTCTTTGGATTTAGAGAAATTTCATGTTTCCTACACCTTGCAAGGACTTGCTCCAAATGATAGATATGATCTCCCCTCCTCTTTGAAAACACCGTGAGGTCATCAAGGTAAACAACAATTTGATGTTTAAAATCTTTGAAGGCCAAGTCCATTGCTCTCTGGAAAGTGGCACTATCATTGATCAAGCTAAAAGGCATTCGATGTAGAAAAAATTACCCCAAGGTGTTGTGAAGGTTGTTTGGTTGTAATCCTCTTCTACCACCTTGATTTGGTTGTACCCTAAGAATCCATCAAGAAAAGAGAGCATTTTAGATCTAGTGACTTCTTGCAAAATATGATCCATGATTGGAATAGGGTAGTTGTCCTTGAGAGATGCCTGATTCAGATTTCAGAAGTCTACACAAATCCTTATTTCTCCATTCTTCTTCCTTACTGGCATAATGTTAGCCACCCATGTTGAATGGTGGATGGGGAAGATGATTCTAGCATTGAGCATCTTTGTCACCTGTTCTTTGATAACATCGGAAATCTTTGGATTGTAGGGCCTTTATTTTTTCTTGAAGGGCTTAGCTCCTTGCTTCAAAGGAATGGAATGATGCATTTCCTTTGGCTGAAAAGATTTGAGTTCATTAAAATAATAGGCCAGACACCGAGTACTTTTTTAGCAGAGCAACAAACTTTATCTTCTCTTTTGGTGAGCAACATTTACCAATGTTAGCCATCCTTGGATTCTCTAAAGTGCTAATGTTTTCTTGATCAAAATCAGATGGACAACAAGAAGAATATTTTTCTTTCTTTAGGATGAACTTGTCATGCTTGTCAAAGAGGTCATCCAAAGAAACTAGGCCTTTGAGGATTTTGTTTCCTTTTATTTTGATTGCTACCTCTTCATAAATTCCCTCAATTCCTTCATTATCTTCTTTGGGGACTAATTCACGGTGTGGGTTTTCACTTCCTTCAAAGAAAATATTATTGAAGTTATCCCTTTGTTCTAAGAAGGCTAGGATCTCGACTATCATCATTGAAGACCCGCGTGATTTGCATTGTCTTGTACACTAGGTCTCGAACACCATATTAATGGTCACTTTATCCTTGCCAAAAGAAGGATGAGGTGTCACTATGGAAGCTGACACTATTAGAGAATCATCCTTTTGATTATACTTCATAGGGATAGCTTCAATGGAGAATGCATCAAAGGATTCAATGCAGTCCCAAACTTTATTTGTATAGTGCCTAAGTCTGGGGTTTTTCACCTGATATTGATGGCGGACCTACTTTACCACAACCTCTACATCGCCTTTGCATCTCAAGTTCTTGATTCCCATGTCCTCTCTTGTATGCATGCCTAAGATTCATGCTTCATACTCGATATATTATTTGTATTTTCAAATTGTAATTTTTAGGAAAAAGGATATAACTCATTGGAGGGAGAGTACAATACTACACTAACTCCCAACCTTCTCTAAAATGACTGCCATCAAACTCCATTATCCAAATTTGGTCTTCTTCTTCCTCCATGAGAAGTGGAAATTCCTCTTCCTTCTATGATGTAAGGAGGTAATTTCCAAGCCCATAATCTTGAAAAAGGATATTATCTCTTGGATCATCATAATTCCTTCTTTGTGAACTTCATTTTTCGACTAGCATTAGCTTCTTCATTTCTCCTTTCCCGGGATAGTTGCAAATGTCCAATCCATTGTTATTTCTCCACCTATATCTCTAAAAAAACTTCTACTAGATAACATACCAAAAGATGTTCGGATGTCTACCACAAAATAGTCGGAGTATCTTCTTGTCAAGGTAATCAACTAGTGCAACTTTGAGCATCTTTAATCCTTCCTACCAAATTACCAATGGAACTTGTTTAGATTCCATTGAGTAACATGTACCATTTACTAGGGTCAAAGTGAGGCCAAGAGCATTGAAAATTTTTGTTGGCATCACATTATCCGAGGCTTTAGAATCTATAATGTAATTGTTCGTAGAAACCTTTGATGAGAAGTGACAAGTAAAAGGCTCAACTCTTTTGGTGGTGGAGGCACTTAGGGCTAGAATGTTTTGATAAGATGGTGTGGATAGTATTGGAAGAAAGCCTTTAGAATTAGATATTGAGGATGAAGAGTTACCATCTCGAACCGCCTTGATGAATCTATCAAATTGACAGGATGTGTTTGTAGGTATTTAATTTCGAGAGAGTTGGAATTTGGTTTTTCTAGCATGCTCTAAAATTCAAATGAAGTTATGGTAGATGAGGAAGTGGTTCCAATAGTGGATGAGGAGTTAAATGGAAGATATGTCATTACTTTTGGTGTTGGGTTCTCCTTTTCAAATGTAGAAATTGGCTTGAAAGGAGATGGGGTGTTGCCTTTGATTGAAATTTAGATTTTATTGCAGAACCAACATTTAGAAGAGAATTACTCTTAATAGCTTTTGAGTTGGGAGAAGAATCATATAACTTACTTGGCACAACAAAGGTGATCCTTGACAACTGGTGAATCTGATTTCTCTCTAGTTGATTCCATGGAAGGTGGTAATGGTGATCCCCTACTGATGATCTTGTTTAGTGGAGGCTTTGAAGAGATATCTTCTTTGTTCTTCCTATTCTTAGTTGTAACTGACTGAGGCTGAAACACCATTCTTGGATTGTGCACAAGTGAAAAAACACATGAAAAACTTGGAGCTTCTTCATCATCTTCCTCTTCATCATCAACATATTCAATCAAGCCATTGTGCATGCCAACCTCTTCAATTTCAAGATAGTTTTCATAGTCATCCATGCTTTCTTCTTCAATTTCCTCAATGTATGCTCCTTCTTTTGATTCCCTATTGTCATATATGGCATTGACTGGTGGTTCTTCAAGGGAAATCCTACAAGGAGGTGGAGAAATTCTTGGTCTATCAAGAGGATTTGGTCTCCTTGGAGCATTCCTCATTGTGATTTGTGTGAGTTTCTTCTTCAAATCCAATAGGTCATTTGCCAATTTTTTGAATATTGGATCACTAGTGATTGAATTTGAACTTTGACCTTTTTGCTTCCCATTTGGTCCTTTCACTTTACTAGAAATAATTAGATCATCATTAGTCTCAATTGAAAAGTCTTGAACTTCCCTTAATGTTCTTTTTTGGGCTCTTCTAAGGAAGAAAACAACTTCTGCTGGAAAAGCACTGATGAAGAACCTTTTCAAGTTGTTTTCAAGGGGTACCACATCTTCTGGGATCCTTCTTATCAACCTATCATACCTTGCTATAAAAAATCTCATTGATTGGGAGGTCTCCTTCTTCATCTGAACCAATTGGACCACAATGGAAACTTGTTGTCACATGTAAATAACTATTTAAAACTCTATCATGTTACTTTTTGTGTGAAATTTAACTTTTGGAAAAATAATATTTCTCTCTCTCCCTAGCTCTTTCTCTCTCCTTGGTTAAGAAATGAAGTGAAATGAAATGAAATCAATACATGTCTCTAACCTTCTCCTTTCGAATGCAAATTATTATTATCATGTAAATGGAAACTGAAAATGTTAATTATGCTAGATCTAGGTGGATGCCATGCCAATGATTTATCATTGATTTCATGCTCACTTGGTTTTGCAGGATGCAAGAAAGATGGCGAAAGGGTGTGGTGAAATTCATTGTTTATTATTGTAATTGATATGGGTCATTGTAGAATGTATATATATGCATAATGTATTGCCATGTTACAGAAAAATTTATATTTGAAATTTGGTGATATGTATGAGATGTTAGTGTTAGGGATACCTTGGGAAATGTGCATTTTAATTTAGATTTATGTAAGGTAAAAATGTTTGATATATATACATATGTTAAATGAATTTGAATTTAATATATTGTAGTAAATTTACAAGTGTGTTATAAATAATTGGTGTCATGTATTCTTTACATTGAAAATATAATACATAAATATAATCACAACAAACAACCTTAGTTTAAAACTAGTGCACATCTAACCTTCTCGCATGATCTTTCTTAGCTCAAAATAAATTGA